>JBBPBP010000195.1:0-60233 GCA_037974735.1 Cicer chorassanicum
GGCTTATTCTCGTCCAATTAGGGTTTTTAACCAATCTTATGCATCCAATAAGTGATTTTGTGCCATTGGTTGAACATTTTTGTCATTTTCGTCCTCCCAAGACTTATTCTCGTCCAATTAGGGTTTTTAACCAATCTTGTGCATCCAATAAGTGATTTTGTGTCGTTGGTTGAACATTTAGGTCATTTTCATCCTCCCGAGGCTTATTCTCGTCCAATTAGGGTTTTTAACCAATCTTGTGCGTCCAACAAGTACAATTGTGTCATTGGTTGAACATTTAGGTCATTTTCGTCCTGCCAAGGCTTATTCTCGTCCAATTAGGGTTTTTAACCAATCTTGTGCATCCAACAAGTGATTTTGTGTCATTGGTTGAACATTTAGGTCATTTTTGTCCTCCCTAGTCTTATTCTCGTCCAATTAGGGTTTTTAACCAATCTTGTGCATCCAATAAGTACATTTGTGTCATTGGTTGAACATTTAGGTCATTTCCGTCCTCCCTAGGCTTATTCTCGTCCAATTAGGGTTTTTAACCAATCTTGTGGATCCAATAAGTACATTTATGTCATTGGTTGAACATTTAGGTCATTTTCGTCCTCCCTAGTCTTATTCTCGTCCAATTAAGAATTTTAACCAATCTTGTGCATCCAATAAGTACATTTGTGTCATTGGTTGAACATTTAGGTCATTTCCGTCCTCCCTAGGCTTATTCTCGTCCAATTAGGGTTTTTAACCAATCTTGTGCATCCAATAAGTACATTTATGTCATTGGTTGAACATTTAGGTCATTTTCGTCCTCCGTAGGCTTATTGTCATCCAATTAGGGTTTTTAACCAATCTTGTGCATCCAATAAGTGATTTTGTGCCATTGGTTGAACATTTTTGTCATTTTCGTTCTCCCAAGGCTTATTCTCGTCCAATTAGGGTTTTTAAACAATCTTGTGCATCCAATAAGTGATTTTGTGTCATTGGTTGAACATTTAGGTCATTTTCGTACTCCCTAGGCTTATTCTCGTCCAATTAGAGTTTTTAACCAATCTTGTGCATCCAATAAGTGATTTTGTGCCATTGGTGGAACATTTTTGTCATTTTCGTCCTCCCAAGGCTTATTCTCGTCCAATTAGGGTTTTTAACCAATCTTGTGCATCCAATAAGTTAATTTGTGTCATTGGTTGAACATTTAGGTCATTTTCGTCCTCCCAAGGATTATTCTCGTCCAATTAGGGTTTTTTTACCAATCTTGTGCATCCAATAAGTGATTTTGTGTCATTGGTTGAACATTTAGGTTATTTGTGTCCTCCTTATACTGATTCTCTTCCAATTAGGGTTTTTAACCAATCTTGTGCATCCAATAAGTACATTTGTGTCATTGGTTGAACATTTAGGTCATTTTCGTTCTCCTTAGGCTTATTCTCGTCCAATTAGCGTTTCTAACCAATCTTGTGCATCCAATAAGTTATTTTGTGTCATTGGTTGAACATTTTGGTCATTTTCGTTCTCCCAAGGCTTATTCTCGTCCAATTAGGGTTTTTAAACAATCTTGTGCATCCAATAAGTGATTTTGTGTCATTGGTTGAACATTTAGGTCATTTTCGTCCTCCCTAGGCTTATTCTCGTCCAATTAGGGTTTTTAACCAATCTTGTGCATCCAATAAGTGTTTTTGTGTCATTGGTTGAACATTTAGGTCATTTTCGTCCTCCCTAGTCTTATTCTCGTCCAATTAGGGTTTTTAACCAATCTTGTGCATCCAATAAGTACATTTGTGTCATTGGTTGAACATTTAGGTCATTTCCGTCCTCCCTAGGCTTATTCTCGTCCAATTAGGGTTTTTAACCAATCTTGTGGATCCAATAAGTACATTTATGTCATTGGTTGAACATTTAGGTCATTTTCGTCCTCCCTAGTCTTATTCTCGTCCAATTAAGAATTTTAACCAATCTTGTGCATCCAATAAGTACATTTGTGTCATTGGTTGAACATTTAGGTCATTTCCGTCCGTCCTAGGCTTATTCTCGTCCAGTTAGGGTTTTTAACCAATCTTGTGCATCCAATAAGTACATTTATGTCATTAATTGAACATTTAAGTCATTTTCGTCCTCCGTAGGCTTATTCTCGTCCAATTAGGGTTTTTAACCAATCTTGTGCATCCAATAAGTGATTTTGTGTCATTGGTTGAACATTTAGGTTATTTTTGTCCTCCCTAGGCTTATTCTCTTCCAATTAGGGTTTTTAACCAATCTTGTGCATCCAATTAGTACATTTGTGTCATTGGTTGAACATTTTGGTGATTTTCGTTCTCCCTAGGCTTATTGTTGTCCAATTAGGGTTTTTAACCAATCTTGTGCATCCAATAAGTGATTTTGTGTCATTGGTTGAACATTTAGGTTATTTTTGTCCTCCCTAGGCTTATTCTCTTCCAATTAGGGTTTTTAACCAATCTTGTGTATCCAATAAGTACATTTGTGTCATTGGTTGAACATTTAGGTCATTTTCGTCCTCCCTAGGCTTATTCTCGTCCAATTAGGATTTTAACCAATCTTGTGCATCCAATAAGTGATTTTGTGTCATTGGTTGAACATTTAGGTCATTTTCATCCTCCCAAGGCTTATTCTCATCCAATTAGGGTTTTTAACCAATCTTATGCATCCAATAAGTGATTTTGTGTCATTGGTTGAACATTTAGGTTATTTTCGTTCTCCCAAGGCTTATTCTCGTCCAATTAGGCTTTTTAACCAATCTTATGCATGCAATAAGTGATTTTGTGTCATTGGTTGAACATTTAGGTCATTTTCGTCCTCCCTAGTCTTATTCTCGTCCAATTAAGGGTTTTAACCAATCTTGTGCATCCAATAAGTACATTTGTGTCATTGGTTGAACATTTAGGTCATTTTTGTCCTCCCAAGGCTTATTCTTGTCCAATTAGGGTTTTTAACCAATCTTGTGCATCCAATAAGTGATTTTGTGTCATTGGTTGAACATTTAGTTCATTTTCGTACTCCCTAGGCTTATTCTCGTCCAATTAGGGTTTTTAACCAATCTTATGCATCCAATAAGTGATTTTGTGCCATTGGTTGAACATTTTTGTCATTTTCGTCCTCCCAAGACTTATTCTCGTCCAATTAGGGTTTTTAACCAATCTTGTGCATCCAATAAGTGATTTTATGTCGTTGGTTGAACATTTAGGTCATTTTCATCCTCCCGAGGCTTATTCTCGTCCAATTAGGGTTTTTAACCAATCTTGTGCGTCCAACAAGTACAATTGTGTCATTGGTTGAACATTTAGGTCCTTTTCGTCCTCCCAAGGCTTATTCTCGTCCAATTAGGGTTTTTAACCAATCTTGTGCATCCAACAAGTGATTTTGTGTCATTGGTTGAACATTTAGGTCATTTTTGTCCTCCCTAGTCTTATTCTCGTCCAATTAGGGTTTTTAACCAATCTTGTGCATCCAATAAGTACATTTGTGTTATTTGTTGAACATTTAGGTCATTTCCGTCCTCCCTAGGCTTATTCTCGTCCAATTAGGGTTTTTAACCAATCTTGTGGATCCAATAAGTACATTTATGTCATTGGTTGAACATTTAGGTCATTTTCGTCCTCCCTAGTCTTATTCTCGTCCAATTAAGAATTTTAACCAATCTTGTGCATCCAATAAGTACATTTGTGTCATTGGTTGAACATTTAGGTCATTTCCGTCCTCCCTAGGCTTATTCTCGTCCAATTAGGGTTTTTAACCAATCTTGTGCATCCAATAAGTACATTTATGTCATTGGTTGAACATTTAAGTCATTTTCATCCTCCGTAGGCTTATTCTCGTCCAATTAGGGTTTTTAACCAATCTTGTGCATCCAATAAGTGATTTTGTGTCATTGGTTGAACATTAAGGTTATTTTTGTCCTCCCTAGGCTTATTCTCTTCCAATTAGGGTTTTTAACCAATCTTGTGCATCCAATAAGTACATTTGTGTCATTGGTTGAACATTTTGGTGATTTTCGTTCACCCTAGGCTTATTGTCGTCCAATTAGGGTTTTTTACCAATCTTGTGCATCCAATAAGTGATTTTGTGTCATTGGTTGAACATTTGGGTCATTTTCGTTCTCCCTAGGCTTATTCTCTTCCAATTAGGGTTTTTAACCAATCTTGTGCATCCAATAAGTGATTTTGTGTCGTTGGTTGAACATTTAGGTCATTTTCATCCTCCCGAGGCTTATTCTCGTCCAATTAGGATTTTTAACCAATCTTGTGCATCCAATAAGTACAATTGTGTCATTGGTTGAACATTTAGGTCATTTTCGTCCTCCCAAGGCTTATTCTCGTCCAATTAGGGTTTTTAACCAATCTTGTGCATCCAACAAGTGATTTTGTGTCATTGGTTGAACATTTAGGTCATTTCCGTCCTCCCTAGGCTTATTCTCGTCCAATTAGGGTTTTTAACCAATCTTGTGCATCCAATAAGTACATTTGTGTCATTGGTTGAACATTTAGGTCATTTTCGTCCTCCCTAGTCTTATTCTCGTCCAATTAAGGGTTTTAACCAATCTTGTGCATCCAATAAGTACATTTGTGTCATTGGTTGAACATTTAGGTCATTTCCGTCCTCCCTAGGCTTATTCTCGTCCAATTAGGGTTTTTAACCAATCTTGTGCATCCAATAAGTACATTTATGTCATTGGTTGAACATTTAGGTCATTTTCGTCCTCCGTAGGCTTATTGTCATCCAATTAGGGTTTTTAACCAATCTTGTGCATCCAATAAGTGATTTTGTGCCATTGGTTGAACATTTTTGTCATTTTCGTTCTCCCAAGGCTTATTCTCGTCCAATTAGGGTTTTTAAACAATCTTGTGCATCCAATAAGTGATTTTGTGTCATTGGTTGAACATTTAGGTCATTTTCGTACTCCCTAGGCTTATTCTCGTCCAATTAGAGTTTTTAACCAATCTTGTGCATCCAATAAGTGATTTTGTGCCATTGGTGGAACATTTTTGTCATTTTCGTCCTCCCAAGGCTTATTCTCGTCCAATTAGGGTTTTTAACCAATCTTGTGCATCCAATAAGTTAATTTGTGTCATTGGTTGAACATTTAGGTCATTTTCGTCCTCCCAAGGATTATTCTCGTCCAATTAGGGTTTTTTTACCAATCTTGTGCATCCAATAAGTGATTTTGTGTCATTGGTTGAACATTTAGGTTATTTGTGTCCTCCTTATACTGATTCTCTTCCAATTAGGGTTTTTAACCAATCTTGTGCATCCAATAAGTACATTTGTGTCATTGGTTGAACATTTAGGTCATTTTCGTTCTCCTTAGGCTTATTCTCGTCCAATTAGCGTTTCTAACCAATCTTGTGCATCCAATAAGTTATTTTGTGTCATTGGTTGAACATTTTGGTCATTTTCGTTCTCCCAAGGCTTATTCTCGTCCAATTAGGGTTTTTAAACAATCTTTTGCATCCAATACGTGATTTTGTGTCATTGGTTGAACATTTAGGTCATTTTCGTACTCCCTAGGCTTATTCTCGTCCAATTAGGGTTTTTAACCAATCTTATGCATCCAATAAGTGATTTTGTGCCATTGGTTGAACATTTTTGTCATTTTCGTCCTCCCAAGGCTTATTCTCGTCCCATTAGGGTTTTTAACCAATCTTGTGTATCGAATAAGTTAATTTGTGTCATTGGTTGAACATTTAGGTCATTTTCGTCCTCCCAAGGATTATTCTCGTCCAATTAGGGTTTTTTACCAATCTTGTGCATCCAATAAGTGATTTTGTGTCATTGGTTGAACATTTAGGTCATTTTCGTTCTCCCAAGGCTTATTCTCGTCCAATTAGGGTTTTTAACCAATCTTGTGCATCCAATAAGTGATTTTGTGTCATTGGTTGAACATTTAGGTCATTTTCGTCCTCCCTAGTCTTATTCTCATCCAATTAGGGTTTTTAACCAATCTTGTGCATCCAATAAGTACATTTGTGTCATTGGTTGAACATTTAGGTCATTTTCGTCCTCCCTAGGCTTATTCTCGTCCAATTAGGGTTTTTAACCAATCTTGTGCATCCAATAAGTACATTTGTGTCATTGGTTGAACATTTAGGTCCTTTTCGTCCTCCCACGGCTTATTCTCGTCCAATTAGGGTTTTTAACCAATCTAGTGCATCCAATAAGTGATTATGTGTCATTGGTTGAACATTTAGGTCATTTTCGTCCTCCCTAGGCTTATTCTCGTCCAATTAGGGTTTTTAACCAATCTTGTGCATCCAATAAGTACATTTGTGTCATTGGTTGAACATTTAGGTCATTTTCGTCCTCCGAATGCTTATTCTCGCCCAATTAGAGTTTTTAACCAATCTTGTGCATCCAATAAGTACATTTGTGTCATTGGTTGAACATTTAGGTCATTTTCGTCCTCCCAAGGCTTATTCTCGTCCAATTAGGGTTTTTAACCAATCTTGTGCATCCAATAAGTAATTTTGTGTCATTGGGTGAACATTTAGGTCATTTTCGTCCTCCCAAGGCTTATTCTCGTCCAATTAGGGTTTGGTACCAATCTTGTGCATCCAACAAGTGATTTTGTGTAATTGGTTGAACATTTAGGTCATTTTCGTCCTCCCAAGACTTATTCTCGTCCAATTAGGGTTTTTAACCAATCTTGTGCATCCAATAAGTACATTTGTGTCATTGGTTGAACATTTAGGTCATTTTCGTCCTCCCAAGGCTTATTCTCGTCCAATTAGGGTTTTTAACCAATCTTGTGCATCCAATAAGTGATTTTGTGTTGTTGGTTGAACATTTAGGTCATTTTGGTCCTCCCAAGGCTTATTCTCGTCCAATTAGGGTTTTTATCCAATCTTGTGCATCCAATAAGTACAGTTGTGTCATTGGTTGAACATTTAGGTCATTTTCGTCCTCCCAAGGCTTATTCTCGTCCAATTAGGGTTTTTAACCAATCTTGTGCATCCAATTAGTACATTTGTGTCATAGGCTGAACATTTAGGTTATTTTCGTCCTCCCAAGGCTGATTCTCGTCCAATTAGGGTTTTTAACCAATCTTGTGCATCCAATAAGTACATTTGTGCATTGGTTGAACATTTAGGTCATTTTCGTCCTCCCAAGGCTTATTCTCGTCCAATTAGGGTTTTTAACCAATCTTGTGCATCCAATAAGTACATTTGTGTCATTGGTTGAACATTTATGTCATTTTCGTCCTCCCAAGGCTTATTCTCGTCCAATTAGGGTTTTTAACCAATCTTGTGCATCCAATAAGTGATGTTGTGTCATTGGTTGAACATTTAGGTCATTTTCGTCCTCCCTAGGCTTATTCTCGTCCAATTAGGGTTTTTAACCAATCTTGTGCATCCAATAAGTACATTTGTGTCATTGGTTGAACATTTAGGTCATTTCCGTCCTCCCTAGGCTTATTCTCGTCCAATTAGGGTTTTTAACCAATCTTGTGGATCCAATAAGTACATTTATGTCATTGGTTGAACATTTAGGTCATTTTCGTCCTCCCTAGTCTTATTCTCGTCCAATTAAGAATTTTAACCAATCTTGTGCATCCAATAAGTACATTTGTGTCATTGGTTGAACATTTAGGTCATTTCCGTCCGTCCTAGGCTTATTCTCGTCCAATTAGGGTTTTTAACCAATCTTGTGCATCCAATAAGTACATTTATGTCATTGGTTGAACATTTAAGTCATTTTCGTCCTCCGTAGGCTTATTCTCGTCCAATTAGGGTTTTTAACCAATCTTGTGCATCCAATAAGTGATTTTGTGTCATTGGTTGAACATTTAGGTTATTTTTGTCCTCCCTAGGCTTATTCTCTTCCAATTAGGGTTTTTAACTAATCTTGTGTATCCAATAAGTACATTTGTGTCATTGGTTGAACATTTAGGTCATTTTCGTCCTCCCTAGGCTTATTGTCGTCCAATTAGGGTTTTTTACCAATCTTGTGCATCCAATAAGTGATTTTGTGTCATTGGTTGAACATTTAGGTCATTTTCATCCTCCCAAGGCTTATTCTCGTCCAATTAGGGTTTTTAACCAATCTTATGCATCCAATAAGTGATTTTGTGCCATTGGTTGAACATTTTTGTCATTTTCGTCCTCCCAAGGCTTATTCTCGTCCAATTAGGGTTTTTAACCAATCTTGTGCATCCAATAAGTGATTTTGTGTCGTTGGTTGAACATTTAGGTCATTTTCATCCTCCCGAGGCTTATTCTCGTCCAATTAGGGTTTTTAACCAATCTTGTGCGTCCAATAAATACAATTGTGTCATTGGTTGAACATTTAGGTCATTTTCGTCCTCCCAAGGCTTATTCTCGTCCAATTAGGGTTTTTAACCAATCTTGTGCATCCAACAAGTGATTTTGTGTTATTGGTTGAACATTTAGGCCATTTTTGTCCTCCCTAGTCTTATTCTCGTCCAATTAGGGTTTTTAACCAATCTTGTGCATCCAATAAGTACATTTGTGTCATTGGTTGAACATTTAGGTCATTTCCGTCCTCCCTAGGCTTATTCTCGTCCAATTAGGGTTTTTAACCAATCTTGTGGATCCAATAAGTACATTTATGTCATTGGTTGAACATTTAGGTCATTTTCGTCCTCCCTAGTCTTATTCTCGTCCAATTAAGAATTTTAACCAATCTTGTGCATCCAATAAGTACATTTGTGTCATTGGTTGAACATTTAGGTCATTTCCGTCCGTCCTAGGCTTATTCTCGTCCAATTAGGGTTTTTAACCAATCTTGTGCATCCAATAAGTACATTTATGTCATTGGTTGAACATTTAAGTCATTTTCGTCCTCCGTAGGCTTATTCTCGTCCAATTAGGGTTTTTAACCAATCTTGTGCATCCAATAAGTGATTTTGTGTCATTGGTTGAACATTTAGGTTATTTTTGTCCTCCCTAGGCTTATTCTCTTCCAATTAGGGTTTTTAACCAATCTTGTGCATCCAATAAGTACATTTGTGTCATTGGTTGAACATTTAGGTCATTTTCGTCCTCCCAAGGCTTATTCTCGTCCAATTAGGGTTTTTAACCAATCTTGTGCATAGGTCATTTTCATCCTCCCAAGGCTTAATCTCGTCGAATTAGGGTTTTTAACCAATCTTGTGCATCCAATAAGTGATTTTGTGTCATTGGTTGAACATTTAGGTCATTTTCGTCCTCCCAAGGCTTATTCTCGTCCAATTAGGGTTTTTAACCAATCTTGTGCATCCAATAACTGAGTTTGTGTCATTGGTTGAACATTTAGGTCATTTTCGTCCTCCCTAGGCTTATTCTCGTCCAATTAGGGTTTTTAACCAATCTTGTGCATCCAATAAGTACATTTGTGTCATTGGTTGAACATTTAGGTCATTTCCGTCCTCCCTAGGCTTATTCTCGTCCAATTAGGGTTTTTAACCAATCTTGTGGATCCAATAAGTACATTTATGTCATTGGTTGAACATTTAGGTCATTTTCGTCCTCCCTAGTCTTATTCTCGTCCAATTAAGAATTTTAACCAATCTTGTGCATCCAATAAGTACATTTGTGTCATTGGTTGAACATTTAGGTCATTTCCGTCCGTCCTAGGCTTATTCTCGTCCAGTTAGGGTTTTTAACCAATCTTGTGCATCCAATAAGTACATTTATGTCATTAATTGAACATTTAAGTCATTTTCGTCCTCCGTAGGCTTATTCTCGTCCAATTAGGGTTTTTAACCAATCTTGTGCATCCAATAAGTGATTTTGTGTCATTGGTTGAACATTTAGGTTATTTTTGTCCTCCCTAGGCTTATTCTCTTCCAATTAGGGTTTTTAACCAATCTTGTGCATCCAATTAGTACATTTGTGTCATTGGTTGAACATTTTGGTGATTTTCGTTCTCCCTAGGCTTATTGTTGTCCAATTAGGGTTTTTAACCAATCTTGTGCATCCAATAAGTGATTTTGTGTCATTGGTTGAACATTTAGGTTATTTTTGTCCTCCCTAGGCTTATTCTCTTCCAATTAGGGTTTTTAACCAATCTTGTGTATCCAATAAGTACATTTGTGTCATTGGTTGAACATTTAGGTCATTTTCGTCCTCCCTAGGCTTATTCTCGTCCAATTAGGATTTTAACCAATCTTGTGCATCCAATAAGTGATTTTGTGTCATTGGTTGAACATTTAGGTCATTTTCATCCTCCCAAGGCTTATTCTCATCCAATTAGGGTTTTTAACCAATCTTATGCATCCAATAAGTGATTTTGTGTCATTGGTTGAACATTTAGGTTATTTTCGTTCTCCCAATGCTTATTCTCGTCCAATTAGGCTTTTTAACCAATCTTATGCATGCAATAAGTGATTTTGTGTCATTGGTTGAACATTTAGGTCATTTTCGTCCTCCCTAGTCTTATTCTCGTCCAATTAAGGGTTTTAACCAATCTTGTGCATCCAATAAGTACATTTGTGTCATTGGTTGAACATTTAGGTCATTTTTGTCCTCCCAAGGCTTATTCTTGTCCAATTAGGGTTTTTAACCAATCTTGTGCATCCAATAAGTACATTTATGTCATTGGTTGAACATTTAAGTCATTTTCGTCCTCCGTAGGCTTATTCTCGTCCAATTAGGGTTTTTAACCAATCTTGTGCATCCAATAAGTGATTTTGTGTCATTGGTTGAACATTTAGGTTATTTTTGTCCTCCCTAGGCTTATTCTCTTCCAATTAGGGTTTTTAACCAATCTTGTGCATCCAATAAGTACATTTGTGTCATTGGTTGAACATTTAGGTGATTTTCGTTCTCCATAGGCTTATTCTCTTCCAATTAGCGTTTCTAACCAATCTTGTGCATCCAATAAGTGATTTTGTGTCATTGGTTGAACATTTAGGTCATTTTCGTCCTCCCATTGCTTATTCTCGTCCAATAAGGTTTTTTTACCAATCTTGTGCATCCAATAATTAATTTTGTGTCATTAGTTGAACATTTAGGTCATTTTCGTCCTCCCTTGGCTTATTCTCGTCCAATTAGGATTTTAACCAATCTTGTGCATCCAATAAGTGATTTTTGTGTCATTGGTTGAACATTTAGGTCATTTTCGTCCTCCCAAAGCTTATTCTCGTCTAATTAGGGTTTTTAACAAATCTTATGCATCTAATAAGTAATTTTGTGTCATTGGTTGAACATTTAGGTTAATTTCGTTCTCCCTAGGCTTATTCTCTTCAAATTAGGGTTTTTAACCAATCTTGTGCATCCAATAAGTACATTTGTGTCATTGGTTGAACATTTAGGTGATTTTCGTTCTCCCTAGGCTTATTCTCTTCCAATTAGCGTTTCTAACCAATCTTGTGCATCCAATAAGTGATTTTGTGTCATTAGTTGAACATTTAGGTCATTTTCGTCCTCCCAAGGCTTATTCTCGTCCAATTAGGGTTTTTAACCAATCTTGTACATCCGATAAGTACATTTGTGTCATTGGTTGAACATTTAGGTCATTTTTGTCCTCCAAATCCTTATTCTCGTCCAATTTGGAATTTTAACCAATCTTGTGCATCCAATAAGTGATTTTGTGTCATTGGTTGAACATTTAGGTTATTTTTGTCCTCCCTATGGTTATTCTCTTCCAATTAGGGTTTTTAACCAATCTTGTGCATCCAATAAGTACATTTGTGTCATTGGTTGAACATTTAGGTCATTTTCGTTCTCCCTAGGCTTATTCTCGTCCAATTAGCGTTTCTAACCAATCTTGTGCATCCAATAAGTGATTTTGTGTCATTGGTTGAACATTTTGGTCATTATCGTTCTCCCAAGGCTTATTCTCGTCCAATTAGGGTTTTTAAACAATCTTGTGCATCCAATAAGTGATTTTGTGTCATTGGTTGAACATTTAGGTCATTTTCGTACTCCCTAGGCTTATTCTTGTCCAATTAGGGTTTTTAACCAATCTTGTGCATCCAATAAGTGATTTTGTGCCATTGGTTGAACATTTTTGTCATTTTCGTCCTCCCAAGGCTTATTCTCGTCCAATTAGGGTTTTTAACCAATCTTGTGCATCCAATAAGTTAATTTGTGTCATTGGTTGAACATTTAGGTCATTTTCGTCCTCCCAAGGATTATTCTCGTCCAATTAGGGTTTTTTACCAATCTTGTGCATCCAATAAGTGATTTTGTGTCATTGGTTGAACATTTAGGTTATTTGTGTCCTCCTTATGCTTATTCTCTTCCAATTAGGGTTTTTAACCAATCTTGTGCATCCAATAAGTACATTTGTGTCATTGGTTGAACATTTAGGTCATTTTCGTTCTCCTTAGGCTTATTCTCGTCCAATTAGCGTTTCTAACCAATCTTGTGCATCCAATAAGTTATTTTGTGTCATTGGTTGAACATTTTGGTCATTTTCGTTCTCCCAAGGCTTATTCTCGTCCAATTAGGGTTTTTAAACAATCTTTTGCATCCAATACGTGATTTTGTGTCATTGGTTGAACATTTAGGTCATTTTCGTACTCCCTAGGCTTATTCTCGTCCAATTAGGGTTTTTAACCAATCTTATGCATCCAATAAGTGATTTTGTGCCATTGGTTGAACATTTTTGTCATTTTCGTCCTCCCAAGGCTTATTCTCGTCCCATTAGGGTTTTTAACCAATCTTGTGTATCGAATAAGTTAATTTGTGTCATTGGTTGAACATTTAGGTCATTTTCGTCCTCCCAAGGATTATTCTCGTCCAATTAGGGTTTTTTACCAATCTTGTGCATCCAATAAGTGATTTTGTGTCATTGGTTGAACATTTAGGTCATTTTCGTTCTCCCAAGGCTTATTCTCGTCCAATTAGGGTTTTTAACCAATCTTGTGCATCCAATAAGTGATTTTGTGTCATTGGTTGAACATTTAGGTCATTTTCGTCCTCCCTAGTCTTATTCTCATCCAATTAGGGTTTTTAACCAATCTTGTGCATCCAATAAGTACATTTGTGTCATTGGTTGAACATTTAGGTCATTTCTGTCCTCCCTAGGCTTATTCTCGTCCAATTAGGGTTTTTAACCAATCTTGTGCATCCAATAAGTACATTTGTGTCATTGGTTGAACATTTAGGTCATTTTTGTCCTCCCAAGGCTTATTCTTGTCCAATTAGGGTTTTTAACCAATCTTGTGCATCCAATAAGTACATTTGTGTCATTGGTTGAACATTTAGGTCATTTTCGTCCTCCCAAGGCTTATTCTCGTCCAATTAGGGTTTTTGACCAATCTTGTGCATCCAATAAGTGATTTTTTGTCATTGGTTGAACATTTAGGTCATTTTCGTCCTCCCTAGGCTTATTCTCGTCCAATTAGGGTTTTTAACCAATCTTGTGCATCCAATAAGTACATTTGTGTCATTGGTTGAACATTTAGGTCATTTCCGTCCTCCCTAGGCTTATTCTCGTCCAATTAGGGTTTTTAACCAATCTTGTGGATCCAATAAGTACATTTATGTCATTGGTTGAACATTTAGGTCATTTTCGTCCTCCCTAGTCTTATTCTCGTCCAATTAAGAATTTTAACCAATCTTGTGCATCCAATAAGTACATTTGTGTCATTGGTTGAACATTTAGGTCATTTCCGTCCTCCCTAGGCTTATTCTCGTCCAATTAGGGTTTTTAACCAATCTTGTGCATCCAATAAGTACATTTATGTCATTGGTTGAACATTTAGGTCATTTTCGTCCTCCGTAGGCTTATTCTCGTCCAATTAGGGTTTTTAACCAATCTTGTGCATCCAATAAGTGATTTTGTGTCATTGGTTGAACATTTAGGTTATTTTTGTCCTCCCTAGGCTTATTCTCTTCCAATTAGGGTTTTTAACCAATCTTGTGCATCCAATAAGTACATTTGTGTCATTGGTTGAACATTTTGGTGATTTTCGTTCTCCCTAGGCTTATTATTGTCCAATTAGGGTTTTTAACCAATCTTGTGCATCCAATAAGTGATTTTGTGTCATTGGTTGAACATTTAGGTTATTTTTGTCCTCCCTAGGCTTATTCTCTTCCAATTAGGGTTTTTAACCAATCTTGTGTATCCGATAAGTACATTTGTGTCATTGGTTGAACATTTAGGTCATTTTCGTCCTCCCTAGGCTTATTCTCGTCCAAATAGGGTTTTTAACCAATCTTGTGCATCCAATAAGAAATTTTGTGTCATTAGTTGAACATTTAGGTCATTTTCGTCCTCCCAAGGCTTGTTCTCGTCCAATTAGGGTTGTTAACCAATCTTGTGCATCAAATAAGTACATTTGTGTCATTGGTTGAACATTTAGGTCATTTTCGTCCTCCCAAGGCTTATTCTCGTCCAATTAGGGTTTTGAACAAATCTTGTGCATCCAATAAGTACATTTGTGTCATTGGTTGAACATTTAGGTCATTTCCGTCCTTCCTAGGCTTATTCTCGTCCAATTAGGGTTTTTAACCAATCTTGTGCATCCAATAAGTACATTTGTGTCAATTGTTGAACATTTAGGTCATTTTTGTCCTCCCAATGGTTATTCTCGTCCAATTAGGGTTTTTAACAAATCTTGTGCATCCAATAAGTGATTTTGTGTCATTGGTTGAACATTTAGGTTATTTGTGTCCTCCTTATGCTTATTCTCTTCCAATTAGGGTTTTTAACCAATCTTTTGCATCCAATAAGTACATTTGTGTCATTGGTTGAACATTTAGGTCATTTTCGTTCTCCTTAGGCTTATTCTCGTCCAATTAGCGTTTCTAACCAATCTTGTGCATCCAATAAGTTATTTTGTGTCATTGGTTGAACATTTTGGTTATTTTCGTTCTCCCAAGGCTTATTCTCGTCCAATTAGGGTTTTTAAACAATCTTGTGCATCCAATAAGTGATTTTGTGTCATTGGTTGAACATTTTGGTCATTTTCGTTCTCCCAAGGCTTATTCTCGTCCAATTAGGGTTTTCAAACAATCTTGTGCATCCAATAAGTGATTTTGTGTCATTGGTTGAACATTTAGGTCATTTTCGTACTCCCTAGGCTTATTCTCGTCCAATTAGGGTTTTTAACCAATCTTGTGCATCCAATAAGTGATTTTGTGCCATTGGTTGAACATTTTTGTCATTTTCGTCCTCCCAAGGCTTATTCTCGTCCAATTAGGGTTTTTAACCAATCTTGTGCATCCAATAAGTTAATTTGTGTCATTGGTTGAACATTTAGGTCATTTTCGTCCTCCCAAGGATTATTCTCGTCCAATTAGGGTTTTTTACCAATCTTGTGCATCCAATAAGTGATTTTGTGTCATTGGTTGAACATTTAGGTTATTTGTGTCCTCCTTATGCTTATTCTCTTCCAATTAGGGTTTTTAACCAATCTTGTGCATCCAATAAGTACATTTGTGTCATTGGTTGAACATTTAGGTCATTTTCGTTCTCCTTAGGCTTATTCTCGTCCAATTAGCGTTTCTAACCAATCTTGTGCATCCAATAAGTTATTTTGTGTCATTGGTTGAACATTTTGGTCATTTTCGTTCTCCCAAGGCTTATTCTCGTCCAATTAGGGTTTTTAAACAATCTTTTGCATCCAATACGTGATTTTGTGTCATTGGTTGAACATTTAGGTCATTTTCGTACTCCCTAGGCTTATTCTCGTCCAATTAGGGTTTTTAACCAATCTTATGCATCCAATAAGTGATTTTGTGCCATTGGTTGAACATTTTTGTCATTTTCGTCCTCCCAAGGCTTATTCTCGTCCCATTAGGGTTTTTAACCAATCTTGTGTATCGAATAAGTTAATTTGTGTCATTGGTTGAACATTTAGGTCATTTTCGTCCTCCCAAGGATTATTCTCGTCCAATTAGGGTTTTTTACCAATCTTGTGCATCCAATAAGTGATTTTGTGTCATTGGTTGAACATTTAGGTCATTTTCGTTCTCCCAAGGCTTATTCTCGTCCAATTAGGGTTTTTAACCAATCTTGTGCATCCAATAAGTGATTTTGTGTCATTGGTTGAACATTTAGGTCATTTTCGTCCTCCCTAGTCTTATTCTCATCCAATTAGGGTTTTTAACCAATCTTGTGCATCCAATAAGTACATTTGTGTCATTGGTTGAACATTTAGGTCATTTCTGTCCTCCCTAGGCTTATTCTCGTCCAATTAGGGTTTTTAACCAATCTTGTGCATCCAATAAGTACATTTGTGTCATTGGTTGAACATTTAGGTCATTTTTGTCCTCCCAAGGCTTATTCTTGTCCAATTAGGGTTCTTAACCAATCTTGTGCATCCAATAAGTGATTTTGTGTCATTGGTTGAACATTTAGGTTATTTTTGTCCTCCCTAGGCTTATTCTCTTCCAATTAGGGTTTTTAACCAATCTTGTGCATCCAATAAGTACATTTGTGTCATTGGTTGAACATTTAGGTTATTTTCGTTCTCCCTAGGCTTATTCTCTTCCAATTAACGTTTCTAACCAATCTTGTGCATCCAATAAGTGATTTTGTGTCATTGGTTGAACATTTAGGTCATTTTCGTCCTCCCATTGCTTATTCTCGTCCAATTAGGTTTTTTAACCAATCTTGTGCATCCAATAAGTACATTTGTGTTATTGGTTGAACATTTAGGTCATTTTCGTCCTCCCTAGGCTTATTCTCGTCCAATTAGGATTTTAACCAATCTTGTGCATCCAATAACTACATTTGTGTCATTGGATGAACATTAAGGTCATTTTTGTCCTCCCAAAGCTTATTCTAGTCCAATTAGGGTTTTTAACCAATCTTGTGCATCCAATAAGTTAATTTGTGTCATTGGTTGAACATTTAGGTCATTTTCGTTCTCCCAAGGCTTATTCTCGTCCAATTAGGGTTTTTAACCAATCTTGTGCATCCAATAAGTGATTTTGTGTCATTGGTTGAACATTTAGGTCATTTTCGTCCTCCCTAGTCTTATTCTCATCCAATTAGGGTTTTTAACCAATCTTGTGCATCCAATAAGTACATTTGTGTCATTGGTTGAACATTTAGGTCATTTCTGTCCTCCCTAGGCTTATTCTCGTCCAATTAGGGTTTTTAACCAATCTTGTGCATCCAATAAGTACATTTGTGTCATTGGTTGAACATTTAGGTCATTTTTGTCCTCCCAAGGCTTATTCTTGTCCAATTAGGGTTTTTAACCAATCTTGTGCATCCAATAAGTGATTTTGTGTCATTGGTTGAACATTTAGGTTATTTTTGTCCTCCCTAGGCTTATTCTCTTCCAATTAGGGTTTTTAACCAATCTTGTGCATCCAATAAGTACATTTGTGTCATTGGTTGAACATTTAGGTGATTTTCGTTCTCCTTAGGCTTATTCACTTCCAATTAGCGTTTCTAAATAATCTTGTGCATCCAATAAGTGATTTTGTGTCATTGGTTGAACATTTAGGTCATTTTTGTCCTCCCATTGCTTATTCTCGTCCAATTAGGTTTTTTAACCAATCTTGTGCATCCAATAACTACATTTGTGTCATTGGTTGAACATTTAGGTCATTTTCGTCCTCCCTAGGCTTATTCTCGTCCAATTAGGATTTTAACCTATCTTGTGCATCCAATAAGTGATTTTGTGTCATTGGTTGAACATTTAGGTCATTTTCATCCTCCCAAGGCTTATTCTCGTCCAATTAGGGTTTTTAACCAATCTTGTGCATCCAATAAGTACATTTGTGTCATTGGTTGAACATTTAGGTCATTTTCATCCTCCTAAGGCTTATTCTCGTCCAATTAGGGTTTTTAACCAATCTTGTGCATCCAATAAGTACATTTCTGTCATTGGTTGAACATTTAGGTCATTTTTGTTGTCCCTAGGCTTATTCTCAACCAATTAGCGTTTCTAACCAATCTTGTGCATCCAATAAGTGATTTTGTGTCATTGGTTGAACATTTTGGTCATTTTCGTTCTCCCAAGGCTTATTCTCGTCCAATTAGGGTTTTTAAACAATCTTGTGCATCCAATAAGTGATTTTGTGTCATTGGTTTAACATTTAGGTAATTTTCGTACTCCCTAGGCTTAATCTCGTCCAATTACGGTTTTTAACCAATCTTGTGCATCCAATAAGTGATTTTGTGCCATTGGTTGAACATTTTTGTCATTTTCGTCCTCCCAAGGCTTATTCTCGTCCAATTAGGGTTTTTAACCAATCTTGTGCATCCAATAAGTGATTTTGTGTCATTGGTTGAACATTTAGGTCATTTTCGTCCTCCCAAGGCTTATTCTCGTTGAATTAGGGTTTTTAACCAATCTTGTGCATCCAATAAGTGATTTTGTGTCATTGGTTGAACATTTAGGTCATTTTCGTCCTCCCAAGGCTTATTCTCGTCCAATTAGGGTTTTTAACCAATCTTGTGCATCCTATAAGTGATTTTATGTCATTGGTTGAACATTTAGGTCATTTTCGTCCTCCCTAGTCTTATTCTCGTCCAATTAGGGTTTTTAACCAATCTTGTGCATCCAATAAGTACATTTGTGTCATTGGTTGAACATTTAGGTCACTTCCGTCCTCCCAAGGCTTATTCTCGTCCAATTAGGGTTTTTAACCAATCTTGTGCATCCAACAAGTACATTTGTGTCATTGGTTCAACATTTAGGTCATTTTTGTCCTCCCAAGGCTTATTCTTGTCCAATTAGGGTTTTTAACCAATCTTGTGCATCCAATAAGTGATTTTGTGTCATTGGTTGAACATTTAGGTTATTTTTGTCCTCCCTAGGCTTATTCTCTTCCAATTAGGGTTTTTAACCAATCTTGTGCATCCAATAAGTACATTTGTGTCATTGGTTGAACATTTAGGTTATTTTCGTTCTCCCTAGGCTTATTCTCTTCCAATTAACGTTTCTAACCAATCTTGTGCATCCAATAAGTGATTTTGTGTCATTGGTTGAACATTTAGGTCATTTTCGTCCTCCCATTGCTTATTCTCGTCCAATTAGGTTTTTTAACCAATCTTGTGCATCCAATAAGTACATTTGTGTTATTGGTTGAACATTTAGGTCATTTTCGTCCTCCCTAGGCTTATTCTCGTCCAATTAGGATTTTAACCAATCTTGTGCATCCAATAACTACATTTGTGTCATTGGATGAACATTAAGGTCATTTTTGTCCTCCCAAAGCTTATTCTTGTCCAATTAGGGTTTTTAACCAATCTTGTGCATCCAATAAGTTAATTTGTGTCATTGGTTGAACAATTAGGTCATTTTCGTCCTCCCAAGGATTATTCTCGTCCAATTAGGGTTTTTTACCAATCTTATGCATCCAATAAGTGATTTTGTGTCATTGGTTGAACATTTAGGTTATTTTCGTTCTCCCAAGGCTTATTCTCGTCCAATTAGGGTTTTTAACCAATCTTGTGCATCCAATAAGTTATTTTGTGTCATTGGTTGAACATTTAGGTCATTTTCGTCCTCCCAAGGCTTATTCTCGTCCAATTAGGGATTTTAACCAATCTTGTGCATCCAATAAGTGATTTTGTGTCATTGGTTGAACATTTAGGTCATTTCCGTCCTCCCTAGTCTTATTCTCGTCCAATTAGGGTTTTTAACCAATCTTGTGCATCCAACAAGTACATTTGTGTCAATTGTTGAACATTTAGGTCATTTTTGTCCTCCCAATGGTTATTCTCGTCCAATTAGGGTTTTACACAAATCTTGTGCATCCAATAAGTGATTTTGTGTCATTGGTTGAACATTTAGGTTATTTGTGTCCTCCTTATGCTTATTCTCTTCCAATTAGGGTTTTTAACCAATCTTTTGCATCCAATAAGTACATTTGTGTCATTGGTTGAACATTTAGGTCATTTTCGTTCTCCTTAGGCTTATTCTCGTCCAATTAGCGTTTCTAACCAATCTTGTGCATCCAATAAGTTATTTTGTGTCATTGGTTGAACATTTTGGTCATTTTCGTTCTCCCAAGGCTTATTCTCGTCCAATTAGGGTTTTTAAACAATCTTGTGCATCCAATAAGTGATTTTGTGTCATTGGTTGAACATTTAGGTCATTTTCGTACTCCCTAGGCTTATTCTCGTCCAATTAGGGTTTTTAACCAATCTTGTGCATCCAATAAGTGATTTTGTGCCATTGGTTGAACATTTTTGTCATTTTCGTCCTCCCAAGGCTTATTCTCGTCCAATTAGGGTTTTTAACCAATCTTGTGCATCCAATAAGTTAATTTGTGTCATTGGTTGAACATTTAGGTCATTTTCGTCCTCCCAAGGATTATTCTCGTCCAATTAGGGTTTTTTACCAATCTTGTGCATCCAATAAGTGATTTTGTGTCATTGGTTGAACATTTAGGTTATTTGTGTCCTCCTTATGCTTATTCTCTTCCAATTAGGGTTTTTAACCAATCTTTTGCATCCAATAAGTACATTTGTGTCATTGGTTGAACATTTAGGTCATTTTCGTTCTCCTTAGGCTTATTCTCGTCCAATTAGCGTTTCTAACCAATCTTGTGCATCCAATAAGTTATTTTGTGTCATTGGTTGAACATTTTGGTCATTTTCGTTCTCCCAAGGCTTATTCTCATCCAATTAGGGTTTTTAAACAATCTTGTGCATCCAATAAGTGATTTTGTGTCATTGGTTGAACATTTAGGTCATTTTCGTACTCCCTAGGCTTATTCTCGTCCAATTAGGGTTTTTAACCAATCTTATGCATCCAATAAGTGATTTTGTGCCATTGGTTGAACATTTTTGTCATTTTCGTCCTCCCAAGGCTTATTCTCGTCCAATTAGGGTTTTTAACCAATCTTGTGTATCGAATAAATTAATTTGTGTCATTGGTTGAACATTTAGGTCATTTTCGTCCTCCCAAGGATTATTCTCGTCCAATTAGGGTTTTTTACCAATCTTGTGCATCCAATAAGTGATTTTGTGTCATTGGTTGAACATTTAGGTCATTTTCGTCCTCCCAAGGCTTATTCTCGTCCAATTAGGGTTTTTAACCATTCTTGTGCATCCAATAAGTGATTTTGTCTCATTGGTTGAACATTTAGGTCATTTTCGTCTTCCCTAGGCTTATTCTCGTCCAATTAGGGTTTTTAACCAATCTTGTGCATCCAATAAGTACACTTGTGTCATTGGTTGAACATTTAGGTCATTTTCGTCCTCCCAAGGCTTATTCTCGTCCAATTAGGGTTTTTAACCAATCTTGTGCATCAAATAAGTGATTTTGTGTCATTGGTCAAACATTTAGGTCATTTTTGTCCTCCCTAGGCTTATTCTCGTCCAATTAGGGTTTTTAACCAATCTTGTGCATCCAATAAGTACACTTGTGTCATTGGTTGAACATTTAGGTCATTTTCGTCCTCCCAAGGCTTATTCTCGTCCAATTAGGGTTTTTAACCAATCTTGTGCATCAAATAATTACATTTGTGTCATTGTTTGAACATTTAGGTCATTTTCGTCCTCCCAAGGCTTATTTTCGTCCAATTAGGGTTTTTAACCAATCTTGTGCATCCAATAAGTGATTTTGTGTTATTGGTTGAACATTTAGGTCATTTTCGTCCTCCCTAAGCTTATTCTCGTCCAATTAGGGTTTTTTAACAATCTTGTGCATCCAATAAGTGATTTTGTGTCATTGGTTGAACATTTAGGTCATTTTCGTCCTCCCTAAGCTTATTCTCGTTCAATTAGGGTTTTTTAACAATCTTGTGCATCCAATAAGTGATTTTGTGCCATTGGTTGAACATTTAGGTCATTTTCGTCCTCCCAAGGCTTATTCTCGTCGAATTAGGGTTTTTAACCAATCTTGTGCATCCAATAAGTACATTTGTGTCATTGGTTGAACATTTAGGTCATTTTCGTCCTCCCAAGGCTTATTCTCGTCCAATTAGAGTTTTTAACCAATCTTGTGCATCCAATAAGTACATTTGTGTCTTTCATTGAACATTTAGGTCATTTTCGTCCTCCCAAGTCTTATTCTCGTCCAATTAGGGTTTTTAACCAATCTTGTGCATCCAATATGTACATTTGTGTCATTGGTTGAACATTTAAGTCATTTTCGTCCTCCCAAGGCTTATTCTCGTCC
Organism: Cicer chorassanicum; assembly: GCA_037974735.1. Lineage (NCBI taxonomy): Eukaryota > Viridiplantae > Streptophyta > Magnoliopsida > Fabales > Fabaceae > Cicer > Cicer chorassanicum. Next base: position 21,977 of record JBBPBP010000195.1, read on the forward strand.
AATTAGGGTTTTTAACCAATGTTGTGCATCCAATAAGTGATTTTGTGTCATTGGTTGAACATTTAGGTCATTTTCGTCCTCCCAAGGCTTATTCTCGTCCAATTAGGGTTTTTAACCAATCTTGTGCATCCAATAAGTACATTTGTGTCATTGGTTGAACATTTAGGTCATTTTCGTCCTCCCAAGGCTTATTCTCGTCCAATTAGGGTTTTTAACCAATCTTGTGCATCTAATAAGTACGTTTGTGTCATTGGTTGAACATTTAGGTCATTTTCGTCCTCCCTAGGTTTATTCTTGTCCAATTAGGATTTTTAACCAATCTTGTGCATCCAATAAGTGATTTTGTGTCATTGGTTGAACATTTAGGTCATTTTCGTCCTCCCAAGGCTTATTCTCGTCCAATTAGGGTTTTTAACCAATCTTGTGCATCCAATAAGTACATTTGTGTCATTGGTTGAACATTTAGGTCATTTTCGTCCTCCCAAGGCTTATTCTCGTCCAATTAGGGTTTTTAACCAATCTTGTGAATCCAATAAGTGATTTGGTGTCATTGGTTGAACATTTAGGTCATTTTCGTCCTCCCTAGGCTTATTCTCGACCAATTAGGGTTTTTAACCAATCTTGTGCATCCAATAAGTGCTTTTGTCTCATTGGTTGAACATTTAGGTCATTTTCGTCCTCCCTAGGCTTATTCTCGTCCAATTAGGGTTTTTAATCCAATAAGTGATTTTGTGTCATTGGTTGAACATTTAGGTCATTTTCGTCCTCCCAAGGCTTATTCTCGTCCAATTAGGGTTTTTAGCCAATCTTATGCATCCAATAAGTGATTTTGTGTCATTGGTTGAACATTTAGGTCATTTTCGTCCTCCCAAGGCTTATTCTCGTCCAATTAGGGTTTTTAACCAATCTTGTGAATCCAATAAGTGATTTTGTGTCATTGGTTGAACATTTAGGTCATTTTCGTCCTCCCTAGGCTTATTCTCGTCCAATTTGGCTTTTTAACCAATCTTGTGCATCCAATAAGTACACTTGTGTCATTGGTTGAACATTTAGGTCATTTTCGTCCTCCCAAGGCTTATTCTCGTCCAATTAGGGTTTTTAACCAATCTTGTGCATCCAATAAGTGATTTTGTGTCATTGGTTGAACATTTAGGTCATTTTCGTCCTCCCAAGGCTTATTCTCGTCCAATTAGGGTTTTTAACAAATCTTGTGCATCCAATACGTACATTTGTGACATTGGTTGAACATTTAGGTCATTTTCGTCCTCCCAAGGCTTATTCTCGTCCAATTAGGGTTTTTAACCAATCTTGTGCATCCAATAAGTGATTTTGTGTCATTGGTTGAACATTTAGGTCATTTTCGTCCTCCCAAGGCTTATTCTCGTCCAATTAGGGTTTTTAACCAATCTTGTGCATCCAATAAGTGATTTTGTGTCGTTGGATGAACAATTAGGTCATTTTCGTCCTCCCAAGGCTTACTCTCGTCCAATTAGGGTTTTTAACCAATCTTGTGCATCCAATAAGTACATTTGTGTCATTGGTTGAACATTTAGGTCATTTTCGTCCTCCCAAGGCTTATTCTCGTCCAATTAGGGTTTTTAACCAATCTTGTGCATCCAATAAGTGATTTTGTGTCGTTTGATGAACATTTAAGTCATTTTCGACCTCCCAAGACTTATTCTCGTCCAATTAGGGTTTTTAATTAATCTCGTGCATCCAATAAGTGATTTTGTGTCGTTGGTTGAACATTTAGATCATTTTTGTCCTCCCATGGCTTATTCTCGTCCAATTAGGGTTTTTAACCAATCTTGTGCATCCAATAAGTACATTTGTGTCATTGGTTGAACATTTAGGTCATTTTCGTCCTCCCAAGGCTTATTCTCGTCCAATTAGGGTTTTTAACCAATCTTGTGCATCCAATAAGTACATTTGTGTCATTGGTTGAACATATAGGTCATTTTCTTCCTCCCAAGGCTTATTCTCGTCCAATTAGGGTTTTTAACCAATCTTGTGCATCCAATAAGTACATTTGTGTCATTGGTTGAACATTTATGTCATTTTCGTCCTCCCAAGGCTTATTCTCGTCCAATTAGGGTTTTTAACCAATCTTGTGCATCCAATAAGTACATTTGTGTCATTGGTTGAACATTTAGGTCATTTTCGTCCTCCCAAGGCTTATTCTCGTCCAATTAGGGTTTTTAACCAATCTTGTGCATCTAACAAGTACATTTGTGTCATTTGTTGAACATTTATGTCATTTTCGTCCTCCCAAGGCTTATTCTCGTCCAATTAGGGTTTTTAACCAATCTTGTGCATCCAATAAGTGATTTTGTGTCGTTGGTTGAACATTTAGGTCATTTTCGTCCTCCCAAGGCTGATTCTCGTCCAATTAGGGTTTTTAACCAATCTTGTGCATCCAATAAGTACATTTGTGTCATTGGTTGAACATTTAGGTCATTTTTGTCCTCCCAAGGCTTATTCTCGTCCAATTAGGGTTTTTAACCAATCTTGTGCATCCAATAAGTAATTTTGTGTCATTGGTTGAACATTTAGGTCATTTTCGTCCTCCCAAGGCTTATTCTCGTCCAATTAGGATTTTTAACCAATCTTGTGCATCCAATAAGTACATTTGTGTCATTGGTTGAACATTTAGGTCAAGTTCGTCCTCCGAAGGGTTATTCTCGTCCAATTAGGGTTTTTAACCAATCTTGTGCATCCAATAAGTACATTTGTGTCATTGGGTAAACATTTAGGTTAATTTCGTCCTCATAAGGCTTACTCTCGTCCAATTAGGGTTTTTAACCAATCTTGTGCATCCAATAAGTACATTTGTGTCATTGGTTGAACATTTAGGTCATTTTCGTCCTCCCAAGGCTTATTCTCGTCCAATTAGGGTTTTTAACCAATCTTGTGCATCCAATAAGTGATTTTGGGTCATTGGTTGAACATTTAGGTCATTTTCGTCCTCCCAAGGCTTAGTCTCGTCCAATTAGGGATTTTAACCAATCATGTGCATACAATAGGTGATTTTGTGTCATTGGTTGAACATTTACGTCATTTTTGTCCTCCCTAGGCTTATTCTCGTCCAATTAGGGTTTTTAACCAATCTTGTGCATCCAATAAGTACATTTGTGTCATTGGTTGAACATTTAGGTCATTTTCGTCCTCCCAAGGCTTATTCTCGTCCAATTAGGGTTTTTAACCAATCTTGTGCATCCAATAAGTGATTTTGTGCCATTGGTGGAACATTTAGGTCATTTTCGTCCTCCCTAGGCTTATTCTCGTCCAATTAGGGTTTTTAACCAATCTTGTGCATCCAATAAGTACACTTGTGTCATTGGTTGAACATTTAGGTCATTTTCGTCCTCCCAAGGCTTATTCTCGTCCAATTAGGGTTTTTAACCAATCTTGTGCATCCAATAAGTGATTTTGTGTCCTTGGTTGAACATTTAGGTCATTTTCGTCCTCCCAAGGCTTATTCTTGTCCAATTAGGGTTTTTAACCAATCTTGTGCATCCAATAAGTACATTTGTGTCATTGGTTGAACATTTAGGTCATTTTCGTCCTCCCAAGGCTTATTCTCGTCCAATTAGGGTTTTTAACCAATCTTGTGCATCCAATAAGTGATATTGTGTCATTGGTAGAACATTTAGGTCATTTTCGTCCTCCCTAGGCTTATTCTCGTCCAATTAGGGTTTTTAACCAATCTTGTGCATCCAATAAGTACATTTGTGTCATTGGTTGAACATTTAGGTCATTTTTGTCCTCCCAAGGCTTATTCTTGTCCAATTAGGGTTTTTAACCAATCTTGTGCATCCAATAAGTGATTTTGTGTCATTGGTTGAACATTTAGGTTATTTTTGTCCTCCCTAGGCTTATTCTCTTCCAATTAGGGTTTTTAACCAATCTTGTGCATCCAATAAGTACATTTGTGTCATTGGTTGAACATTTAGGTGATTTTCGTTCTCCTTAGGCTTATTCACTTCCAATTAGCGTTTCTAAATAATCTTGTGCATCCAATAAGTGATTTTGTGTCATTGGTTGAACATTTAGGTCATTTTTGTCCTCCCATTGCTTATTCTCGTCCAATTAGGTTTTTTAACCAATCTTGTGCATCCAATAACTACATTTGTGTCATTGGTTGAACATTTAGGTCATTTTCGTCCTCCCTAGGCTTATTCTCGTCCAATTAGGATTTTAACCTATCTTGTGCATCCAATAAGTGATTTTGTGTCATTGGTTGAACATTTAGGTCATTTTCATCCTCCCAAGGCTTATTCTCGTCCAATTAGGGTTTTTAACCAATCTTGTGCATCCAATAAGTACATTTGTGTCATTGGTTGAACATTTAGGTCATTTTCATCCTCCTAAGGCTTATTCTCGTCCAATTAGGGTTTTTAACCAATCTTGTGCATCCAATAAGTACATTTCTGTCATTGGTTGAACATTTAGGTCATTTTTGTTGTCCCTAGGCTTATTCTCAACCAATTAGCGTTTCTAACCAATCTTGTGCATCCAATAAGTGATTTTGTGTCATTGGTTGAACATTTTGGTCATTTTCGTTCTCCCAAGGCTTATTCTCGTCCAATTAGGGTTTTTAAACAATCTTGTGCATCCAATAAGTGATTTTGTGTCATTGGTTTAACATTTAGGTAATTTTCGTACTCCCTAGGCTTAATCTCGTCCAATTACGGTTTTTAACCAATCTTGTGCATCCAATAAGTGATTTTGTGCCATTGGTTGAACATTTTTGTCATTTTCGTCCTCCCAAGGCTTATTCTCGTCCAATTAGGGTTTTTAACCAATCTTGTGCATCCAATAAGTGATTTTGTGTCATTGGTTGAACATTTAGGTCATTTTCGTCCTCCCAAGGCTTATTCTCGTCCAATTAAGGGTTTTAACCAATCTTGTGCATCCAATAAGTACATTTGTGTCATTGGTTGAACATTTAGGTCATTTTCGTCCTCCCAAGGCTTATTCTCGTCCAATTAGGGTTTTTAACCAATCTTGTGCATCCAATAAGTAATTTTGTGTCATTGGGTGAACATTTAGGTCATTTTCGTCCTCCCAAGGCTTATTCTCGTCCAATTAGGGTTTGGTACCAATCTTGTGCATCCAACAAGTGATTTTGTGTAATTGGTTGAACATTTAGGTCATTTTCGTCCTCCCAAGACTTATTCTCGTCCAATTAGGGTTTTTAACCAATCTTGTGCATCCAATAAGTACATTTGTGTCATTGGTTGAACATTTAGGTCATTTTCGTCCTCCCAAGGCTTATTCTCGTCCAATTAGGGTTTTTAACCAATCTTGTGCATCCAATAAGTGATTTTGTGTCGTTTGATGAACATTTAAGTCATTTTCATCCTCCCAAGGCTTATTCTCGTCCAATTAGGGTTTTTAACCAATCTTGTGCATCCAATAAGTACATTTGTGTCATTGGTTGAACATTTAGGTCATTTTCGTCCTCCCAAGGCTTATTCTCGTCCAATTAGGGTTTTTAACCAATCTTGTGCATCCAATAAGTACATTTGTGTCATTGGTTGAACATTTAGGTCATTTTCGTCCTCCCAAGGCTTATTCTCGTCCAATTAGGGTTTTTAACCAATCTTGTGAATCCAATAAGTGATTTTCTGTCATTGGTTGAACATTTAGGTCATTTTCGTCCTCCCAAGGCTTATTCTCGTCCAATTAGGGTTTTTAACCAATCTTGTGCATCCAATAAGTACATTTGTGTCATTGGTTGAACATTTAGGTCATTTTCGTCCTCCCAAGGCTTATTGTCGTCCAATTAGGGTTTTTAACCAATCTTTTGCATCCAATAAGTGATTTTGTGTCATTGGTTGAACATTTAGGTCATTTTCGTCCTCCCAAGGCTTATTCTCGTCCAATTAGGGTTTTGAACCAATCTTGTGCATCCAATAAGTGATTTTGTGTCATTGGTTGAACATTTAGGTCATTTTCGTCCTCCCAAGGCTTATTCTCGTCCAATTAGGGTTTTTAACCAATCTTGTGCATCGAATAAGTGATTTTGTGTGATTGGTTGATTATTTAGGTCATTTTCGTCCTCCCTAGGCTTATTCTCGTCCAATTAGGGTTTTTAACCAATCTTGTGCATCCAATAAGTGATTTTGTGTCATTGGTTGAACATTTAGGTCATTTTCGTCCTCCCAAGGCTTATTCTCGTCCAATTAGGGTTTTTAACCAATCTTGTGCATCCCTTAAGTGATTTTGTGTCATTGGTTGAACATTTAGGTCATTTTCGTCCTCCCAAGGCTCATTCATGTCCAATTAGGGTTTTTAACCAATCTTGTGCATCCAATAAGTGATTTTGTGTCATTGGTTGAACATTTAGGTCATTTTCGTCCTCCCAAGGCTTATTCTCGTCCAATTAGGGTTTTTAACCAATCTTGTGCATCCTATAAGTGATTTTATGTCATTGGTTGAACATTTAGGTCATTTTCGTCCTCCCTAGTCTTATTCTCGTCCAATTAGGGTTTTTAACCAATCTTGTGCATCCAATAAGTACATTTGTGTCATTGGTTGAACATTTAGGTCACTTCCGTCCTCCCAAGGCTTATTCTCGTCCAATTAGGGTTTTTAACCAATCTTGTGCATCCAACAAGTACATTTGTGTCATTGGTTCAACATTTAGGTCATTTTTGTCCTCCCAAGGCTTATTCTTGTCCAATTAGGGTTTTTAACCAATCTTGTGCATCCAATAAGTGATTTTGTGTCATTGGTTGAACATTTAGGTTATTTTTGTCCTCCCTAGGCTTATTCTCTTCCAATTAGGGTTTTTAACCAATCTTGTGCATCCAATAAGTACATTTGTGTCATTGGTTGAACATTTAGGTTATTTTCGTTCCCCCTAGGCTTATTCTCTTCCAATTAGCGTTTCTAACCAATCTTGTGCATCCAATAAGTGATTTTGTGTCATTGGTTGAACATTTAGGTCATTTTCGTCCTCCCATTGCTTATTCTCGTCCAATTAGGTTTTTTAACCAATCTTGTGCATCCAATAAGTACATTTGTGTCATTGGTTGAACATTTAGGTCATTTTCGTCCTCCCTATGCTTATTCTCGTCCAATTAGGATTTTAACCAATCTTGTGCATCCAATAAGTGATTTTGTGTCATTGGTTGAACATTTAGGTCATTTTCATCCTCCCAAGGCTTATTCTCATCCAATTAGGGTTTTTAACCAATCTTGTGCATCCAATAAGTACATTTGTGTCATTGGTTGAACATTTAGGTGATTTTCGTTCTCGCTAGGCTTATTCTCTTCCAATTAGCGTTTCTAACCAATCTTGTGCATCCAATAAGTGATTTTGTGTCATTGGTTGAACATTTAGGTCATTTTCGTCCTCCCATTGCTTATTCTCGTCCAATTAGGTTTTTTAACCAATCTTGTGCATCCAATAAGTACATTTGTGTCATTGGTTGAACATTTAGGTCATTTTCGTCCTCCCTAGGCTTATTCTCGTCCAATTAGGATTTTAACCAATCTTATGCATCCAATAAGTGATTTTGTGTCATTGGTTGAACATTTAGGTTATTTTCGTTCTCCCAAAGCTTATTCTCGTCCAATTAGGGTTTTTAACCAATCTTATGCATCCAAAAAGTGATTTTGTGTCATTGGTTGAACATTTAGGTGATTTTCGTTCAACCAAGGCTTATTCTTGTCCAATTAGGGTTTTTAACCAATCTTGTGCATCCAATAAGTGATTTTGTGTCATTGGTTGAACATTTAGGTTATTTTTGTCCTCGCTAGGCTTATTCTCTTCCAATTAGGGTTTTTAACCAATCTTGTGCATCCAATAAGTACATTTGTGTTATTGGTTGAACATTTAGGTGATTTTCGTTCTCCCAAGGCTTATTCTCTTCCAATTAGCGTTTCTAACCAATCTTGTGCATCCAATAAGTGATTTTGTGTCATTGGTTGAACATTTAGGTCATTTTCGTCCTCCCATTGCTTATTCTCGTCCAATTAGGTTTTTTAACCAATCTTGTGCATCCAATAAGTACATTTGTATCATTGGTTGAACATTTATGTCATTTTTGTGCTCCCTAGGCTTATTCTCGTCCAATTAAGATTTTAACCAATCTTGTGCATCCAATAAGTGATTTTGTGTCATTGGTTGAACATTTAGGTGATTTTCATCCTCCCAAGGCTTATTCTCGTCCAATTAGGGTTTTTAACCAATCTTGTGCATCCAATAAGTACATTTGTGTCATTGGTTGAACATTTAGGTCATTTTCGTCCTCCCAAGGCTTATTCTCGTCCAATTAGGGTTTTTAACCAATCTTGTGCATCCAACAAGTGATTTTTTGTCATTGGTTGAAGATTTAGGTCATTTTCGTTCTTCCTAGGCTTATTCTCGTCCAATTAGGGTTTTTAACCAATCTTGTTCATCCATTAAGTGATTTTGTGTCATTGGTTGAACATTTAGGTCATTTTCATCCTCCCTAGGCTAATTCTCGTCCAATTAGGGTTTTTAACCAATCTTGTGCATCCAATAAGTGATTTTGTGTCATTGGTTGAACATTTAGGTCATTTTCGTCCTCCCTAGTCTTATTCTCGTCCAATTAGGGTTTTTAACCAATCTTGTGCATCCACAAGTGATTTTGTGTCATTGGTTGAACATTTAGGTTATTTTTGTCCTCCCTAGGCTTATTCTCTTCAAATTAGGGTTTTTAACCAATCTTGTGCATCCAATAAGTACATTTGTGTCATTGGTTGAACATTTAGGTGATTTTCGTTCTCCCTAGGCTTATTCTCTTCCAATTAGCGTTTCTAACCAATCTTGTGCATCCAATAAGTGATTTTGTGTCATTGGTTGAACGTTTAGGTCATTTTCGTCCTCCCATTGCTTATTCTCGTCTAATTAGGTTTTTTAACCAATCTTGTGCATCCAATAAGTACATTTGTATCATTGGTTGAACATTTAGGTCATTTTTGTCCTCCCTAGGCTTATTCTCGTCCAATTTAGATTTTAACCAATCTTGTGCATCCAATAAGTGATTTTGTGTCATTGGTTGAACATTTAGGTCATTTTCATCCTCCCAAGGCTTATTCTCGTCCAATTAGGGTTTTTAACCAATCTTGTGCATCCAATAAGTACATTTGTGTCATTGGTTGAACATTTAGGTCATTTTCGTCCTCCCAAGGCTTATTCTCGTCCAATTAGGGTTTTTAACCAATCTTGTGCATCCAATAAGTAATTTTGTGTCATTAGTTGAACAGTTAGGTCATTTTCGTCCTCCCAAGGCTTGTTCTCGTCCAATTAGGGTTGTTAACCAATCTTGTGCATCAAATAAGTACATTTGTGTCATTGGTTGAACATTTAGGTCATTTTCTTCCTCCCAAGGCTTATTCTCGTCCAATTAGGGTTTTTAACCAATCTTATGCATCCAATAAGTGATTTTGTGTCATTGGTTGAACATTTAGGTTATTTTCGTTCTCCCAAGGCTTATTCTCGTCCAATTAGGGTTTTTAACAAATCTTGTGCATCCAATAAGTTATTTTGTGTCATTGGTTGAACATTTAGGTCATTTTCGTCCTCCCAAGGTTTATTCTCGTCCAATTAGGGTTTTTAACCAATCTTGTGCATCCAATAAGTGATTTTGTGTCATTGGTTGAACATTTAGGTCATTTTCGTCCTCCCTAGTCTTATTCTCGTCCAATTAGGGTTTTTAACCAATCTTGTGCATCCACAAGTGATTTTGTGTCATTGGTTGAACATTTAGGTTATTTTTGTCCTCCCTAGGCTTATTCCCTTCAAATTAGGGTTTTTAACCAATCTTGTGCATCCAATAAGTACATTTGTGTCATTGGTTGAACATTTAGGTTATTTTCGTTCTCCCTAGGCTTATTCTCTTCCAATTAGCGTTTCTAACCAATCTTGTGCATCCAATAAGTGATTTTGTGTCATTGGTTGAACATTTAGGTTATTTTCGTCCTCCCATTGCTTATTCTCGTCCAATTAGGTTTTTTAGCCAATCTTGTGCATCCAATAAGTACATTTGTGTCATTGGTTGAACATTTAGGTCATTTTCGTCCTCCCTAGGCTTATTCTCGTCCAATTAGGATTTTAACCAATCTTGTGCATCCAATAAGTACATTTGTGTCATTGGTTGAACATTAAGGTCATTTTTGTCCTCCCAAAGCTTATTCTTTTCCAATTAGGGTTTTTAACGAATCTTGTGCATCCAATAAGTGATTCTGTGTCATTGGTTGAACATTTAGGTTATTTTTGTCCTCCCTAGGCTTATTCTCGTCCAATTAGGGTTTTTAACCAATCTTGTGCATCCAATAAGTACATTTGTGTCATTGGTTGAACATTTAGGTGATTTTCGTTCTCCCTAGGCTTATTCTCTTCCAATTAGCGTTTCTAACCAATCTTGTGCATCCAATAAGTGATTTTGTGTCATTGGTTGAACGTTTAGGTCATTTTCGTCCTCCCATTGCTTATTCTCGGCCAATTAGGTTTTTTAACCAATCTTGTGCATCCAATAAGTACATTTGTATCATTGGTTGAACATATAGGTCATTTTTGTCCTCCCTAGGCTTATTCTCGTCCAATTTAGATTTTAACCAATCTTGTGCATCCAATAAGTGATTTTGTGTCATTGGTTGAACATTTAGATCATTTTCATCCTCCCAAGGCTTATTCTCGTCCAATTAGGGTTTTTAACCAATCTTGTGCATCCAATAAGTACATTTGTGTCATTGGTTGAACATTTAGGTCATTTTCGTCCTCCCAAGGCTTATTCTCGTCCAATTAGGGTTTTTAACCAATCTTGTGCATCCAATAAGTACATTTGTGTCATTGGTTGAACATTTAGGTCATTTTCGTCCTCCCAAGGTTAATTCTCGTCCAATTAGGGTTTTTAACCAATCTTGTGCATCCAATAAGTACATTTGTTTTATTGGTTGAACATTTAGGTCATTTTCGTCCTCCCAAGGCTTATTCTCTTCCAATTAGGGTTTTTAACCAATCTTGTGCATCCAATAAGTACATTTGTGTCATTGGTTGAACATTTAGGTCATTTTCGTCCTCCCAAGGCTTATTCTCGTCCAATTAGGGTTTTTAACCAATCTTGTGCATCCAATAAGTTCATTTGTGTCATTGGTTGAACATTTAGGTCATTTTCGTTCTCCCAAGGCTTATTCTCGTCCAATTAGGGTTTTTAACCAATCTTGTGCATCCAATAAGTGATTTTGTGTCATTGGTTGAACATTTAGGTCATTTTCGTCCTCCCTAGGCTTATTCTCTTCCAATTAGGGTTTTTAACCAATCTTGTGCATCCAATAAGTTATTTTGTGTCATTGGTTGAACATTTAGGTCATTTTCGTCCTCCCAAGGCTTATTCTCGTCCAATTAGGGTTTTTAACCAATCTTGTGCATCCAATAAGTAATTTTGTGTCATTAGTTGAACATTTAGGTCATTTTTGTCCTCCCAAGGCTTGTTCTTGTCCAATTAGGGTTGTTAACCAATCTTGTGCATCAAATAAGTACATTTGTGTCATTGGTTGAACATTTAGGTCATTTTCTTCCTCCCAAGGCTTATTCTCGTCAAATTAGGGTTTTTAACCCATCTTATGCATCCAATAAATGATTTTGTGTCATTGGTTGAACATTTAGGTGATTTTCGTCCTCCCTAGTCTTATTCTCATCCAATTAGGGTTTTTAACCAATCTTGTGCATCCAATAAGTACATTTGTGTCATTGGTTGAACATTTAGGTCATTTCTGTCCTCCCTAGGCTTATTCTCGTCCAATTAGGGTTTTTAACCAATCTTGTGCATCCAATAAGTACATTTGTGTCATTGGTTGAACATTTAGGTCATTTTTGTCCTCCCAAGGCTTATTCTTGTCCAATTAGGGTTTTTAACCAATCTTGTGCATCCAATAAGTGATTTCGTGTCATTGGTTGAACATTTAGGTTATTTTTGTCCTCCCAAGGCTTATTCTCGTCCAATTAGCGTTTCTAACCAATCTTGTGCATCCAATAAGTTATTTTGTGTCATTGGTTGAACATTTTGGTCATTTTCGTTCTCCCAAGGCTTATTCTCGTCCAATTAGGGTTTTTAATGAATCTTGTGCATCCAATAAGTGATTTTGTGTCATTGGTTGAACATTTAGGTCATTTTCGTACTCCCTAGGCTTATTCTCGTCCAATTAGGGTTTTTAACCAATCTTATGCATCCAATAAGTGATTTTGTGCCATTGGTTGAACATTTTTGTCATTTTCGTCCTCCCAAGGCTTATTCTCGTCCAATTAGGGTTTTTAACCAATCTTGAGTATCCAATAAGTTAATTTGTGTCATTGGTTGAACATTTAGGTCATTTTCGTCCTCCCAAGGATTATTCTCGTCCAATTAGGGTTTTTTACCAATCTTGTGCATCCAATAAGTGATTTTGTGTCATTGGTTGAACATTTAGGTCATTTTCGTTCTCCCAAGGCTTATTCTCGTCCAATTAGGGTTTTTAACCAATCTTGTGCATCCAATAAGTGATTTTGTGTCATTGGTTGAACATTTAGGTCATTTTCGTCCTCCCTAGTCTTATTCTCATCCAATTAGGGTTTTTAACCAATCTTGTGCATCCAATAAGTACATTTGTGTCATTGGTTGAACATTTAGGTCATTTCTGTCCTCCCTAGGCTTATTCTCGTCCAATTAGGGTTTTTAACCAATCTTGTGCATCCAATAAGTACATTTGTGTCATTGGTTGAACATTTAGGTCATTTTTGTCCTCCCAAGGCTTATTCTTGTCCAATTAGGGTTTTTAACCAATCTTGTGCATCCAATAAGTGATTTTGTGTCATTGGTTGAACATTTAGGTTATTTTTGTCCTCCCTAGGCTTATTCTCTTCCAATTAGGGTTTTTAACCAATCTTGTGCATCCAATAAGTACATTTGTGTCATTGGTTGAACATTTAGGTGATTTTCGTTCTCCTTAGGCTTATTCACTTCCAATTAGCGTTTCTAAATAATCTTGTGCATCCAATAAGTGATTTTGTGTCATTGGTTGAACATTTAGGTCATTTTTGTCCTCCCATTGCTTATTCTCGTCCAATTAGGTTTTTTAACCAATCTTGTGCATCCAATAACTACATTTGTGTCATTGGTTGAACATTTAGGTCATTTTCGTCCTCCCTAGGCTTATTCTCGTCCAATTAGGATTTTAACCTATCTTGTGCATCCAATAAGTGATTTTGTGTCATTGGTTGAACATTTAGGTCATTTTCATCCTCCCAAGGCTTATTCTCGTCCAATTAGGGTTTTTAACCAATCTTGTGCATCCAATAAGTACATTTGTGTCATTGGTTGAACATTTAGGTCATTTTCATCCTCCTAAGGCTTATTCTCGTCCAATTAGGGTTTTTAACCAATCTTGTGCATCCAATAAGTACATTTCTGTCATTGGTTGAACATTTAGGTCATTTTTGTTGTCCCTAGGCTTATTCTCAACCAATTAGCGTTTCTAACCAATCTTGTGCATCCAATAAGTGATTTTGTGTCATTGGTTGAACATTTTGGTCATTTTCGTTCTCCCAAGGCTTATTCTCGTCCAATTAGGGTTTTTAAACAATCTTGTGCATCCAATAAGTGATTTTGTGTCATTGGTTTAACATTTAGGTAATTTTCGTACTCCCTAGGCTTAATCTCGTCCAATTACGGTTTTTAACCAATCTTGTGCATCCAATAAGTGATTTTGTGCCATTGGTTGAACATTTTTGTCATTTTCGTCCTCCCAAGGCTTATTCTCGTCCAATTAGGGTTTTTAACCAATCTTGTGCATCCAATAAGTGATTTTGTGTCATTGGTTGAACATTTAGGTCATTTTCGTCCTCCCAAGGCTTATTCTCGTCCAATTAAGGGTTTTAACCAATCTTGTGCATCCAATAAGTACATTTGTGTCATTGGTTGAACATTTAGGTCATTTTCGTCCTCCCAAGGCTTATTCTCGTCCAATTAGGGTTTTTAACCAATCTTGTGCATCCAATAAGTGATATTGTGTCATTGGTAGAACATTTAGGTCATTTTCGTCCTCCCTAGGCTTATTCTCGTCCAATTAGGGTTTTTAACCAATCTTGTGCATCCAATAAGTACATTTGTGTCATTGGTTGAACATTTAGGTCATTTTCGTCCTCCCAATGCGTATTCTCGTCCAATTAGGGTTTTTAACCAATCTTGTGCATCCAATAAGTGATTTTGTGTCATTGGTTGAACATTTAGGTCATTTTCGTCCTCCCTAGGCTTATTCTCGTCCAATTAGGGTTTTTAACCAATCTTGTGCATCCCATAAGTACATTTGTGTCATTGGTTGAACATTTAGGTCATTTTCGTCCTCCCTAGGCTTATTCTCGTCCAATTAGGGTTTTTAACCAATCTTGTGCATCCAATAAGTGATTTTGTGTCATTGGTTGAACATTCAGGTCATTTTCGTCCTCCCTAGGCTTATTCTCGTCCAATTAGGGTTTTAACCAATCTTGTGCATCCAATAAGTGATTTTGTGTCATTGGTTGAACATTTAGGTGATTTTCGTCCTCCCTAGGCTTATTCTCTTCCAATTAGGGTTTTTAACCAATCTTGTGCATCCAATAAGTTATTTTGTGTCATTGGTTGAACATTTAGGTCATTTTCGTCCTCCCAAGGCTTATTCTCGTCCAATTAGGGTTTTTAACCAATCTTGTGCATCCAATAAGTGATTTTGTGTCATTGGTTGAACATTTAGGTCATTTTCGTCCTCCCAAGGCTTATTCTCGTCCAATTAGGGTTTTTAACGAATCTTGTGCATCCAATAAGTGATTTTGTGTCATTGGTTGAACATTTAGGTCATTTTCGTCCTTCCAAGGCTTATTCTCATCCAATTAGAGTTTTTAACCAATCTTGTGCATCCAATAAGTACATTTGTGTCATTGGTTGAACATTTAGTTCATTTTCGTCCTCCCTAGGCTTATTCTTGTCCAATTAGGGTTTTTAACCTATCTTGTGCATCCAATAAGTGATTTTGTGTCATTGGTTGAGCATTTAGGTCATTTTCGTCCTCCCTAGGCTTATTCTCGTCCAATTAGGGTTTTTAACCAATCTTGTGCATCCAATAAGTGATTTTGTGTCATTGGTTGAACATTTAGGTCATTTTCGTCCTCCCAAGGCTTATTCTCGTCCAATTAGGGTTTTTAACCAATCTTGTGCATCCCTTAAGTGATTTTGTGTCATTGGTTGAACATTTAGGTCATTTTCGTCCTCCCAAGGCTCATTCATGTCCAATTAGGGTTTTTAACCAATCTTGTGCATCCAATAAGTGATTTTGTGTCATTGGTTGAACATTTAGGTCATTTTCGTCCTCCCAAGGCTTATTCTCGTCCAATTAGGGTTTTTAACCAATCTTGTGCATCCTATAAGTGATTTTATGTCATTGGTTGAACATTTAGGTCATTTTCGTCCTCCCTAGTCTTATTCTCGTCCAATTAGGGTTTTTAACCAATCTTGTGCATCCAATAAGTACATTTGTGTCATTGGTTGAACATTTAGGTCACTTCCGTCCTCCCAAGGCTTATTCTCGTCCAATTAGGGTTTTTAACCAATCTTGTGCATCCAACAAGTACATTTGTGTCATTGGTTCAACATTTAGGTCATTTTTGTCCTCCCAAGGCTTATTCTTGTCCAATTAGGGTTTTTAACCAATCTTGTGCATCCAATAAGTGATTTTGTGTCATTGGTTGAACATTTAGGTTATTTTTGTCCTCCCTAGGCTTATTCTCTTCCAATTAGGGTTTTTAACCAATCTTGTGCATCCAATAAGTACATTTGTGTCATTGGTTGAACATTTAGGTTATTTTCGTTCCCCCTAGGCTTATTCTCTTCCAATTAGCGTTTCTAACCAATCTTGTGCATCCAATAAGTGATTTTGTGTCATTGGTTGAACATTTAGGTCATTTTCGTCCTCCCATTGCTTATTCTCGTCCAATTAGGTTTTTTAACCAATCTTGTGCATCCAATAAGTACATTTGTGTCATTGGTTGAACATTTAGGTCATTTTCGTCCTCCCAAGGCTTATTCTCGTCCAATTAGGGTTTTTAACCAATCTTGTGCATCCAATAAGTGATTTTGTGTCATTGGTTGAACATTTAGGTCATTTTCGTCCTCCCTAGTCTTATTCTCATCCAATTAGGGCTTTTTACCAATCTTGTGGATCCAATAAGTACATTTGTGTCATTGGTTGAACATTTAGGTCATTTTCGTCCTCCCAAGGCTTATTCTCGTCCAATTAGGGTTTTTAACCAATCTTGTGCATCCAATAAGTGATTTTGTGTCATTGGTTGAACATTGAGGTCATTTTCTTCCTCCCTAGGCTTATTCTCGTCCAATTAGGGTTTTTAACCAATCTTGTGCATCCAATAAGTGATTTTGTGTCATTGGTTGAACATTCAGGTCATTTTCGTCCTCCCTAGGCTTATTCTCGTCCAATTAGGGTTTTAACCAATCTTGTGCATCCAATAAGTGATTTTGTGTCATTGGTTGAACATTTAGGTGATTTTCGTCCTCCCTAGGCTTATTCTCTTCCAATTAGGGTTTTTAACCAATCTTGTGCATCCAATAAGTTATTTTGTGTCATTGGTTGAACATTTAGGTCATTTTCGTCCTCCCAAGGCTTATTCTCGTCCAATTAGGGTTTTTAACCAATCTTGTGCATCCAATAAGTGATTTTGTGTCATTGGTTGAACATTTAGGTCATTTTCGTCCTCCCAAGGCTTATTCTCGTCCAATTAGGGTTTTTAACAAATCTTGTGCATCCAATACGTACATTTGTGACATTGGTTGAACATTTAGGTCATTTTCGTCCTCCCAAGGCTTATTCTCGTCCAATTAGGGTTTTTAACCAATCTTGTGCATCCAATAAGTGATTTTGTGTCATTGGTTGAACATTTAGGTCATTTTCGTCCTCCCAAGGCTTATTCTCGACCAATAAGGGTTTTTAACCAATCTTGTGCATCCAATAAGTGATTTTGTGTCATTGGTTGAACATTTAGGTCATTTTCGTCCTCCCAAGGCTTATTCTCGTCCAATTAGGGATTTTAACCAATCTTGTGCATCCAATAAGTGATTTTGTGTCATTGGTTGAACATTTAGGTCATTTCCGTCCTCCCTAGTCTTATTCTCGTCCAATTAGGGTTTTTAACCAATCTTGTGCATCCAACAAGTACATTTGTGTCAATTGTTGAACATTTAGGTCATTTTTGTCCTCCCAATGGTTATTCTCGTCCAATTAGGGTTTTACACAAATCTTGTGCATCCAATAAGTGATTTTGTGTCATTGGTTGAACATTTAGGTTATTTGTGTCCTCCTTATGCTTATTCTCTTCCAATTAGGGTTTTTAACCAATCTTTTGCATCCAATAAGTACATTTGTGTCATTGGTTGAACATTTAGGTCATTTTCGTTCTCCTTAGGCTTATTCTCGTCCAATTAGCGTTTCTAACCAATCTTGTGCATCCAATAAGTTATTTTGTGTCATTGGTTGAACATTTTGGTCATTTTCGTTCTCCCAAGGCTTATTCTCGTCCAATTAGGGTTTTTAAACAATCTTTTGCATCCAATACGTGATTTTGTGTCATTGGTTGAACATTTAGGTCATTTTCGTACTCCCTAGGCTTATTCTCGTCCAATTAGGGTTTTTAACCAATCTTATGCATCCAATAAGTGATTTTGTGCCATTGGTTGAACATTTTTGTCATTTTCGTCCTCCCAAGGCTTATTCTCGTCCCATTAGGGTTTTTAACCAATCTTGTGTATCGAATAAGTTAATTTGTGTCATTGGTTGAACATTTAGGTCATTTTCGTCCTCCCAAGGATTATTCTCGTCCAATTAGGGTTTTTTACCAATCTTGTGCATCCAATAAGTGATTTTGTGTCATTGGTTGAACATTTAGGTCATTTTCGTTCTCCCAAGGCTTATTCTCGTCCAATTAGGGTTTTTAACCAATCTTGTGCATCCAATAAGTGATTTTGTGTCATTGGTTGAACATTTAGGTCATTTTCGTCCTCCCTAGTCTTATTCTCATCCAATTAGGGTTTTTAACCAATCTTGTGCATCCAATAAGTACATTTGTGTCATTGGTTGAACATTTAGGTCATTTCTGTCCTCCCTAGGCTTACTCTCGTCCAATTAGGGTTTTTAACCAATCTTGTGCATCCAATAAGTACATTTGTGTCATTGGTTGAACATTTAGGTCATTTTTGTCCTCCCAAGGCTTATTCTTGTCCAATTAGGGTTTTTAACCAATCTTGTGCATCCAATAAGTGATTTTGTGTCATTGGTTGAACATTTCGGTTATTTTTGTCCTCCCTAGGCTTATTCTCTTCCAATTAGGGTTTTTAACCAATCTTGTGCATCCAATAAGTACATTTGGGTCATTGGTTGAACATTTAGGTTATTTTCGTTCTCCCTAGGCTTATTCTCTTCCAATTAGCGTTTCTAACCAATCTTGTGCATCCAATAAGTGATTTTGTGTCATTGGTTGAACATTTAGGTCATTTTCGTCCTCCCATTGCTTATTCTCGTCCAATCAGGTTTTTTAACCAATCTTGTGCATCCAATAAGTACATTTGTGTTATTGGTTGAACATTTAGGTCATTTTCGTCCTTCCTAGGCTTATTCTCGTCCAATTAGGATTTTAACCAATCTTGTGCATCCAATAAGTACATTTGTGTCATTGGGTGAACATTAAGGTCATTTTTGTCCTCCCAAAGCTTATTCTCGTCCAATTAGGGTTTTTAACCAATCTTGTGCATCCAATAAGTGATTTTGTGTCATTGGTTGAACATTTTTGTCATTTTCGTCCTCCCAAGGCTTATTCTCGTCCAATTAGGGTTTTTAACCAATCTTGAGTATCCAATAAGTTAATTTGTGTCATTGGTTGAACATTTAGGTCATTTTCGTCCTCCCAAGGATTATTCTCGTCCAATTAGGGTTTTTTACCAATCTTGTGCATCCAATAAGTGATTTTGTGTCATTGGTTGAACATTTAGGTCATTTTCGTTCTCCCAAGGCTTATTCTCGTCCAATTAGGGTTTTTAACCAATCTTGTGCATCCAATAAGTGATTTTGTGTCATTGGTTGAACATTTAGGTCATTTTCGTCCTCCCTAGTCTTATTCTCATCCAATTAGGGTTTTTAACCAATCTTGTGCATCCAATAAGTACATTTGTGTCATTGGTTGAACATTTAGGTCATTTCTGTCCTCCCTAGGCTTATTCTCGTCCAATTAGGGTTTTTAACCAATCTTGTGCATCCAATAAGTACATTTGTGTCATTGGTTGAACATTTAGGTCATTTTTGTCCTCCCAAGGCTTATTCTTGTCCAATTAGGGTTTTTAACCAATCTTGTGCATCCAATAAGTGATTTCGTGTCATTGGTTGAACATTTAGGTTATTTTTGTCCTCCCAAGGCTTATTCTCGTCCAATTAGCGTTTCTAACCAATCTTGTGCATCCAATAAGTTATTTTGTGTCATTGGTTGAACATTTTGGTCATTTTCGTTCTCCCAAGGCTTATTCTCGTCCAATTAGGGTTTTTAATGAATCTTGTGCATCCAATAAGTGATTTTGTGTCATTGGTTGAACATTTAGGTCATTTTCGTACTCCCTAGGCTTATTCTCGTCCAATTAGGGTTTTTAACCAATCTTATGCATCCAATAAGTGATTTTGTGCCATTGGTTGAACATTTTTGTCATTTTCGTCCTCCCAAGGCTTATTCTCGTCCAATTAGGGTTTTTAACCAATCTTGTGCATCCAATAAGTGATTTTGTGTCGTTGGTTGAACATTTAGGTCATTTTCATCCTCCCGAGGCTTATTCTCGTCCAATTAGGGTTTTTAACCAATCTTGTGCGTCCAATAAATACAATTGTGTCATTGGTTGAACATTTAGGTCATTTTCGTCCTCCCAAGGCTTATTCTCGTCCAATTAGGGTTTTTAACCAATCTTGTGCATCCAACAAGTGATTTTGTGTTATTGGTTGAACATTTAGGCCATTTTTGTCCTCCCTAGTCTTATTCTCGTCCAATTAGGGTTTTTAACCAATCTTGTGCATCCAATAAGTACATTTGTGTCATTGGTTGAACATTTAGGTCATTTCCGTCCTCCCTAGGCTTATTCTCGTCCAATTAGGGTTTTTAACCAATCTTGTGGATCCAATAAGTACATTTATGTCATTGGTTGAACATTTAGGTCATTTTCGTCCTCCCTAGTCTTATTCTCGTCCAATTAAGAATTTTAACCAATCTTGTGCATCCAATAAGTACATTTGTGTCATTGGTTGAACATTTAGGTCATTTCCGTCCTCCCTAGGCTTATTCTCGTCCAATTAGGGTTTTTAACCAATCTTGTGCATCCAATAAGTACATTTATGTCATTGGTTGAACATTTAAGTCATTTTCGTCCTCCGTAGGCTTATTCTCGTCCAATTAGGGTTTTTAACCAATCTTGTGCATCCAATAAGTGATTTTGTGTCATTGGTTGAACATTTAGGTTATTTTTGTCCTCCCTAGGCTTATTCTCTTCCAATTAGGGTTTTTAACCAATCTTGTGCATCCAATAAGTACATTTTTGTCATTGGTTGAACATTTAGGCGATTTTCGTTCTCCCTAGGCTTATTCTCTTCCAATTAGCGTTTCTAACCAATCTTGTGCATCCAATAAGTGATTTTGTGTCATTGGTTGAACATTTAGGTCATTTTCGTCCTCCCATTGCTTATTCTCGTCCAATTAGGTTTTTTAACCAATCTTGTGCATCCAATAAGTACATTTGTATCATAGGTTGAACATTTAGGTCATTTTTGTCCTCCCTAGGCTTATTCTCGTCCAATTTAGATTTTAACCAATCTTGTGCATCCAATAAGTGATTTTGTGTCATTGGTTGAACATTTAGGTCATTTTCATCCTCCCAAGGCTTATTCTCGTCCAATTAGGGTTTTTAACCAATCTTGTGCATCCAATAAGTACATTTGTGTCATTCGTTGAACTTTTAGGTCATTTTCGTCCTCCCAAGGCTTATTCTCGTCCAATTAGGGTTTTTAACCAATCTTGTGCATCCAATAAGTACATTTGTGTCATTGGTTGAATATTTAGGTCATTTTCGTCCTCCCAAGGCTTATTCTCGGCCAATTAGGGTTTTTAACCAATCTTGTGCATCCAATAAGTACATTTGTGTCATTGGTTGAACATTTAGGTCATTTTCGTCCTCCCAAGGCTTATTCTCGTCCAATTAGGGTTTTTAACCAATCTTGTGCATCCAATAAGTGATTTTGTGTCATTGGTTGAACATTTAGGTCATTTTTGTCCTCCCTAGCCTTATTCTCTTCCAATTAGGGTTTTTAACTTATCTTGTGCATCCAATAAGTGATTTTGTGTCATTGGTTGAACATTTAGGTCATTTTCGTCCTCCCTAGGCTTATTCTCGTCCAATTATGGTTTTTAACCATTCTTGTGCATCCAATAAGTGATTTTGTGCCATTGATTGAACATTTAGGTCATTTTCGTCATCCCAAGGCTAATTCTCGTCCAATAGGGTTTTTAACCAATCTTGTGCATCCAATAAGTACATTTGTGTCATTGGTTGAACATTTAGGTCATTTTCGTCCTCCCAAGGCTTATTCTCGTCCAATTAGGGTTTTTAACCAATCTTGTGCATCCAATAAGTGATTTTGTGTCATTGGTTGAACATTTAGGTCATTTTTGTCCTCCCATTGCTTATTCTCGTCCAATTAGGTTTTTTAACCAATCTTGTGCATCCAATAACTACATTTGTGTCATTGGTTGAACATTTAGGTCATTTTCGTCCTCCCTAGGCTTATTCTCGTCCAATTAGGATTTTAACCTATCTTGTGCATCCAATAAGTGATTTTGTGTCATTGGTTGAACATTTAGGTCATTTTCGTCCTCCCTAGTCTTATTCTCGTCATATTAGGGTTTTTAACCAATCTTGTGCATCCAATAAGTACATTTGTGTCATTGGTTGAACATTTAGGTCACTTCCGTCCTCCCTAGGCTTATTCTCGTCCAATTAGGGTTTTTAACCAATCTTGTGCATCCAACAAGTACATTTGTGCATTGGTTGAACATTTAGGTCATTTTTGTCCTCCCATGGCTTATTCTTGTCCAATTAGGGTTTTTAACCAATCTTGTGCATCCAATAAGTGATTTTGTGTCATTGGTTGAACATTTAGGTTATTTTTGTCCTCCCTAGGCTTATTCTCTTCCAATTAGGGTTTTTAACCAATCTTGTGCATCCAATAAGTACATTTGTGTCATTGGTTGAACATTTAGGTTATTTTCGTTCTCCCTAGGCTTATTCTCTTCCAATTAGCGTTTCTAACCAATCTTGTGCATCCAATAAGTGATTTTGTGTCATTGGTTGAACATTTAGGTCATTTTCGTCCTCCCATTGCTTATTCTCGTCCAATCAGGTTTTTTAACCAATCTTGTGCATCCAATAAGTACATTTGTGTTATTGGTTGAACATTTAGGTCATTTTCGTCCTTCCTAGGCTTATTCTCGTCCAATTAGGATTTTAACCAATCTTGTGCATCCAATAAGTGATTTTGTGTCATTGGGTGAACATTAAGGTCATTTTTGTCCTCCCAAAGCTTATTCTTGTCCAATTAGGGTTTTTAACCAATCTTGTGCATCCAATAAGTGATTTTGTGTCATTGGTTGAACATTTAGGTCATTTTCGTCCTCCCTAGTCTTATTCTCATCCAATTAGGGTTTTTAACGAATCTTGTGCATCCAATAAGTACATTTGTGTCATTGGTTGAACATTTAGGTCATTTCTGTCCTCCCTAGGCTTATTCTCGTCCAATTAGGGTTTTTAACCAATTTTGTGCATCCAATAAGTACATTTGTGTCATTGGTTGAACATTTAGGTCATTTTTGTCCTCCCAAGGCTTATTCTTGTCCAATTAGGGTTTTTAACCAATCTTGTGCATCCAATAAGTGATTTTGTGTCATTGGTTGAACATTTAGGTTATTTTTGTCCTCCCTAGGCTTATTCTCTTCCAATTAGGGTTTTTAACCAATCTTGTGCATCCAATAAGTACATTTGTGTCATTGGTTGAACATTTAGGTTATTTTCGTTCCCCCTAGGCTTATTCTCTTCCAATTAGCGTTTCTAACCAATCTTGTGCATCCAATAAGTGATTTTGTGTCATTGGTTGAACATTTAGGTCATTTTCGTCCTCCCATTGCTTATTCTCGTCCAATTAGGTTTTTTAACCAATCTTGTGCATCCAATAAGTACATTTGTGTCATTGGTTGAACATTTAGGTCATTTTCGTCGTCCCTAGGCTTATTCTCGTCCAATTAGGATTTTAACCAATCTTGTGCATCCAATAAGTACATTTGTGTCATTGGTTGAACATTAAGGTCATTTTTGTCCTCCCAAAGCTTATTCTTGTCCAATTAGGGTTTTTAACCAATCTTGTGCATCCAATAAGTGATTTTGTGTCATTGGTTGAACATTTAGGTTATTTTTGTCCTCCCTAGGCTTATTCTCATCCAATTAGGGTTTTTAACCAATCTTGTGCATCCAATAAGTACATTTGTGTCATTGGTTGAAGATTTAGGTCATTTTCGTTCTCCCTAGGCTTATTCTCTTCCAATTAGCGTTTCTAACCAATCTTGTGCATCCAATAAGTGATTTTGTGTCATTGGTTGAACGTTTAGGTCATTTTTGTCCTCCCATTGCATATTCTCGTCCAATTAGGTTTTTTAACCAATCTTGTGCATCCAATAAGTACATTTGTGTCATTGGTTGAACATTTAGGTCATTTTCGTCCTCCCAAGGCTTATTCTCGTCCGATTAGGGTTTTTAACCAATCTTGTGCATCCACAAGTGATTTTGTGTCATTGGTTGAACATTTGGGTCATTTTCGTTCTCCCAAGGCTTATTCTCGTCCAATTAGGGTTTTTAACCAATCTTGTGCATCCAATAAGTGATTTTGTGTCATTGGTTGAACATTTAGGTCATTTTCGTCCTCCCTAGTCTTATTCTCATCCAATTAGGGTTTTTAACCAATCTTGTGCATCCAATAAGTACATTTGTGTCATTGGTTGAACATTTAGGTCATTTCTGTCCTCCCTAGGCTTACTCTCGTCCAATTAGGGTTTTTAACCAATCTTGTGCATCCAATAAGTACATTTGTGTCATTGGTTGAACATTTAGGTCATTTTTGTCCTCCCAAGGCTTATTCTTGTCCAATTAGGGTTTTTAACCAATCTTGTGCATCCAATAAGTGATTTTGTGTCATTGGTTGAACATTTAGGTTATTTTTGTCCTCCCTAGGCTTATTCTCTTCCAATTAGGGTTTTTAACCAATCTTGTGCATCCAATAAGTACATTTGTGTCATTGGTTGAACATTTAGGTGATTTTCGTTCTCCTTAGGCTTATTCACTTCCAATTAGCGTTTCTAAATAATCTTGTGCATCCAATAAGTGATTTTGTGTCATTGGTTGAACATTTAGGTCATTTTTGTCCTCCCATTGCTTATTCTCGTCCAATTAGGTTTTTTAACCAATCTTGTGCATCCAATAACTACATTTGTGTCATTGGTTGAACATTTAGGTCATTTTCGTCCTCCCTAGGCTTATTCTCGTCCAATTAGGATTTTAACCTATCTTGTGCATCCAATAAGTGATTTTGTGTCATTGGTTGAACATTTAGGTCATTTTCATCCTCCCAAGGCTTATTCTCGTCCAATTAGGGTTTTTAACCAATCTTGTGCATCCAATAAGTACATTTGTGTCATTGGTTGAACATTTAGGTCATTTTCATCCTCCTAAGGCTTATTCTCGTCCAATTAGGGTTTTTAACCAATCTTGTGCATCCAATAAGTACATTTCTGTCATTGGTTGAACATTTAGGTCATTTTTGTTGTCCCTAGGCTTATTCTCAACCAATTAGCGTTTCTAACCAATCTTGTGCATCCAATAAGTGATTTTGTGTCATTGGTTGAACATTTTGGTCATTTTCGTTCTCCCAAGGCTTATTCTCGTCCAATTAGGGTTTTTAAACAATCTTGTGCATCCAATAAGTGATTTTGTGTCATTGGTTTAACATTTAGGTAATTTTCGTACTCCCTAGGCTTAATCTCGTCCAATTACGGTTTTTAACCAATCTTGTGCATCCAATAAGTGATTTTGTGCCATTGGTTGAACATTTTTGTCATTTTCGTCCTCCCAAGGCTTATTCTCGTCCAATTAGGGTTTTTAACCAATCTTGGGCATCCAATAAGTTAATTTGTGTCATTGGTTGAACATTTAGGTCATTTTCGTCCTCCCAAGGCTTATTCTCGTCCAATTAGGGTTTTTAACCAATCTTGTGCATCCAATAAGTACATTTGTGTCATTGGTTGAACATTTAGGTCATTTTCGTCCTCCCATGGCTTATTCTCGTCCAATTCGGGTTTTTAACCAATCTTGTGCATCCAATAAGTACATTTGTGTCATTGGTTGAACATTTAGGTCATTTTCGTCCTCCCAAGGCTTATTCTCGTCCAATTAGGGTTTTTAACCAATCTTGTGCATCCAATAAGTACATTTGTGTCATTGGTTGAACATTTAGGTCATTTTCGTCCTCCCAACGCTTATTCTCGTCCAATTAAGGTTTTTAACCAATCTTGTGCATCCAATAAGTACATTTGTGTCATTGGTTGAACATTTAGGTCATTTTCGTCCTCCCAAGGCTTATTCTCGTCCAATTAGGGTTTTTAACCAATCTTGTGCATCCAATAAGTGATTTTGTGTCATTGGTTGAACATTTAGGTCATTATTGTCCTCCCAAGGCTTATTCTCGTCCAATTAGGGTTTTTAACCAATCTTGTGCATCCAATAAGTACATTTGTGTCATTGGTTGAACATTTAGGTCATTTTCGTCCTCCCAAGGCTTATTCTCGTCCAATTAGGGTTTTTAACCAATCTTGTGCATCCAATAAGTACATTTGTGTCATTGGTTGAACATTTAGGTCATTTTCGTCCTCCCAAGGTTAATTCTCGTCCAATTAGGGTTTTTAACCAATCTTGTGCATCCAATAAGTACATTTGTTTTATTGGTTGAACATTTAGGTCATTTTCGTCCTCCCAAGGCTTATTCTCTTCCAATTAGGGTTTTTAACCAATCTTGTGCATCCAATAAGTACATTTGTGTCATTGGTTGAACATTTAGGTCATTTTCGTCCTCCCAAGGCTTATTCTCGTCCAATTAGGGTTTTTAACCAATCTTGTGCATCCAATAAGTGATTTTGTGTCGTTAATTGAACATTTAAGTCATTTTCGTCCTCCCAAGGCTTATTCTCGTCCAATTAGGGTTTTTAACCAATCTTGTGCATCCAATAAGTACATTTGTGTCATTGGTTGAACATTTAGGTCACTTTCGTCCTCCCAAGGCTTATTCTCGTCCAATTAGGGTTTTTAACCAATCTTGTGCATCCAATAAGTGATTTTGTGTTATTGGTTGAACATTTAGGTAATTTTTGTCCTCCCTAGGCTTATTCTCGTCCAATTAGGGTTTTTAACCAATCTTGTGCATCCAATAAGTGATTTTGTGTCATTGGTTGAACATTTAGGTCATTTTCGTCCTCCCAAGGCTTATTCTCGTCCAATTAGGGTTTTTAACCAATCTTGTGCATCCCTTAAGTGATTTTGTGTCATTGGTTGAACATTTAGGTCATTTTCGTCCTCCCAAGGCTCATTCATGTCCAATTAGGGTTTTTAACCAATCTTGTGCATCCAATAAGTGATTTTGTGTCATTGGTTGAACATTTAGGTCATTTTCGTCCTCCCAAGGCTTATTCTCGTCCAATTAGGGTTTTTAACCAATCTTGTGCATCCTATAAGTGATTTTATGTCATTGGTTGAACATTTAGGTCATTTTCGTCCTCCCTAGTCTTATTCTCGTCCAATTAGGGTTTTTAACCAATCTTGTGCATCCAATAAGTACATTTGTGTCATTGGTTGAACATTTAGGTCACTTCCGTCCTCCCAAGGCTTATTCTCGTCCAATTAGGGTTTTTAACCAATCTTGTGCATCCAACAAGTACATTTGTGTCATTGGTTCAACATTTAGGTCATTTTTGTCCTCCCAAGGCTTATTCTTGTCCAATTAGGGTTTTTAACCAATCTTGTGCATCCAATAAGTGATTTTGTGTCATTGGTTGAACATTTAGGTTATTTTTGTCCTCCCTAGGCTTATTCTCTTCCAATTAGGGTTTTTAACCAATCTTGTGCATCCAATAAGTACATTTGTGTCATTGGTTGAACATTTAGGTCATTTTCGTCCTCCCAAGGCTTATTCTCGTCCAATTAGGGTTTTTAACCAATCTTATGCATCCAATAAGTGATTTTGTTTCATTGGTTGAACATTTAGGTCATTTTCGTCCTCCCAAGGCTTATTCTCGTCCAATTAGGGTTTTTAACCAATCTTGTGCATCCAATAAGTACATTTGTGTCATTGGTTGAACATTTAGGTCATTTTCGTCCTCCCAAGGCTTATTCTCGTCCAATTAGGGTTTTTAACCAATCTTGTGCATCCAATAAGTAGATTTGTGTCATTGGTTGAATATTTAGGTCATTTTCGTCCTCCCAAGGCTTATTCTCGTCCAATTAGGGTTTTTAACCAATCTTGTGCATCCAATAAGTACATTTGTGTCATTGGTTGAACATTTAGGTCATTTTCGTCCTCCCAAGGCTTATTCTCGTCCAATTAGGGTTTTTAACCAATCTTGTGCATCCAATAAGTGATTTTGTGTTATTGGTTGAATATTTAGGTCATTTTCCTCCTCCCAAGGCTTATTCTCGTCCAATTAGGGTTTTCAACCTATCTTGTGCATCCAATAAGTGATTTTGTGTCATTGGTTGAACATTTAGGTCATTTTCGTCCTCCCAAGGCTTATTCTCGTCCAATTAGGGTTTTTAACCAATCTTGTGCATCCAATAAGTACATTTGTGTCATTAGTTGAACATTATGTCATTTTCGTCCTCCCTAGGCTTATTCTCGTCCAATTAGGGTTTTTAACCAATCTTGTGCATCCAATAAGTACATTTGTGTCATTGGTTGAACATTTAGGTCATTTTCGTCCTCCCAAGGCTTATTCTCGTCCAATTAGGGTTTTTAACCAATCTTGTGCATCCAATAAGTACATTTGTGTCATTGGTTGAACATTTAGGTCATTTTCGTCCTCCCAAGGCTTATTCTCGTCCAATTAGGGTTTTTAACCAATCTTGTGCATCCAATAACTACATTTGTGTCATTGGTTGAACATTTAGGTAATTTTCGTCCTCCCAAGGCTGATTCTCATCCAATTAGGGTTTTTAACCAATCTTGTGCATCCAATAAGTACATTTGTGTCATTGGTTGAACATTTAGGTCATTTTCGTCCTCCCAAGGCTTATTCTCGTCCAATTAGGGTTTTTAACCAATCTTGTGCATCCAATAAGTGATTATGTGTCATTGGTTAAAAATTTAGGTGATTTTCGTCCTCCCAAGGCTTATTCTTGTCCAATTAGGGTTTTTAACCAATCTTGTGCATCCAATAAGTGATTTTGTGTCATTGATCGAACATTTAGGTCATTTTCGTCCTCCCTAGGCTTATTCTCGTCCAATTAGGGTTTTTAACCAATCTTGTGCATCCAATAAGTACATTTGTGTCATTGGTTGAACATTTAGGTCATTTTCGTCCTCCCAAGGCTTATTCTCGTCCAACTAGGGTTTTTAACCATCTTGTGCATCCAATAAGTGATTTTGTGTCATTGGTTGAACATTTAGGTCATTTTCGTCCTCCCTAGGCTTATTCTCGTCCAATTAGGGTTTTTAACCAATCTTGTGCATCCAATAAGTACATTTGTGTCATTGGTTGAACATTTAGGTCATTTTGTCCTCCCAAGGATTATTCTCGTCCAATTAGGGTTTTTAACCAATCTTGTGCATCCAATAAGTGATTTTGTGTCATTGGTTGAACATTTAGGTCATTTTCGTCCTCTCAAGGCTTATTCTCGTCCAATGAGGGTTTTGAACTAATCTTGTGCATCCAATAAGTGATTTTGTGTCATTGGTTGAACATTTAGGTCATTTTCGTCTTCCCTAGGCTTATTCTCCTCCAATTATGGTTTTCAACCAATCTTGTGCATCAAATAAGTGATTTTGTGTCATTGGTTGAACATTTAGGTCATTTTCGTCCTCCCTAGGCTTATTCTCGTCCAATTAGGGTTTTTAACCAATCTTGTGCATCCAATAAGTACATTTGTGTCATTGGTTGAACATTTAGGTCATTTTCGTCCTCCCAAGGCTTATTCTCGTCCAATTAGGGTTTTTAACCAATCTTGTGCATCCAATAAGTTCATTTGTGTCATTGGTTGAACATTTAGGTCATTTTCGTCCTCCCAAGGCTTATTCTTGTCCAATTAGGGTTTTTAACCAATCTTGTGCATCCAATAAGTGATTTTGTGTCATTGGTTGAACATTTAGGTTATTTTTGTCCTCCCTAGGCTTATTCTCTTCCAATTAGGGTTTTTAACCAATCTTGTGCATCCAATAAGTGATTTTGTGTCATTGGTTGAACATTTAGGTCATTTTCGTCCTCCCTAGTCTTATTCTCGTCATATTAGGGTTTTTAACCAATCTTGTGCATCCAATAAGTACATTTGTGTCATTGGTTGAACATTTAGGTCACTTCCGTCCTCCCTAGGCTTATTCTCGTCCAATTAGGGTTTTTAACCAATCTTGTGCATCAAACAAGTACATTTGTGTCATTGGTTGAACATTTAGGTCATTTTTGTCCTCCCAAGGCTTATTCTTGTCCAATTAGGGTTTTTAACCAATCTTGTGCATCCAATAAGTGATTTTGTGTCATTGGTTGAACATTTAGGTTATTTTTGTCCTCCCTAGGCTTATTCTCTTCCAATTAGCGTTTTTAACCAATCTTGTGCATCCAATAAGTACATTTGTGTCATTGGTTGAACATTTAGGTTATTTTCGTTCCCCCTAGGCTTATTCTCTTCCAATTAGCGTTTCTAACCAATCTTGTGCATCCAATAAGTGATTTTGTGTCATTGGTTGAACATTTAGGTCATTTTCGTCCTCCCATTGCTTATTCTCGTCCAATTAGGTTTTTTAACCAATCTTGTGCATCCAATAAGTACATTTGTGTCATTGGTTGAACATTTAGGTCATTTTCGTCGTCCCTAGGCTTATTCTCGTCCAATTAGGATTTTAACCAATCTTGTGCATCCAATAAGTACATTTGTGTCATTGGTTGAACATTAAGGTCATTTTTGTCCTCCCAAAGCTTATTCTTGTCCAATTAGGGTTTTTAACCAATCTTGTGCATCCAATAAGTGATTTTGTGTCATTGGTTGAACATTTAGGTTATTTTTGTCCTCCCTAGGCTTATTCTCATCCAATTAGGGTTTTTAACCAATCTTGTGCATCCAATAAGTACATTTGTGTCATTGGTTGAAGATTTAGGTCATTTTCGTTCTCCCTAGGCTTATTCTCTTCCAATTAGCGTTTCTAACCAATCTTGTGCATCCAATAAGTGATTTTGTGTCATTGGTTGAACGTTTAGGTCATTTTTGTCCTCCCATTGCATATTCTCGTCCAATTAGGTTTTTTAACCAATCTTGTGCATCCAATAAGTACATTTGTGTCATTGGTTGAACATTTAGGTCATTTTCGTCCTCCCAAGGCTTATTCTCGTCCGATTAGGGTTTTTAACCAATCTTGTGCATCCACAAGTGATTTTGTGTCATTGGTTGAACATTTGGGTCATTTTCGTTCTCCCAAGGCTTATTCTCGTCCAATTAGGGTTTTTAACCAATCTTGTGCATCCAATAAGTGATTTTGTGTCATTGGTTGAACATTTAGGTCATTTTCGTCCTCCCTAGTCTTATTCTCATCCAATTAGGGTTTTTAACGAATCTTGTGCATCCAATAAGTACATTTGTGTCATTGGTTGAACATTTAGGTCATTTCTGTCCTCCCTAGGCTTATTCTCGTCCAATTAGGGTTTTTAACCAATTTTGTGCATCCAATAAGTACATTTGTGTCATTGGTTGAACATTTAGGTCATTTTTGTCCTCCCAAGGCTTATTCTTGTCCAATTAGGGTTTTTAACCAATCTTGTGCATCCAATAAGTGATTTTGTGTCATTGGTTGAACATTTAGGTTATTTTTGTCCTCCCTAGGCTTATTCTCTTCCAATTAGGGTTTTTAACCAATCTTGTGTATCCAATAAGTACATTTGTTTCATTGGTTGAACATTTAGGTGATTTTCGTTCTCCCTAGGCTTATTCTCTTCCAATTAGCGTTTCTAAATAATCTTGTGCATCCAATAAGTGATTTTGTGTCATTGGTTGAACATTTAGGTCATTTTTGTCCTCCCATTGCTTATTCTCGTCCAATTAGGTTTTTTAACCAATCTTGTGCATCCAATAACTACATTTGTGTCATTGGTTGAACATTTAGGTCATTTTCGTCCTCCCTAGGCTTATTCTCGTCCAATTAGGATTTTAACCAATCTTGTGCATCCAATAAGTGATTTTGTGTCATTAGTTGAACATTTAGGTCATTTTCATCCTACCAAGGCTTATTCTCGTCCAATTAGGGTTTTTAACCAATCTTGTGCATCCAATAAGTACATTTGTGTCATTGGTTGAACATTTAGGTCATTTTCATCCTACCAAGGCTTATTCTCGTCCAATTAGGGTTTTTAACCAATCTTGTGCATCCAATAAGTACATTTGTGTCATTGGTTGAACATTTAGGTCATTTTCGTCCTCCCAAGGCTTATTCTCGTCCAATTAGGGTTTTTAACCAATCTTGTGCATCCAATAAGTACATTTGTGTCATTGGTTGAACATTTAATTCATTTTCGTCCTCCCTAGGCTTATTCTCGTCCAATTAGGGTTTTTAACCAATCTTGTGCATCCAATAAGTACATTTGTGTCATTGGTTGAACATTTAGGTCATTTTCGTCCTCCCAAGGCTTATTCTCGTCCAATTAGGGTTTTTAACCAATCTTGTGCATCCAATAAGTGAATTTGTGTCATTGGTGGAACATTTAGGTCATTTTCGTCCTCCCTAGGCTTATTCTCGTCCAATTAGGGTTTTTAACCAATCTTGTGCATCCAATAAGTGATTTTGTGTCATTGGTTGAACATTTAGGTCATTTTCGTCCTCCCAAGGCTTATTGTCGTCCAACTGGGATTTTGACCAATCTTGTGCATACAATAAGTGATTTTGTGTCATTGGTTGAACATTTAGGATATTTTCGTCCTCCCTAAGCTTATTCTCGTCCAATTATGGTTTTTAACCAATCTTGTGCATCCAATAAGTACATTTGTGTCATTGGTTGAACATTTAGGTCATTTTCGTCCTCCCAAGGCTTATTCTCGTCCAATTAGGGTTTTTAACCAATCTTGTGCATCCAATAAGTGATTTTGTGTCATTGGTTGAACATTTAGGTCATTTTCGTCCTCCCAAGGCTTATTTATTCTCGTCCAATTAAAGTTTTTAACCAATCTTGTGCATCCAATAAGTACATTTGTGTCATTGGTTGAACATTTAGGTCATTTTCGTCCTCCCAAGGCTTATTCTCGTCCAATTAGGGTTTTTAACCAATCTTGTGCATCCAATAAGTACATTTGTGTCATTGGTTTAACATTTAGGTCATTTTCGTCCTCCCAAGGCTTTTTCTCGTCCAATTAGGGTTTTTAACCAATCTTGTGCATCCAATAAGTACATTTGTGTCATTGGTTGAACATTTAGGTCATTTTCGTCCTCCCAAGGCTTATTCTCGTCCAATTAGGGTTTTTAACCAATCTTGTGCATCCAATAAGTAATTTTGTGTCATTAGTTGAACATTTAGGTCATTTTCGTCCTCCATAGCCTTATTCTCGTCCAATTAGGGTTTTTAACCAATCTTGTGCATCCAATAAGTACATTTGTGTCATTGGTTGAACATTTAGGTCATTTTCATCCTCCCTAGGATTTTTCTCGTCCAATTAGGGTTTTTAACCAATCTTGTGCATCCAATAAGTACATTTGTGTCATTGGTTGAACATTTAGGTCATTTTCGTCCTCCCAAGGCTTATTCTCGTCCAATTAGGGTTTTTAACCAATCTTGTGCATCCAATAAGTACATTTGTGTCATTGGTTGAACATTTAGGTCATTTTCGTCCTCCCAAGGCTTATTCTCGTCCAATTAGGGTTTTTAACCAATCTTGTGCATCCAATAAGTGCGTTTGTGTCGTTGGTTGAACATTTAGGTCATTTTCGTCCTCCCAAGGCTTATTCTCGTCCAATTAGGGTTTTTAACCAATCTTGTGCATCCAATAAGTACATTTGTGTCATTGGTTGAACATTTAGGTCATTTTCGTCCTCCCAAGGCTTATTCTCGTCCAATTAGGGTTTTTAACCAATCTTGTGCATCCAATAAGCACATTTGCGTCATTGGTTGAACATTTAGGTCATTTTCGTCCTCCCAATGCTTATTCTCGTCCAATTAGGGTTTTTAACCAATCTTGTGCATCCAATAAGTACATTTGTGTCATTGGTTGAACATTTAGGTCATTTTTGTCCTCCCAAGGCTTATTCTTGTCCAATTAGGGTTTTTAACCAATCTTGTGCATCCAATAAGTGATTTTGTGTCATTGGTTGAACATTTAGGTTATTTTTGTCCTCCCTAGGCTTATTCTCTTCCAATTAGGGTTTTTAACCAATCTTGTGCATCCAATAAGTACATTTGTGTCATTGGTTGAACATTTAGGTGATTTTCGTTCTCCTTAGGCTTATTCACTTCCAATTAGCGTTTCTAAATAATCTTGTGCATCCAATAAGTGATTTTGTGTCATTGGTTGAACATTTAGGTCATTTTTGTCCTCCCATTGCTTATTCTCGTCCAATTAGGTTTTTTAACCAATCTTGTGCATCCAATAACTACATTTGTGTCATTGGTTGAACATTTAGGTCATTTTCGTCCTCCCTAGGCTTATTCTCGTCCAATTAGGATTTTAACCTATCTTGTGCATCCAATAAGTGATTTTGTGTCATTGGTTGAACATTTAGGTCATTTTCATCCTCCCAAGGCTTATTCTCGTCCAATTAGGGTTTTTAACCAATCTTGTGCATCCAATAAGTACATTTGTGTCATTGGTTGAACATTTAGGTCATTTTCATCCTCCTAAGGCTTATTCTCGTCCAATTAGGGTTTTTAACCAATCTTGTGCATCCAATAAGTACATTTCTGTCATTGGTTGAACATTTAGGTCATTTTTGTTGTCCCTAGGCTTATTCTCAACCAATTAGCGTTTCTAACCAATCTTGTGCATCCAATAAGTGATTTTGTGTCATTGGTTGAACATTTTGGTCATTTTCGTTCTCCCAAGGCTTATTCTCGTCCAATTAGGGTTTTTAAACAATCTTGTGCATCCAATAAGTGATTTTGTGTCATTGGTTTAACATTTAGGTAATTTTCGTACTCCCTAGGCTTAATCTCGTCCAATTACGGTTTTTAACCAATCTTGTGCATCCAATAAGTGATTTTGTGCCATTGGTTGAACATTTTTGTCATTTTCGTCCTCCCAAGGCTTATTCTCGTCCAATTAGGGTTTTTAACCAATCTTGTGCATCCAATAAGTGATTTTGTGTCATTGGTTGAACATTTAGGTCATTTTCGTCCTCCCAAGGCTTATTCTCGTCCAAATATGGTTTTTAACCAATCTTGTGCATCCAATAAGTACATTTGTGTCATTGGTTGAACATTTAGGTCATTTTTCGTCCTCTCAAAGCTTAATCTCGTGCAATTAGGGTTTTTAACCAATCTTGTGCATCCAATAAGTACATTTGTGTCATTGGTTGAACATTTAGGTCATTTTCGTCCTCCCAAGGCTTATTCTCGTCCAATTAGGGTTTTTAACCAATCTTGTGCATCCAATAAGTGATTTTCTGTCATTAGTTGAACATTTAGGTCATTTTCGTCCTCCATAGCCTTATTCTCGTCCAATTAGTGTTTTTAACCAATCTTGTGCATCCAATAAGTACATTTGTGTCATTGGTTGAACATTTAGGTCATTTTCGTCCTCCCAAGGCTTATTCTCGTCCAATTAGGGTTTTTAACCAATCTTGTGCATCCAATAAGTACATTTGTGTCATTGGTTGAACATTTAGGTCATTTTCGTCCTCCCAACGCTTATTCTCGTCCAATTAAGGTTTTTAACCAATCTTGTGCATCCAATAAGTACATTTGTGTCATTGGTTGAACATTTAGGTCATTTTCGTCCTCCCAAGGCTTATTCTCGTCCAATTAGGGTTTTTAACCAATCTTGTGCATCCAATAAGTGATTTTGTGTCATTGGTTGAACATTTAGGTCATTATTGTCCTCCCAAGGCTTATTCTCGTCCAATTAGGGTTTTTAACCAATCTTGTGCATCCAATAAGTACATTTGTGTCATTGGTTGAACATTTAGGTCATTTTCGTCCTCCCAAGGCTTATTCTCGTCCAATTAGGGTTTTTAACCAATCTTGTGCATCCAATAAGTACATTTGTGTCATTGGTTGAACATTTAGGTCATTTTCGTCCTCCCAAGGTTAATTCTCGTCCAATTAGGGTTTTTAACCAATCTTGTGCATCCAATAAGTACATTTGTTTTATTGGTTGAACATTTAGGTCATTTTCGTCCTCCCAAGGCTTATTCTCTTCCAATTAGGGTTTTTAACCAATCTTGTGCATCCAATAAGTACATTTGTGTCATTGGTTGAACATTTAGGTCATTTTCGTCCTCCCAAGGCTTATTCTCGTCCAATTAGGGTTTTTAACCAATCTTGTGCATCCAATAAGTGATTTTGTGTCGTTAATTGAACATTTAAGTCATTTTCGTCCTCCCAAGGCTTATTCTCGTCCAATTAGGGTTTTTAACCAATCTTGTGCATCCAATAAGTACATTTGTGTCATTGGTTGAACATTTAGGTCACTTTCGTCCTCCCAAGGCTTATTCTCGTCCAATTAGGGTTTTTAACCAATCTTGTGCATCCAATAAGTGATTTTGTGTTATTGGTTGAACATTTAGGTAATTTTTGTCCTCCCTAGGCTTATTCTCGTCCAATTAGGGTTTTTAACCAATCTTGTGCATCCAATAAGTGATTTTGTGTCATTGGTTGAACATTTAGGTCATTTTCGTCCTCCCAAGGCTTATTCTCGTCCAATTAGGGTTTTTAACCAATCTTGTGCATCCCTTAAGTGATTTTGTGTCATTGGTTGAACATTTAGGTCATTTTCGTCCTCCCAAGGCTCATTCATGTCCAATTAGGGTTTTTAACCAATCTTGTGCATCCAATAAGTGATTTTGTGTCATTGGTTGAACATTTAGGTCATTTTCGTCCTCCCAAGGCTTATTCTCGTCCAATTAGGGTTTTTAACCAATCTTGTGCATCCTATAAGTGATTTTATGTCATTGGTTGAACATTTAGGTCATTTTCGTCCTCCCTAGTCTTATTCTCGTCCAATTAGGGTTTTTAACCAATCTTGTGCATCCAATAAGTACATTTGTGTCATTGGTTGAACATTTAGGTCACTTCCGTCCTCCCAAGGCTTATTCTCGTCCAATTAGGGTTTTTAACCAATCTTGTGCATCCAACAAGTACATTTGTGTCATTGGTTCAACATTTAGGTCATTTTTGTCCTCCCAAGGCTTATTCTTGTCCAATTAGGGTTTTTAACCAATCTTGTGCATCCAATAAGTGATTTTGTGTCATTGGTTGAACATTTAGGTTATTTTTGTCCTCCCTAGGCTTATTCTCTTCCAATTAGGGTTTTTAACCAATCTTGTGCATCCAATAAGTACATTTGTGTCATTGGTTGAACATTTAGGTTATTTTCGTTCCCCCTAGGCTTATTCTCTTCCAATTAGCGTTTCTAACCAATCTTGTGCATCCAATAAGTGATTTTGTGTCATTGGTTGAACATTTAGGTCATTTTCGTCCTCCCATTGCTTATTCTCGTCCAATTAGGTTTTTTAACCAATCTTGTGCATCCAATAAGTACATTTGTGTCATTGGTTGAACATTTAGGTCATTTTCGTCCTCCCTATGCTTATTCTCGTCCAATTAGGATTTTAACCAATCTTGTGCATCCAATAAGTGATTTTGTGTCATTGGTTGAACATTTAGGTCATTTTCATCCTCCCAAGGCTTATTCTCATCCAATTAGGGTTTTTAACCAATCTTGTGCATCCAATAAGTACATTTGTGTCATTGGTTGAACATTTAGGTGATTTTCGTTCTCGCTAGGCTTATTCTCTTCCAATTAGCGTTTCTAACCAATCTTGTGCATCCAATAAGTGATTTTGTGTCATTGGTTGAACATTTAGGTCATTTTCGTCCTCCCATTGCTTATTCTCGTCCAATTAGGTTTTTTAACCAATCTTGTGCATCCAATAAGTACATTTGTGTCATTGGTTGAACATTTAGGTCATTTTCGTCCTCCCTAGGCTTATTCTCGTCCAATTAGGATTTTAACCAATCTTGTGCATCCAATAAGTACATTTGTGTCATTGGTTGAACATTAAGGTCATTTTTGTCCTCCCAAAGCTTATTCTTGTCCAATTAGGGGTTTTAACCAATCTTGTGCATCCAATAAGTGATTTTGTGTCATTGGTTGAACATTTAGGTTATTTTTGTCCACCCTAGGCTTATTCTCTTCCAATTAGCGTTTCTAACCAATCTTGTGCATCCAATAAGTGATTTTGTGTCATTGGTTGAACGTTTAGGTCATTTTCGTCCTCCCATTGCTTATTCTCGTCCAATTAGGTTTTTTAACCAATCTTGTGCATCCAATAAGTACATTTGTGTCATTGGTTGAACATTTAGGTCATTTTCGTCCTCCCAAGGCTTATTCTCGTCCAATTAGGGTTTTTAACCAATCTTGTGCATCCAATAAGTAATTTTGTGTCATTAGTTGAACATTTAGGTCATTTTCGTCCTCCCAAGGCTTATTCTCGTCCAATTAGGGTTTTTAACCAATCTTGTGCATCCAATAAGTACATTTGTGTCATTGGTTGAACATTAAGGTCATTTTTGTCCTCCCAAAGCTTATTCTTGTCCAATTAGGGGTTTTAACCAATCTTGTGCATCCAATAAGTGATTTTGTGTCATTGGTTGAACATTTAGGTTATTTTTGTCCACCCTAGGCTTATTCTC
>JBBPBP010000195.1:60243-81102 GCA_037974735.1 Cicer chorassanicum
CTTATTCTCGTCCAATTAGGGTTTTTAACCAATCTTGTGCATCCACAAGTGATTTTGTGTCATTGGTTGAACATTTAGGTTATTTTTGTCCTCCCTAGGCTTATTCTCTTCAAATTAGGGTTTTTAACCAATCTTGTGCATCCAATAAGTACATTTGTGTCATTGGTTGAACATTTAGGTTATTTTCGTTCTCCCTAGGCTTATTCTCTTCCAATTAGCGTTTCTAACCAATCTTGTGCATCCAATAACTGATTTTGTGTCATTGGTTGAACATTTAGGTTATTTTCGTCCTCCCATTGCTTATTCTCGTCCAATTAGGTTTTTTAGCCAATCTTGTGCATCCAATAAGTACATTTGTGTCATTGGTTGAACATTAAGGTCATTTTTGTCCTCCCAAAGCTTATTCTTGTCCAATTAGGGGTTTTAACCAATCTTGTGCATCCAATAAGTGATTTTGTGTCATTGGTTGAACATTTAGGTTATTTTTGTCCACCCTAGGCTTATTCTCGTCCAATTAGGGTTTTTAACCAATCTTGTGCATCCAATAAGTACATTTGTGTCATTGGTTGAAGATTTAGGTGATTTTCGTTCTCCCTAGGCTTATTCTCTTCCAATTAGCGTTTCTAACCAATCTTGTGCATCCAATAAGTGATTTTGTGTCATTGGTTGAACGTTTAAGTCATTTTCGTCCTCCCATTGCTTATTCTCGTCCAATTAGGTTTTTTAACCAATCTTGTGCATCCAATAAGTACATTTGTGTCATTGGTTGAACATTTAGGTCATTTTCGTCCTCCCAAGGCTTATTCTCGTCCAATTAGGGTTTTTAACCAATCTTGTGCATCCAATAAGTAATTTTGTGTCATTAGTTGAACATTTAGGTCATTTTCGTCCTCCCATGGCTTGTTCTCGTCCAATTAGGGTTGTTAACCAATCTTGTGCATCAAATAAGTATATTTGTGTCATTGGTTGAACACTTAGGTCATTTTCTTCCTCCCAAGGCTTATTCTCGTCAAATTAGGGTTTTTAACCAATCTTATGCATCCAATAAGTGATTTTGTGTCATTGGTTGAACATTTAGGTTATTTTCGTTCTCCCAAGGCTTATTCTCGTCCAATTAGGGTTTTTAACAAATCTTGTGCATCCAATAAGTTATTTTGTGTCATTGGTTGAACATTTAGGTCATTTTCGTCCTCCCAAGGCTTATTCTCGTCCAATAAGGGATTTTAACCAATCTTGTGCATCCAATAAGTGATTTTGTGTCATTGGTTGAACATTTAGGTCATTTTCGTCCTCCCTAGTCTTATTCTCGTCCAATTAGGGTTTTTAACCAATCTTGTGCATCCAACAAGTGATTTTGTGTCATTGGTTGAACATTTAGGTTATTTTTGTCCTCCCTAGGCTTATTCTCTTTCAATTAGCGTTTCTAACCAATCTTGTGCATCAATTAAGTGATTTTGTGTCATTGGTTGAACATTTAGGTCATTTTCGTCCTCCCATTGCTTATTCTCGTCCAATTTGGTTTCTTAACCAATCTTGTGCATCCAATAAGTACATTTGTATCATTGGTTGAACATTTAGGTCATTTTTGTGCTCCCAAGGCTTATTCTCGTCCAATTAAGATTTTAACCAATCTTGTGCATCCAATAAGTGATTTTGTGTCATTGGTTGAACATTTAGGTGATTTTCATCCTCCCAAGGCTTATTCTCGTCCAATTAGGGTTTTTAACCAATCTTGTGCATCCAATAAGTACATTTGTGTCATTGGTTGAACATTTAGGTCATTTTCGTCCTCCCAAGGCTTATTCTCGTCCAATTAGGGTTTTTAACCAATCTTATGCATCCAATAAGTAATTTTGTGTCATTAGTTGAACATTTAGGTCATTTTCGTCCTCCCAAGGGTTGTTCTCATCCAATTAGGGTTGTTAACCAATCTTGTGCATCAAATAAGTACATTTGTGTCATTGGTTGAACATTTAGGTCATTTTCGTCCTCCCTAGTCTTATTCTCGTCCAATTAGGGTTTTTAACCAATCTTGTGCATCCACAAGTGATTTTGTGTCATTGGTTGAACATTTAGGTTATTTTTGTCCTCCCTAGGCTTATTCTCTTCAAATTAGGGTTTTTAACCAATCTTGTGCATCCAATAAGTACATTTGTGTCATTGGTTGAACATTTAGGTGATTTTCGTTCTCCCTAGGCTTATTCTCTTCCAATTAGCGTTTCTAACCAATCTTGTGCATCCAATAAGTGATTTTGTGTCATTGGTTGAACGTTTAGGTCATTTTCGTCCTCCCATTGCTTATTCTCGTCTAATTAGGTTTTTTAACCAATCTTGTGCATCCAATAAGTACATTTGTATCATTGGTTGAACATTTAGGTCATTTTTGTCCTCCCTAGGCTTATTCTCGTCCAATTTAGATTTTAACCAATCTTGTGCATCCAATAAGTGATTTTGTGTCATTGGTTGAACATTTAGGTCATTTTCATCCTCCCAAGGCTTATTCTCGTCCAATTAGGGTTTTTAACCAATCTTGTGCATCCAATAAGTACATTTGTGTCATTGGTTGAACATTTAGGTCATTTTCGTCCTCCCAAGGCTTATTCTCGTCCAATTAGGGTTTTTAACCAATCTTGTGCATCCAATAAGTAATTTTGTGTCATTAGTTGAACAGTTAGGTCATTTTCGTCCTCCCAAGGCTTGTTCTCGTCCAATTAGGGTTGTTAACCAATCTTGTGCATCAAATAAGTACATTTGTGTCATTGGTTGAACATTTAGGTCATTTTCTTCCTCCCAAGGCTTATTCTCGTCCAATTAGGGTTTTTAACCAATCTTATGCATCCAATAAGTGATTTTGTGTCATTGGTTGAACATTTAGGTTATTTTCGTTCTCCCAAGGCTTATTCTCGTCCAATTAGGGTTTTTAACAAATCTTGTGCATCCAATAAGTTATTTTGTGTCATTGGTTGAACATTTAGGTCATTTTCGTCCTCCCAAGGTTTATTCTCGTCCAATTAGGGTTTTTAACCAATCTTGTGCATCCAATAAGTGATTTTGTGTCATTGGTTGAACATTTAGGTCATTTTCGTCCTCCCTAGTCTTATTCTCGTCCAATTAGGGTTTTTAACCAATCTTGTGCATCCACAAGTGATTTTGTGTCATTGGTTGAACATTTAGGTTATTTTTGTCCTCCCTAGGCTTATTCCCTTCAAATTAGGGTTTTTAACCAATCTTGTGCATCCAATAAGTACATTTGTGTCATTGGTTGAACATTTAGGTTATTTTCGTTCTCCCTAGGCTTATTCTCTTCCAATTAGCGTTTCTAACCAATCTTGTGCATCCAATAAGTGATTTTGTGTCATTGGTTGAACATTTAGGTTATTTTCGTCCTCCCATTGCTTATTCTCGTCCAATTAGGTTTTTTAGCCAATCTTGTGCATCCAATAAGTACATTTGTGTCATTGGTTGAACATTTAGGTCATTTTCGTCCTCCCTAGGCTTATTCTCGTCCAATTAGGATTTTAACCAATCTTGTGCATCCAATAAGTACATTTGTGTCATTGGTTGAACATTAAGGTCATTTTTGTCCTCCCAAAGCTTATTCTTTTCCAATTAGGGTTTTTAACGAATCTTGTGCATCCAATAAGTGATTCTGTGTCATTGGTTGAACATTTAGGTTATTTTTGTCCTCCCTAGGCTTATTCTCGTCCAATTAGGGTTTTTAACCAATCTTGTGCATCCAATAAGTACATTTGTGTCATTGGTTGAACATTTAGGTGATTTTCGTTCTCCCTAGGCTTATTCTCTTCCAATTAGCGTTTCTAACCAATCTTGTGCATCCAATAAGTGATTTTGTGTCATTGGTTGAACGTTTAGGTCATTTTCGTCCTCCCATTGCTTATTCTCGGCCAATTAGGTTTTTTAACCAATCTTGTGCATCCAATAAGTACATTTGTATCATTGGTTGAACATATAGGTCATTTTTGTCCTCCCTAGGCTTATTCTCGTCCAATTTAGATTTTAACCAATCTTGTGCATCCAATAAGTGATTTTGTGTCATTGGTTGAACATTTAGATCATTTTCATCCTCCCAAGGCTTATTCTCGTCCAATTAGGGTTTTTAACCAATCTTGTGCATCCAATAAGTACATTTGTGTCATTGGTTGAACATTTAGGTCATTTTCGTCCTCCCAAGGCTTATTCTCGTCCAATTAGGGTTTTTAACCAATCTTGTGCATCCAATAAGTAATTTTGTGTCATTAGTTAAACATTTAGGTCATTTTCGTCCTCCCAAGGCTTGTTCTCGTCCAATTAGGGTTGTTAACCAATCTTGTGCATCAAATAAGTACATTTTTGTCATTGGTTGAACATTTAGGTCATTTTCGTCCTCCCAAGGCTTATTCTCGTCCAATTAGAGTTTTTAACCAATCTTATGCATCCAATAAGTGATTTTGTGTCATTGGTTGAACATT
Organism: Cicer chorassanicum; assembly: GCA_037974735.1. Classification (NCBI taxonomy): domain Eukaryota; kingdom Viridiplantae; phylum Streptophyta; class Magnoliopsida; order Fabales; family Fabaceae; genus Cicer; species Cicer chorassanicum. The sequence goes on from JBBPBP010000195.1 coordinate 64,713, forward strand.
TAGGTTATTTTCGTTCTCCCAAGGCTTATTCTCGTCCAATTAGGGTTTTTAACCAATCTTGTGCATCCAATAAGTGATTTTGTGTGATTGGTTGAACATTTAGGTCATTTTCGTCCTCCCAAGGCATATTCTCGTCCAATTAGGGTTTTTAACCAATCTTATGCATCCAATAAGTGATTTTGTGTCATTGGTTGAACATTTAGATTATTTTCGTTCTTCAAAGGCTTATTCTCGTCCAATTAGTGTTTTTAACCAATCTTATGCATCCAATAAGTGGTTTTGTGTCATTGGTTGAACATTTAGGTTATTTTCGTTCTCCCAAGGCTTATTCTCGTCCAATTAGGGTTTTTAACCAATCTTGTGCATCAAATAAGTGATTTTGTGTCATTGGTTGAACATTTAAGTCATTTTCTTCCTCCCTAGGCTTATTCTCGTCCAATTAAGGTTTTTAACCAATCTTGTGCATCAAATAAGTGATTTTTGTGTCATTGGTTGAACATTTAGGTCATTTCCGTCCTCCCTAGGCTTATTTTCTTCCAATTAGGGTTTTTAACCAATCTTGTAGGTTATTTTTGTCCTCCCTAGGCTTATTCTCTTCCAATTAGGGTTTTTAACCAATCTTGTGCATCCAATAAGTACATTTTTGTCATTCGTTGAACATTTAGGTGATTTTCGTTCTCCCTAGGCTTATTCTCTTCCAATTAGCGTTTCTAACCAATCATGTGCATCCAATAAGTGATTTTGTGTCATAGGTTGAACATTTAGGTCATTTTCGTCCTCCCATTGCTTTTTCTCATCCAATTAGGTTATTTAACCAATCTTGTGCATCCAATAAGTACATTTGTGTCATTGGTTGAACATTTAGGTCATTTTCGTCCTCCCAAGGCTTATTCTCGTCCAATTAGGGTTTTTAACCAATCTTATGCATCCAATAAGTGATTTTGTGTCATTGGTTGAACATTTAGGTTATTTTCGTTCTCCCAAGGCTTATTCTCGTCCAATTAGGGTTTTTAACCAAACTTATGCATCCAATAAGTGATTTTGTGTCATTGGTTGAACATTTAGGTTATTTTCGTTCTCCCAAGGCTTATTCTCGTCCAATTAGGGTTTTTAACCAATCTTGTGCATCGAATAAGTGATTTTGTGTCATTGGTTGAACATTTAGGTCATTTTCGTCCTACCAAGGCTTATTCTCGTCCAATTAGGGTTTTTAACCAATCTTGTGCATCCAATAAGTACATTTGTGTCATTGGTTGAACATTTAGGTGATTTTCGTTCTCCCTAGGCTTATTCTCTTCCAATTAGCGTTTCTAACCAATCTTGTGCATCCAATAAGTGATTTTGTGTCATTGGTTGAACATTTAGGTCATTTTCGTCCTCCCATTGCTTATTCTCGTCCAATTTGGTTTTTTAACCAATCTTGTGCATCCAATAAGTACATTTGTGTCATTGGTTGAACATTTAGGTCATTTTCGTCCTCCCTAGGCTTATTCTCGTCCAATTAGGATTTTAACCAATCTTGTGCATCCAATAAGTACATTTGTGTCATTGGTTGAACATTAAGGTCATTTTTGTCCTCCCAAAGCTTATTCTTTTCCAATTAGGGTTTTTAACGAATCTTGTGCATCCAATAAGTGATTTTGTGTCATTGGTTGAACATTTAGGTTATTTTTGTCCTCCCTAGGCTTATTCTCGTCCAATTAGGGTTTTTAACCAATCTTGTGCATCCAATAAGTACATTTGTGTCATTGGTTGAACATTTAGGTGATTTTCGTTCTCCCTAGGCTTATTCTCTTCCAATTAGCGTTTCTAACCAATCTTGTGCATCCAATAAGTGATTTTGTGTCATTGGTTGAACGTTTAGGTCATTTTCGTCCTCCCATTGCTTATTCTCGTCCAATTAGGTTTTTTAACCAATCTTGTGCATCCAATAAGTACATTTGTGTCATTAGTTGAACATTTAGGTCATTTTCGTCCTCCCAAGGCTTGTTCTCGTCTAATTAGGGTTGTTAACCAATCTTGTGCATCCACAAGTGATTTTGTGTCATTGGTTGAACATTTAGGTTATTTTTGTCCTCCCTAGGCTTATTCTCTTCAAATTAGGGTTTTTAACCAATCTTGTGCATCCAATAAGTACATTTGTGTCATTGGTTGAACATTTAGGTTATTTTCGTTCTCCCTAGGCTTATTCTCTTCCAATTAGCATTTCTAACCAATCTTGTGCATCCAATAAGTGATTTTGTGTCATTGGTTGAACATTTAGGTTATTTTCGTCCTCCCATTGCTTATTCTCGTCCAATTAGGTTTTTTAGCCAATCTTGTGCATCCAATAAGTTATTTTGTGTCATTGGTTGAACATTTAGGTCATTTTCGTCCTCCCAAGGCTTATTCTCGTCCAATTAGGGTTTTTAACCAATCTTGTGCATCCAATAAGTGATTTTGTGTCATTGGTTGAACATTTAGGTCATTTTCGTCCTCCCTAGTCTTATTCTCGTCCAATTAGGGTTTTTAACCAATCTTGTGCATCCAACAAGTGATTTTGTGTCATTGGTTGAACATTTAGGTTATTTTTGTCCTCCCTAGGCTTATTCTCTTCCAATTAGGGTTTTTAACCAATCTTGTGCATCCAATAAGTACATTTGTGTCATTGGTTGAACATTTAGGTTATTTTCGTTCTCCCTAGGCTTATTCTCTTCCAATTAGCGTTTCTAACCAATCTTGTGCATCCAATAAGTGATTTTGTGTCATTGGTTGAACATTTAGGTCATTTTCATCCTCCCAAGGCTTATTCTCGTCCAATTAGGGTTTTTAACCAATCTTGTGCATCCAATAAGCACATTTGTGTCATTGGTTGAACATTTAGTTCATTTTCGTCCTCCCAAGGCTTTTTCTCGTCCAATTAGGGTTTTTAACCAATCTTGTGCATCCAATAAGTAATTTTGTGTCATTAGTTGAACATTTAGGTCATTTTCGTTCTCCCAAGGCTTATTCTCGTCCAATTAGGGTTTTTAACCAATCTTGTGCATCCAATAAGTTGTTTTGTGTCATTGGTTGATCATTTAGGTCATTTTCGTCCTCCCAAGGCTTATTCTCGTCCAATTAGGGTTTTTAACCAATCTAATGCATCCAATAAGTGATTTTGTGTCATTGGTTGAACATTTAGGTCATTTTCGTCCTCCCTAGTCTTATTCTCGTCCAATTAGGGTTTTTAACCAATCTTGTGCATCCAATAAGTACATTTGTGTCATTGGTTGAACATTTAGGTCATTTCCGTCCTCCCTAGGCTTATTTTCGTCCAATTAGGGTTTGTAACCAATCTTGTGCATCCAATAAGTACATTTGTGTCATTGGTTGAAGATTTAGGTCATTTTTGTCCTCCCAATGCTTATTCTCGTCCAATTAGGATTTTTAACCAATCTTGTGCATCCAATAAGTGATTTTGTGTCATTGGTTGAACATTTAGGTTATTTTTGTCCTCCCTAGGCTTATTCTCTTCCAATTAGGGTTTTTAACCAATCTTGTGCATCCAATAAGTACATTTTTGTCATTGGTTGAACATTTTGGTGATTTTCTTTCTCCCTAGGCTTATTCTTGTCCAATTAGGGTTTTTAACCAATCTTGTGCATCCAATAAGTGATTTTGTGTCATTGGTTGAACATTTAGGTTATTTTTGTCCTCCCTAGGCTTATTCTCGTCCAATTAGGGTTTTTAACCAATCTTGTGCATCCAATAAGTACATTTGTGTCATTGGTTGAACATTTAGGTGATTTTCGTTCTCCCTAGGCTTATTCTCTTCCAATTAGCGTTTCTAACCAATCTTGTGCATCCAATAAGTGATTTTGTGTCATTGGTTGAACGTTTAGGTCATTTTCGTCCTCCCATTGCTTATTCTCGTCCAATTAGGTTTTTTAACCAATCTTGTGCATCCAATAAGTACATTTGTGTCATTGGTTGAACATTTAGGTCATTTTCATCCTCCAGAGGCTTATTCTCGTCCAACTAGGGTTTTTAACCAATCTTGTGCATCCAATAAGTACATTTGTGTCATTGGTTGAACATTTAGGTCATTTTCGTCCTCCCAAGGCTTATTCTCGTCCAATTAGGGTTTTTAACCAATCTTGTGCATCCAATAAGTAATTTTGTGTCATTAGTTGAACATTTAGGTCATTTTCGTCCTCCCAAGGCTTGTTCTCGTCCAATTAGGGTTGTTAACCAATCTTGTGCATCAAATAAGTACATTTGTGTCATTGGTTGAACATTTAGGTCATTTTCTTCCTCCCAAGGCTTATTCTCGTCAAATTAGGGTTTTTAACCAATCTTATGCATCCAATAAGTGATTTTGTGTCATTGGTTGAACATTTAGGTTATTGTCGTTATCCCAAGGCTTATTCTCGTCCAATTAGGGTTTTTAACAAATCTTGTGCATCCAATAAGTTATTTTGTGTCATTGGTTGAACATTTAGGTCATTTTCGTCCTCCCAAGGCTTATTCTCGTCCAATTAGGGTTTTTAACCAATCTTGTGCATCCAATAAGTGATTTTGTGTCATTGGTTGAACATTTAGGTCATTTTCGTCCTCCCTAGTCTTATTCTCGTCCAATTAGGGTTTTTAACCAATCTTGTGCATCCAACAAGTGATTTTGTGTCATTGGTTGAACATTTAGGTTATTTTTGTCCTCCCTAGGCTTAGTCTCTTCCAATTAGGGTTTTTAACCAATCTTGTGCATCGAATAAGTACATTTGTGTCATTGGTTGAACATTTAGGTTATTTTCGTTCTCCCTAGGGTTATTCTCTTCCAATTAGCGTTTCTACCCAATCTTGTGCATCCAATAAGTACATTTGTGTCATTGGTTGAACATTTAGGTCATTTTCGTCCTCCCTAGGCTTATTCTCGTCCAATTAGGATTTTAACCAATCTTGTGCATCCAATAAGTACATTTGTGTCATTGGTTGAACATTAAGGTCATTTTTGTCCTCCCAAAGCTTATTCTTTTCCAATTAGGGTTTTTAACGAATCTTGTGCATCCAATAAGTGATTTTGTGTCATTGGTTGAACATTTAGGTTATTTTTGTCCTCCCTAGGCTTATTCTCGTCCAATTAGGGTTTTTAACCAATCTTGTGCATCCAATAAGTACATTTGTGTCATTGGTTGAACATTTAGGTGATTTTCGTTCTCCCTAGGCTTATTCTCTTCCAATTAGCGTTTCTAACCAATCTTGTGCATCCAATAAGTGATTTTGTGTCATTGGTTGAACGTTTAGGTCATTTTCGTCCTCCCATTGCTTATTCTCGTCCAATTAGGTTTTTTAACCAATCTTGTGCATCCAATAAGTACATTTGTATCATAGGTTGAACATTTAGGTCATTTTTGTCCTCCCTAGGCTTATTCTCATCCAATTTAGATTTTAACCAATCTTGTGCATCCAATAAGTGATTTTGTGTCATTGGTTGAACATTTAGGTCATTTTCATCCTCCCAAGGCTTATTCTCGTCCAATTAGGGTTTTTAACCAATCTTGTGCATCCAATAAGTACATTTGTGTCATTGGTTGAACATTTAGGTCATTTTCTTCCTCCCAAGGCATATTCTCGTCCAATTAGGGTTTTTAACCAATCTTGTGCATCCAATAAGTACATTTGTGTCATTGGTTGAACATTTAGGTCATTTTCGTCCTCCCAAGGCTTATTCTCGTCCAATTAGGGTTTTTAACCAATCTTGTGCATCCAATAAGTACATTTGTGTCATTGGTTGAACATTTAGGTCATTTTCGTCCTCCCAAGGCTTATTCTCGTCCAATTAGGGTTTTTAACCAATCTTGTGATTCCAATAAGTACATTTGTGTCATTGGTTGAACATTTAGGTCATTTTCGTCCTCCCAAGGCTTATTCTCGTCCAATTAGGGTTTTTAACCAATCTTATTCATCCAATAAGTGATTTTGAGTCGTTGGTTGAATATTTAGGTCATTTTCGTCCTCCCAAGGCTTATTCTCGTCCAATTAGGGTTTTTAACCAATCTTGTGCATCCAATAACTACATTTGTGTCATTGGTTGAACATTTAGGTCATTTTCGTCCTCCCAAGGCTTATTCTCGTCCAATTAGGGCTTTTAACCAATCTTGTGCATCCAATAAGTACATTTGTGTCATTGGTTGAACATTTAGGTCATTTTCGTCCTCCCAAGGCTTATTCTCGTCCAATTAGGGTTTTTAACCAATCTTGTGCATCCAATAAGTACATTTGTGTCATTGGTTGAACATTTAAGTTATTTTCGTCCTCCCAAGGCTTATTCTCGTCCAATTAGGGTTTTTAACCAACTTGTGCATCCAATAAGTACATTTGTGTCATTGGTTGACCATTTAGGTTATTTTCGTCCTCCCAAGACTTATTCTCGTCCAATTAGGGTTTTTAACCAATCTTGTGCATCCAATAAGTACATTTTGTCCTTGGTTGAACATTTAGGTCATTTTCGTCCTCCCAAGGCTTATTCTCGTCCAATTAGGGTTTTTAACAAATCTTGTGCATCCAATAAGTGATTTTGTGTCATTGGTTGAACATTTAGGTCATTTTCGTCCTCCCTAGGCTTATTCTCATCAAATTAGAGTTTTTAACAAATCTTGTGCATCCAATAAGTGATTTTGTGTCATTGGTTGAACATTTAGGTCATTTTCGTCCTCCCTAGGCTTATTCTTGTCCAATTAGGGTTTTTAACCAATCTTGTGCATCCAATAAGTGATTTTTTGTCATTGTTTGAACATTTAGGTCATTTTCGTCCTCCCTAGGCTTATTCTAGTCCAATTAGGGTTTGGGCCATCCAATAAGTACATTTGTGTCATTGGTTGAACATTTAGGTCATTTTCGTCCTCCCAAGGCTTATTCTCGTCCAATTAGGGTTTTTAACAAATCTTGTGCATCCAATAAGTGATTTTGTGTCATTGGTTGAACATTTAGGTCATTTTTCTCCTCTCTAGGCTTATTCTCGTCCAATTAGGGTTTTGTGCATCCAATAAGTACATTTGTGTCATTGGTTGAACATTTAGGTCATTTTCGTCCTCCCAAGGCTTATTCTCGTCCAATTAGGGTTTTTAACCAATCTTGTGCATCCAATAAGTGATTTTGTGTCATTGGTTGAACATTTACGTCATTTTCTTCCTCCCATGGCTTATTCTCGTCCAATTAGGGTTTTTAACCAATCTTGTGCATCCAATAAGTACATTTGTGTCATTGGTTGAACATTTAGGTCATTTTCGTCCTCCCAAGGCTTATTCTCGTCCAATTAGGGTTTTTAACCAATCTTGTGCATCCAATAAGTGATTTTGTGTCATTGGTTGAATATTTAGGTCATTTTCATCCTCCCAAGACTTATTCTCGACCAAATAGGATTTTTAACCAATATTGTGCATCCAAGAAGTGATTTTGTGTCATTGGTTGAACATTTAGAACATTTTCGTCCTCCCAAGGCTTATTGTAGCCAATTAGGGTTTTTAAACAATCTTGTGCATCCAATAAGTGATTTTGTGTCATTGGTTGAACATTTAGGTCATTTTCATCCTCCAAAGGCTTATACTCGTCCAATTAGGGTTTTTAACCAATCTTGTGCATCCAATAAGTACATTTGTGTCATTGGTTGAACATTTAGGTCATTTTCGTCCTCCCAAGGCTTATTCTCGTCCAATTAGGGTTTTTAACCAATCTTGTGCATCCAATAAGTACATTTGTGTCATTGGTTGAACATTTAGGTCATTTTCGTCCTCCCAAGGCTTATTCTCGTCCAATTAGGGTTTTTAACCAATCTTGTGCATCCAATAAGTACATTTGTGTCATTGGTTGAACATTTAGGTCATTTTCGTCCTCCAAAGGCTTATTCTCGCCCAATTAGGAATTTTAACCAATCTTGTGCATCCAATAAGTGATATTGTGTCATTGGTTGAACATTTAGGTCATTTTCGTCCTCCCTAGGCTTATTCCCGTCAAATTAGGGTTTTTAACCAATCTTGTGCATCCAATAAGTACATTTGTGTCATTGGTTGAACATTTAGGTCATTTTCGTCCTCCCAAGGCTTATTCTCGTCCAATTAGAGTTTTTAACCAATCTTGTGCATCCAATAAGTACATTTGTGTCTTTCATTGAACATTTAGGTCATTTTCGTCCTCCCAAGTCTTATTCTCGTCCAATTAGGGTTTTTAACCAATCTTGTGCATCCAATATGTACATTTGTGTCATTGGTTGAACATTTAAGTCATTTTCGTCCTCCCAAGGCTTATTCTCGTCCAATTAGGGTTTTTAACCAATGTTGTGCATCCAATAAGTGATTTTGTGTCATTGGTTGAACATTTAGGTCATTTTCGTCCTCCCAAGGCTTATTCTCGTCCAATTAGGGTTTTTAACCAATCTTGTGCATCCAATAAGTACATTTGTGTCATTGGTTGAACATTTAGGTCATTTTCGTCCTCCCAAGGCTTATTCTCGTCCAATTAGGGTTTTTAACCAATCTTGTGCATCTAATAAGTACGTTTGTGTCATTGGTTGAACATTTAGGTCATTTTCGTCCTCCCTAGGTTTATTCTTGTCCAATTAGGATTTTTAACCAATCTTGTGCATCCAATAAGTGATTTTGTGTCATTGGTTGAACATTTAGGTCATTTTCGTCCTCCCAAGGCTTATTCTCGTCCAATTAGGGTTTTTAACCAATCTTGTGCATCCAATAAGTACATTTGTGTCATTGGTTGAACATTTAGGTCATTTTCGTCCTCCCAAGGCTTATTCTCGTCCAATTAGGGTTTTTAACCAATCTTGTGAATCCAATAAGTGATTTGGTGTCATTGGTTGAACATTTAGGTCATTTTCGTCCTCCCTAGGCTTATTCTCGACCAATTAGGGTTTTTAACCAATCTTGTGCATCCAATAAGTGCTTTTGTCTCATTGGTTGAACATTTAGGTCATTTTCGTCCTCCCTAGGCTTATTCTCGTCCAATTAGGGTTTTTAATCCAATAAGTGATTTTGTGTCATTGGTTGAACATTTAGGTCATTTTCGTCCTCCCAAGGCTTATTCTCGTCCAATTAGGGTTTTTAACCAATCTTGTGCATCCAATAAGTACATTTGTGTCATTGGTTGAACATTTAGGTCATTTTCGTCCTCCCAAGGCTTATTCTCGTCCAATTAGGGTTTTTAACCAATCTTGTGCATCCAATAAGTACATTTGTGTCATTGGTTGAACATTTAGGTAATTTTCTTCCTCCCAAGGCTTATTCTCGTCCAATTAGGGTTTTTAACCAATCTTGTGCATCCAATAAGTGATTTTGTGTCATTGGTTGAACATTTAGGTCATTTTCGTCCTCCCTAGGCTTATTCTCGTCCAATTAGGGTTTTTAACCAATCTTGTGCATCCAATAAGTACATTTGTGTCATTGGTTGAACATTTAGGTCATTTTCGTCCTCACAAAGCTTATTCTCGCCAATTAGGGTTCTTAACCAATCTTGTGCATCCAATAAGTGATTTTGTGTCATTGGTTGAACATTTAGATCATTTTCGTCCTCCCTAGGCTTATTCTCGGCCAATTAGGGGTTTTAACCAATCTTGTGCATCCAATAAGTACATTTGTGTCATTGGTTGAACATTTAGGTCATTTTCGTCCTCCCAAGGCTTATTCTCTTCCAATTAGGGTTTTTAACGAATGTTGTGCATCCAATAAGTGATTTTGTGTCATTGGTTGAACATTTAGGTCATTTTCGTCCTCCCTAGGCTTATTCTCGTCCAATTAGGGTTTTTAACCAATCTTGTGCATCCAATAAGTACATTTGTGTCATTGGTTGAACATTTAGGTCATTTTCGTCCTCCCAAGGCTTATTCTCGTCCAATTAGGGTTTTTAACCAATCTTGTGCATCCAATAAGTCATTTTGTGTCATTGGTTGAACATTTAGGTCATTTTCGTCCCCCAAGGCTTATTCTCGTCCAATTAGGGTTTTTAACCAATCTTGTGCATCCAATAAGTACATTTGTGTCATTGGTTGAACATTTAGGTCATTTTCGTCCTCCCAAGGCTTATTCTCGTCCAATTAGGGTTTTTAACCAATCTTGTGCTTCCAATAAGTACATTTGTGTCATTGGATGAACATTTAGGTCATTTTCGTCCTCTCAAGGCTTATTCTCGTCCAATTAGGGTTTTTAACCAATCTTGTGCATCCAATAAGTGCTTTTGTGTCATTGGTTGAACATTTAGGTCATTTTCGTCCTCCCAAGGCTTATTCTCGTCCAATTAGGGTTTTTATCCAATCTTGTGCATCCAATAAGTGATTTTGTGTCATTGGTTGAACATTTAGGTCATTTTTGTCCTCCCAAGGCTTATTCTCGTCCAATTAGGGTTTTTAACTAATCTTGTGCATCCAATAAGTACAGTTGTGTCATTGGTTGAACATTTAGGTCATTTTCGTCCTCCCAATGCTTATTCTCGTCCAATTAGGGTTTTTAACCAATCTTGTGCATCCAATAAGTACATTTGTGTCATTGGTTGAACATTTAGGTCATTTTCGTCCTCCCAAGGCTTATTCTCGTCCAATTAGGGTTTTTAACCAATCTTGTGCATCCAATAAGTGATTTTGTGTCATTGGTTGAACATTTAGGTCATTTTCGTCCTCCCAAGGCTTATTCTCGTCCAATTAGGGTTTTTAACCAATCTTAAGCATCTAATAAGTGATTTTGTGTCATTGGTTGAACATTTAGGTCATTTTCGATCTCCCATGGCTTATTCTCGTCCAATTAGGGTTTTTAACCAATCTTGTGCATCCAATAAGTGATTTTGTGTCATTGGTTGAACATTTAGGTCATTTTCGTCCTCCCAAGGTTTATTCTCGTCCAATTAGGGTTTTTAACCAATCTTGTGCATCCAATAAGTGATTTTGTGTCATTGGTTGAACATTTAGGTCATTTTCGTCCTCCCTAGTCTTATTCTCGTCCAATTAGGGTTTTTAACCAATCTTGTGCATCCACAAGTGATTTTGTGTCATTGGTTGAACATTTAGGTTATTTTTGTCCTCCCTAGGCTTATTCTCTTCAAATTAGGGTTTTTAACCAATCTTGTGCATCCAATAAGTACATTTGTGTCATTGGTTGAACATTTAGGTGATTTTCGTTCTCCCTAGGCTTATTCTCTTCCAATTAGCGTTTCTAACCAATCTTGTGCATCCAATAAGTGATTTTGTGTCATTGGTTGAACGTTTAGGTCATTTTCGTCCTCCCATTGCTTATTCTCGTCTAATTAGGTTTTTTAACCAATCTTGTGCATCCAATAAGTACATTTGTATCATTGGTTGAACATTTAGGTCATTTTTGTCCTCCCTAGGCTTATTCTCGTCCAATTTAGATTTTAACCAATCTTGTGCATCCAATAAGTGATTTTGTGTCATTGGTTGAACATTTAGGTCATTTTCATCCTCCCAAGGCTTATTCTCGTCCAATTAGGGTTTTTAACCAATCTTGTGCATCCAATAAGTACATTTGTGTCATTGGTTGAACATTTAGGTCATTTTCGTCCTCCCAAGGCTTATTCTCGTCCAATTAGGGTTTTTAACCAATCTTGTGCATCCAATAAGTAATTTTGTGTCATTAGTTGAACAGTTAGGTCATTTTCGTCCTCCCAAGGCTTGTTCTCGTCCAATTAGGGTTGTTAACCAATCTTGTGCATCAAATAAGTACATTTGTGTCATTGGTTGAACATTTAGGTCATTTTCTTCCTCCCAAGGCTTATTCTCGTCCAATTAGGGTTTTTAACCAATCTTATGCATCCAATAAGTGATTTTGTGTCATTGGTTGAACATTTAGGTTATTTTCGTTCTCCCAAGGCTTATTCTCGTCCAATTAGGGTTTTTAACAAATCTTGTGCATCCAATAAGTTATTTTGTGTCATTGGTTGAACATTTAGGTCATTTTCGTCCTCCCAAGGTTTATTCTCGTCCAATTAGGGTTTTTAACCAATCTTGTGCATCCAATAAGTGATTTTGTGTCATTGGTTGAACATTTAGGTCATTTTCGTCCTCCCTAGTCTTATTCTCGTCCAATTAGGGTTTTTAACCAATCTTGTGCATCCACAAGTGATTTTGTGTCATTGGTTGAACATTTAGGTTATTTTTGTCCTCCCTAGGCTTATTCCCTTCAAATTAGGGTTTTTAACCAATCTTGTGCATCCAATAAGTACATTTGTGTCATTGGTTGAACATTTAGGTTATTTTCGTTCTCCCTAGGCTTATTCTCTTCCAATTAGCGTTTCTAACCAATCTTGTGCATCCAATAAGTGATTTTGTGTCATTGGTTGAACATTTAGGTTATTTTCGTCCTCCCATTGCTTATTCTCGTCCAATTAGGTTTTTTAGCCAATCTTGTGCATCCAATAAGTACATTTGTGTCATTGGTTGAACATTTAGGTCATTTTCGTCCTCCCTAGGCTTATTCTCGTCCAATTAGGATTTTAACCAATCTTGTGCATCCAATAAGTACATTTGTGTCATTGGTTGAACATTAAGGTCATTTTTGTCCTCCCAAAGCTTATTCTTTTCCAATTAGGGTTTTTAACGAATCTTGTGCATCCAATAAGTGATTCTGTGTCATTGGTTGAACATTTAGGTTATTTTTGTCCTCCCTAGGCTTATTCTCGTCCAATTAGGGTTTTTAACCAATCTTGTGCATCCAATAAGTACATTTGTGTCATTGGTTGAACATTTAGGTGATTTTCGTTCTCCCTAGGCTTATTCTCTTCCAATTAGCGTTTCTAACCAATCTTGTGCATCCAATAAGTGATTTTGTGTCATTGGTTGAACGTTTAGGTCATTTTCGTCCTCCCATTGCTTATTCTCGGCCAATTAGGTTTTTTAACCAATCTTGTGCATCCAATAAGTACATTTGTATCATTGGTTGAACATATAGGTCATTTTTGTCCTCCCTAGGCTTATTCTCGTCCAATTTAGATTTTAACCAATCTTGTGCATCCAATAAGTGATTTTGTGTCATTGGTTGAACATTTAGATCATTTTCATCCTCCCAAGGCTTATTCTCGTCCAATTAGGGTTTTTAACCAATCTTGTGCATCCAATAAGTACATTTGTGTCATTGGTTGAACATTTAGGTCATTTTCGTCCTCCCAAGGCTTATTCTCGTCCAATTAGGGTTTTTAACCAATCTTGTGCATCAAATAAAAACATTTGTGTCATTGGTTGAACATTTAGGTCATTTTCGTCCTCCCAAGGCTTATTCTCGTCCAATTAGGGTTTTTAACCAATCTTGTGCATCCAATAAGTGATTTTGTGTCATTGGTTGAACATTTAGGTCATTTTCGTCCTCCCAAGGCTTACTCTCGTCAAATTAGGGTTTTTAACCAATCTTGTGCATCCAATAAGTGATTTGGTGTCATTGGTTGAACATTTAGGTCATTTTCTTCCTCCCAAAACTTATTCTCGTCCAATTAGGGTTTTTAACCAGTCTTGTGCATCCAATAAGTGATTTTGTGTCATTGGTTGAACATTTAGGTAATTTTCTTCCTCCCTAGGTTTATTCTCGTCCAATTAGGGTTTTTAACCAATCTTGTGCATCCAATAAGTACATTTGTGTCATTGGTTGAACATTTAGGTCATTTTCGTCCTCCCAAGGCTTATTCTCGTCCAATTAGGGTTTTTAACCAATCTTGTGCATCCAATAAGTGATTTTGTGCCATACATTGAACATTTAGGTCATTTACGTCCTCCCAAGGCTTATTCTCGTCCAATTAGGGTTTTTAACCAATCTTGTGCATCCAATAAGTACATTTGTGTCATTGGTTGAACATTTAGGTCATTTTCGTCCTCCCAAGGCTTATTCTCGTCCAATTAGGGTTTTTAACCAATCTTGTGCATCCAATAAGTACATTTGTGTCATTGGTTGAACATTTAGGTCATTTTCGTCCTCCCAAGGCTTATTCTCGTCCAATTAGGGTTTTTAACCAATCTTGTGCATCCAATAAGTACATTTGTGTCATTGGTTGAACATTATGGTCATTTCTTCCTCCCAAAGCTTATTCTCGTCCAATTAGGGTTTTTAACCAATCTTGTGCATCCAATAAGTACATTTGTGTCATTGGTTGAACATTTAGGTCATTTTTGTCCTCCCAAGGCTTATTCTCGTCCAATTAGGGTTTTTAACCAATCTTATGCATCCAATAAGTTATTTTGTGTCATTGGTTGAACATTTAGGTCATTTTCGTCCTCCCAAGGCTTATTCTCGTCCAATTAGGGTTTTTAACCAATCTTGTGCATCCAATAAGTGATTTTGTGTCATTGGTTGAACATTTAGGTCATTTTCGTCCTCCCTAGTCTTATTCTCGTCCAATTAGGGTTTTTAACCAATCTTGTGCATCCAACAAGTGATTTTGTGTCATTGGTTGAACATTTAGGTTATTTTTGTCCTCCCTAGGCTTAGTCTCTTCCAATTAGGGTTTTTAACCAATCTTGTGCATCGAATAAGTACATTTGTGTCATTGGTTGAACATTTAGGTTATTTTCGTTCTCCCTAGGGTTATTCTCTTCCAATTAGCGTTTCTAACCAATCTTTTGCATCCAATAAGTGATTTTGTGTCATTGGTTGAACATTTAGGTCATTTTCGTCCTCCCATTGCTTATTCTCGTCCAATTAGGTTTTTTAACCAATCTTGTGCATCCAATAAGTACATTTGTGTCATCGGTTGAACATTTAGGTCATTTTCGTCCTCCCTAGGCTTATTCTCGTCCAATTAGGATTTTAACCAATCTTGTGCATCCAATAAGTACATTTGTGTCATTGGTTGAACATTAAGGTCATTTTTGTCCTCCCAAAGCTTATTCTTGTCCAATTAGGGTTTTTAACCAATCTTGTGCATCCAATAAGTGATTTTGTGTCATTGGTTGAACATTTAGGTTATTTTTGTCCTCCCTAGGCTTATTCTCGTCCAATTAGGGTTTTTAACCAATCTTGTGCATCCAATAAGTACATTTGTGTCATTGGTTGAACATTTAGGTGATTTTCGTTCTCCCTAGGCTTATTCTCCTCCAATTAGCGTTTCTAACCAATCTTGTGCATCCAATAAGTGATTTTGTGTCATTGGTTGAACATTTAGGTCATTTTCGTCCTCCCATTGCTTATTCTCGTCCAATTAGGTTTTTTAACCAATCTTGTGCATCCAATAAGTACATTTGTATCATAGGTTGAACATTTAGGTCATTTTTGTCCTCCCTAGGCTTATTCTCGTCCAATTTAGATTTTAACCAATCTTGTGCATCCAATAAGTGATTTTGTGTCATTGGTTGAACATTTAGGTCATTTTCATCCTCCCAAGGCTTATTCTCGTCCAATTAGGGTTTTTAACCAATCTTGTGCATCCAATAAGTACATTTGTGTCATTGGTTGAATATTTAGGTCATTTTTCGTCCTCCCAAGGCTTATTCTCGTCCAATTAGGGTTTTTAACCAATCTTGTGCATCCAATAAGTGATTTTGTGTCATTGGTTGAACATTTAGGTCATTTTCTTCCTCCCAAGGCTTATTCTCGTCCAATTAGGGTTTTTAACCAATCTTGTGCATCCAATAAGTGATTTTGTGTTATTGTTTGAACATTTAGGTCATTTTCGTCCTCCGAAGGCTTATTCTCGTCCAATTAGGGTTTTTAACCAATCTTGTGCATCCATTAAGTACATTTGTGTCATTGGTTGAACATTTAGTTCATTTCGTCCTCCCAAGGCTTATTCTCGTCCAATTAGGGTTTTTAACCAATCTTGTGCATCCAATAAGTACATTTGTGTCATTGGTTGAACATTTAGGTCATTTTCGTCCTCCCAAGGCTTATTCTCGTCCAATTAGGGTTTTTAACCAATCTTGTGCATCCAATAAGTGATTTTGTGTCGTTGGTTGAACATTGAGGTCATTTTCGTCCTCCCAAGGCTTATTCTCATCCAATTAGGGTTTTTAACCAATCTTGTGCATCCAATAAGTACATTTGTGTCATTGGTTGAACATTTAGGTCATTTTCGTCCTCCCAAGGCTTATTCTCGTCCAATTAGGGTTTTTAACTAATCTTATGCATCCAATAAGTGATTTTGTGTCATTGGTTGAACATTTAGGTCATTTTCGTCCTCCCATTGCTTATTCTCGTCCAATTAGGTTTTTTAACCAATCTTGTGCATCCAATAAGTACATTTGTGTCATTGGTTGAACATTTAGGTCATTTTCGTCCTCCCTAGGCTTATTCTCGTCCAATTAGAATTTTAACCAATCTTATGCATCCAATAAGTGATTTTGTGTCATTGGTTGAACATTTAGGTTATTTTCGTTCTCCCAAGGCTTATTCTCGTCCAATTAGGGTTTTTAACCAATCTTATGCATCCAAAAAGTGATTTT
>JBBPBP010000195.1:81310-101616 GCA_037974735.1 Cicer chorassanicum
ATTTTAACCAATCTTATGCATCCAATAAGTGATTTTGTGTCATTGGTTGAACATTTAGGTTATTTTCGTTCTCCCAAGGCTTATTCTCGTCCAATTAGGGTTTTTAACCAATCTTATGCATCCAAAAAGTGATTTTGTGTCATTGGTTGAACATTTAGGTGATTTTCGTTCACCCAAGGCTTATTCTTGTCCAATTAGGGTTTTTAACCAATCTTGTGCATCCAATAAGTGATTTTGTGTCATTGGTTGAACATTTAGGTTATTTTTGTCCTCGCTAGGCTTATTCTCTTCCAATTAGGGTTTTTAACCAATCTTGTGCATCCAATAAGTACATTTGTGTTATTGGTTGAACATTTAGGTGATTTTCGTTCTCCCAAGGCTTATTCTCTTCCAATTAGCGTTTCTAACCAATCTTGGGCATCCAATAAGTGATTTTGTGTCATTGGTTGAACATTTAGGTCATTTTCGTCCTCCCATTGCTTATTCTCGTCCAATTAGGTTTTTTAACCAATCTTGTGCATCCAATAAGTACATTTGTGTCATTGGTTGAACATTTAGGTCATTTTCGTCCTCCCTAAGCTTATTCTCGTCCAATTAGGATTTTAACCAATCTTGTGCATCCAATAAGTGATTTTGTGTCATTGGTTGAACATTTAGGTCATTTTCATCCTCCCAAGGCTTATTCTCATCCAATTAGGGTTTTTAACCAATCTTGTGCATCCAATAAGTACATTTGTGTCATTGGTTGAACATTTAGGTCATTTTCGTCCTCCCAATGCTTATTCTCGTCCAATTAGGGTTTTTAACCAATCTTGTGCATCCAATAAGTCATTTTGTGTAACTGGTTGAACATTTAGGTCATTTTCGTCCTCCTTAGGCTTATTTATGTCCAATTAGGGTTTTTAACCAATCTTGTGCATCCAATAAGTACATTTGTGTCATTGGTTGAACATTTAGGTCATTTTCGTCCTCCCAAGGCTTATTCTCGTCCAATTAGGGTTTTTAACCAATCTTGTGCATCCAATAAGTGATTTTGTGTCATTGGTTGAACATTTAGGTTATTTTCGTCCTCCCTAGGCTTTTTCTCGTCCAATTAGGGTTTTTAACCAATCTTGTGCATCCAATAAGTACATTTGTGTCATTGGTTGAACATTTAGGTCATTTTCGTCCTCCCAAGGCTTATTCTCGTCCAATTAGGGTTTTTAACCAATCTTGTGCATCCAATAAGTGATTTTGTGTCGTTTGATGAACATTTAAGTCATTTTCATCCTCCCAAGGCTTATTCTCGTCCAATTAGGGTTTTTAACCAATCTTGTGCATCCAATAAGTACATTTGTGTCATTGGTTGAACATTTAGGTCATTTTCGTCCTCCCAAGGCTTATTCTCGTCCAATTAGGGTTTTTAACCAATCTTGTGCATCCAATAAGTACATTTGTGTCATTGGTTGAACATTTAGGTCATTTTCGTCCTCCCAAGGCTTATTCTCGTCCAATTATGGTTTTTATCCAATCTTGTGCATCCAATAAGTACATTTGTGTCATTGGTTGAACATTTAGGTCATTTTCGTCCTCCCAAGGCTTATTCTCGTCCAATTAGGGTTTTTAACCAATCTTGTGCATCCAATAAGTGATTTTGTGTCATTGGTTGAACATTTAGGTCAATTTCGTACTCCCAAGGCTTATTCTCGTCAATTAGGGTTTTTAAATCTTGTGCATCCAATAGGTGATTTTGTGTCATTGGTTGAACATTTAGGTCATTTTCGTCCTCCCCAGACTTATTCTCGTCCAATTAGGGTTTTTAACAAATCTTGTGCATCCAATAAGTACATTTGTGTCATTGGTTGAACATTTAGGTCATTTTCGTCCTCCCAAGGCTTATTCTCGTCCAATTAGGGTTTTTAACCAATCTTGTGCATCCAATAAGTGATTTTGTGTCATTGGTTGAACATTTAGGTCATTTTCGCCCTCCTTAGGCTTATTCTCGTCCAATTAGAAATTTTAAAAAATCTTGTGCATCCAATAAGTGATTTTGTGCCATACGTTGAACATTTAGGTCATTTTCGTCCTCCCAAGTCTTATTCTCGTCCAATAGGGTTTTTAACCAATCTTGTGCATCCAATAAGTACATTTGTGTCATTGGTTGAACATTTAGGTCATTTTCGTCCTTCCAAGGCTTATTCTCGTCCAATTAGGGTTTTTAACCAATCTTGTGCATCCAATAAGTGATTTTGTGTCGTTGGTTGAACATTTAGGTCATTTTCGTTCTCCCAAGGATTATTCTCGTCCAATTAGGGGTTTTAACCAATCTTGTGCATCCAATAAGTACATTTGTGTCATTGGTTGAACATTTAGGTCATTTTCGTCCTCCCAAGGCTTATTCTCGTCCAATTAGGGTTTTTAACCAATCTTGTGCATCCAATAAGTGATTTTGTGTCATTGGTTGAACATTTAGGTCATTTTTGTCCTCCCTAGCCTTATTCTCTTCCAATTAGGGTTTTTAACTTATCTTGTGCATCCAATAAGTGATTTTGTGTCATTGGTTGAACATTTAGGTCATTTTCGTCCTCCCTAGGCTTATTCTCGTCCAATTATGGTTTTTAACCATTCTTGTGCATCCAATAAGTGATTTTGTGCCATTGATTGAACATTTAGGTCATTTTCGTCATCCCAAGGCTAATTCTCGTCCAATAGGGTTTTTAACCAATCTTGTGCATCCAATAAGTACATTTGTGTCATTGGTTGAACATTTAGGTCATTTTCGTCCTCCCAAGGCTTATTCTCGTCCAATTAGGGTTTTTAACCAATCTTGTGCATCCAATAAGTGATTTTGTGTCATTGGTTGAACATTTAGGTCATTTTCGTCCTCCCAAGGCTTATTCTCGATTAATTAGGGTTTTTAAGCAATCTTGTGCATCCAATAAGTACATTTGTGTCATTGGTTGAACATTTAGGTCATTTTCGTCCTCCCAAGGCTTATTCTCGTCCAATTAGGGTTTTTAACCAATCTTGTGCATCCAATAAGTGATTTTGTGTCGTTGCTTGAACATTTAGGTCATTTTCGTCCTCCATAGGCTTATTCTCGTCCAATTAGGGTTTTTAACCAATCTTGTGCATCCAATAAGTACATTTGTGTCATTGGTTGAACATTTAGGTCATTTTCGTCCTCCCAAGGCTTATTCTCGTCCAATTAGGGTTTTTAACCAATCTTGTGCATCCAATAAGTGATTTTGTGTCATTGGTTGATCATTTAGGTCATTTTTGTCCTCCCAAGGCTTATTCTCGTCCAATTAGGGTTTTTAACCAATCTTGTGCATCCAATAAGTGATTTTGTGTCATTGGTTGAACATTTAGGTCATTTTCGTCCTCCCAAGGCTTATTCTCGTCCAATTAGGGTTTTTATCGAATCTTGTGCATCCAATAAGTACATTTGTGTCATTGGTTGAACATTTAGGTCATTTTCGTCCTCCCAAGGCTTATTCTCGTCCAATTAGGGTTTTTAACCAATCTTGTGCATCCAATAAGTGATTTTGTGTCATTGGTTGAACATTTAGGTCATTTTCGTCCTCCCAAGGCTTATTCTCGTCCAATTAGTGTTTTTAACCAATCTTGTGCAACTAATAAGTGATTTTGTGTCATTGGTTGAACATTTAGGTCATTTTCGTCCTCCCAAGGCTTATTCTCGTCCAATTAGGGTTTTTAACCAATCTTGTGCATCCAATAAGTACATTTGTGTCATTGGTTGAACATTTAGGTCATTTTCGTCCTCACAAGGCTTATTCACGTCCAATTAGGATTTTTAACCTATCTTGTGCATACAATAAGTGATTTTGTGTCATTGGTTGAACATTTAGGTCATTTTCGTCCTCCCAAGGCTTATTCTCGTCCAATTAGGGTTTTTAACCAATTTTGTGCATCCAATAAGTGATTTTGTGTCATTGGTTGAACATTTAGTTCATTTTCGTCCTCCCAAGGCTTATTGTCATCCAATTAGGGTTTTTAACCAATCTTGTGCATACAATAAGTGATTTTGTGTCATTGGTTGAACATTTAGGACATTTTTGTCCTCCCTAAGCTTATGCTCGTCCAATTATGGTTTTTAACCAATCTTGTGCATCCAATAAGTACATTTGTGTCATTGGTTGAACATTTAGGTCATTTTCGTCCTCCCAAGGCTTATTCTCGTCCAATTAGGGTTTTTAACCAATCTTGTGCATCCAATAAGTGATTTTGTGTCATTGGTTGAACATTTAGGTCATTATTGTCCTCCCAAGGCTTATTCTCGTCCAATTAGGGTTTTTAACCAATCTTGTGCATCCAATAAGTACATTTGTGTCATTGGTTGAACATTTAGGTCATTTTCGTCCTCCCAAGGCTTATTCTCGTCCAATTAGGGTTTTTAACCAATCTTGTGCATCCAATAAGTGATTTTGTTCCATTGGTTGAACATTTAGGTCATTTTCGTCCTCCCAAGGCTATTTCTCGTCCAATTAGGGTTTTAAACCATTCTTGTGCATCCAATAAGTACATTTGTGTCATTGGTTGAACATTAAAGTCATTTTCGTCTTCCCAAGGCTTATTCTCGTCCAATTTGGCTTTTTAACCAATCTTGTGCATCCAATAAGTGATTTTGTGTCATTGGTTGAACATTTAGGTCATTTTCGTCCTCCCAAGGCTTATTCTCATCCAATTAGGGTTTTTAACCAATCTTGTGCATCCAATAAGTGATTTTGTGTCATTGGTTGAACTTTTAGGTCATTTCCGTCCTCCTCAGGCTTATTCTCGTCCAATTAGGGTTTTTAACCAATCTTGTGCATCCTATAAGTGATTTTGTGTCATTGGTTGAACATTTAGGTCATTTTCGTCCTCCCAAGGCTTATTCTCGTCCAATTAGGGTTTTTAACCAATCTTATGCATCCAATAAGTGATTTTGTGTCATTGGTTGAACATTTAGGTCATTTTCGTCCTCCCATTGCTTATTCTCGTCCAATTAGGTTTTTTAACCAATCTTGTGCATCCAATAAGTACATTTGTGTCATTGGTTGAACATTTAGGTCATTTTCGTCCTCCCAATGCTTATTCTCGTCCAATTAGGGTTTTTAACCAATCTTGTGCATCCAATAAGTAATTTTGTGTCATTAGTTGAACATTTAGGTCATTTTCGTCCTCCCAAGGCTTGTTCTCGTCCAATTAGGGTTGTTAACCAATCTTGTGCATCAAATAAGTACATTTGTGTCATTGGTTGAACATTTAGGTCATTTTCGTCCTCCCAAGGTTTATTCTCGTCCAATTAGGGTTTTTAACCAATCTTGTGCATCCAATAAGTGATTTTGTGTCATTGGTTGAACGTTTAGGTCATTTTCGTCCTCCCTAGTCTTATTCTCGTCCAATTAGGGTTTTTAACCAATCTTGTGCATCCACAAGTGATTTTGTGTCATTGGTTGAACATTTAGGTTATTTTTGTCCTCCCTAGGCTTATTCTCTTCAAATTAGGGTTTTTAACCAATCTTGTGCATCCAATAAGTACATTTGTGTCATTGGTTGAACATTTAGGTTATTTTCGTTCTCCCTAGGCTTATTCTCTTCCAATTAGCGTTTCTAACCAATCTTGTGCATCCAATAAGTGATTTTGTGTCATTGGTTGAACATTTAGGTCATTTTCGTCCTCCCATTGCTTATTCTCGTCCAATTAGGTTTTTTAACCAATCTTGTGCATCCAATAAGTACATTTGTGTCATTGGTTGAACATTTAGGTCATTTTCGTCCTCCCTTAGCTTATTCTCGTCCAATTAGGATTTTAACCAATCTTGTGCATCCAATAAGTGATTTTGTGTCATTGGTTGAACATTTAGGTCATTTTCATCCTCCCAAGGCTTATTCTCATCCAATTAGGGTTTTTAACCAATCTTGTGCATCCAATAAGTACATTTGTGTCATTGGTTGAACATTTAGGTCATTTCCGTCCTCCTTAGGCTTATTCTCGTCCAATTAGGGTTTTTAACCAATCTTGTGCATCCAATAAGTACATTTATGTCATTGGTTGAACATTTAGGTCATTTTTGTCCTCCCAAGGCTTATTCTCGTCCAATTAGGGTTTTTAACCAATCTTAATAAGTGATTTTGTGTCATTGGTTGAACATTTAGGTTATTTTTGTCCTCCCTAGGCTTATTCTCTTCCAATTAGGGTTTTTAACCAATCTTGTGCATCCAATAAGTACATTTTTGTCATTGGTTGAACATTTAGGTGATTTTCGTTCTCCCTAGGCTTATTCTCTTCCAATTAGCGTTTCTAACCAATCTTGTGCATCCAATAAGTGATTTTGTGTCATTGGTTGAACATTTAGGTCATTTTCGTCCTCCCATTGCTTATTCTCGTCCAATTAGGTTTTTTAACCAATCTTGTGCATCAAATAAGTACATTTGTGTCATTGGTTGAACATTTAGGTCATTTTCGTCCTCCCTAGGCTTATTCTCGTCCAATTAGGATTTTAACCAATCTTATGCATCCAATAAGTGATTTTGTGTCATTGGTTGAACATTTAGGTTATTTTCGTTCTCCCAAGGCTTATTCTTGTCCAATTAGGGTTTTTAACCAATCTTGTGCATCCAATAAGTGATTTTGTGTCATTGGTTGAACATTTAGGTTATTTTTGTCCTCGCTAGGCTTATTCTCTTTCAATTAGGGTTTTTAACAAATCTTGAGCATCCAATAAGTACATTTGTGTTATTGGTTGAACATTTAGGTGATTTTCGTTCTCCCAAGGCTTATTCTCTTCCAATTAGCGTTTCTAACCAATCTTGTGCATCCAATAAGTGATTTTGTGTCATTGGTTGAACATTTAGGTCATTTTCGTCCTCCCATTGCTTATTCTCGTCCAATTAGGTTTTTTAACCAATCTTGTGCATCCAATAAGTACATTTGTGTCATTGGTTGAACATTTAGGTCATTTTCGTCCTCCCTAAGCTTATTCTCGTCCAATTAGGATTTTAACCAATCTTGTGCATCCAATAAGTGATTTTGTGTCATTGGTTGAATATTTAGGTCATTTTCATCCTCCCAAGGCTTATTCTCATCCAATTAGGGTTTTTAACCAATCTTGTGCATCCAATAAGTACATTTGTGTCATTGGTTGAACATTTAGGTCATTTTCGTCCTCCCAAGGCTTATTCTCGTCCAATTAGGGTTTTTAACCAATCTTGTGCATCCAATAAGTGATTTTGTGTCATTGTATGAACATTTAGGTCATTTTCGTCCTCCCAAGGCTTATTCTCGTCCAATTAGGGTTTTTAACCAATCTTGTGCATCCAATAAGTGATTTTGTGTCATTGGTTGAACATTTAGGTCATTTTCGTCCTCCCTAGTCTTATTCTCGTCCAATTAGGGTTTTTAACCAACTTTGTGGATCCAATAAGTGATTTTGTGTCATTGGTTGAACATTTAGGTCATTTTCGTCCTCCCTAGGCTTATTCACGTCCAATTATGGTTTTTAACCAATCTTGTGCATCCAATAAGTACATTTGTGTCATTGGTTGAACATTTAGGTCATTTTTGTCCTCCCAAGGCTTATTCTCGTCCAATTAGGGTTTTTAACCAATCTTATGCATCCAATAAGTGATTTTGTGTCATTGGTAGAACATTTAGGTCATTTTCGTCCTCCCAAGGCTTATTCTCGTCCAATTAGGGTTTTTAACCAATCTTGTGCATCCAATAAGTGATTTTGTGTCATTGGTTGAACATTTAGGTCATTTTCGTCCTCCCTAGTCTTATTCTCGTCATATTAGGGTTTTTAACCAATCTTGTGCATCCAATAAGTACATTTGTGTCATTGGTTGAACATTTAGGTCACTTCCGTCCTCCCTAGGCTTATTCTCGTCCAATTAGGGTTTTTAACCAATCTTGTGCATCAAACAAGTACATTTGTGTCATTGGTTGAACATTTAGGTCATTTTTGTCCTCCCAAGGCTTATTCTTGTCCAATTAGGGTTTTTAACCAATCTTGTGCATCCAATAAGTGATTTTGTGTCATTGGTTGAACATTTAGGTTATTTTTGTCCTCCCTAGGCTTATTCTCGTCCAATTAGGGTTTTTAACCAATCTTGTGCATCCAATAAGTACATTTGTGTCATTGGTTGAACATTTAGGTGATTTTCGTTCTCCTTAGGCTTATTCTCTTCCAATTAGCGTTTCTAAATAATCTTGTGCATCCAATAAGTGATTTTGTGTCATTGGTTGAACATTTAGGTCATTTTTGTCCTCCCATTGCTTATTCTCGTCCAATTAGGTTTTTTAACCAATCTTGTGCATCCAATAACTACATTTGTGTCATTGGTTGAACATTTAGGTCATTTTCGTCCTCCCTAGGCTTATTCTCGTCCAATTAGGATTTTAACCAATCTTGTGCATCCAATAAGTGATTTTGTGTCATTGGTTGAACATTTAGGTCATTTTGATCCTCCCAAGGCTTATTCTCGTCCAATTAGGGTTTTTAACCAATCTTGTGCATCCAATAAGTACATTTGTGTCATTGGTTGAACATTTAGGTCATTTTCGTCCTCCCAAGGCTTATTCTCGTCCAATTAGGGTTTTTAACCAATCTTGTGCATCCAATAAGTGATTTTGTGTCGTTGGTTAAACATTTAGGTCATTTTCGTCCTCCCAAGGCTTATTCTCGTCCAATTAGGGTTTTTAACCAATCTTGTGCATCCAATAAGTGATTTTGTGTCATTGGTTGAACATTTAGGTCATTTTCGTCCTCCCAAGGCTTATTCTCGTCCAATTAGGGTTTTTAACGAATCTTGTGCATCCAATAAGTGATTTTGTGTCATTGGTTGAACATTTAGGTCATTTTCGTCCTTCCAAGGCTTATTCTCATCCAATTAGAGTTTTTAACCAATCTTGTGCATCCAATAAGTACATTTGTGTCATTGGTTGAACATTTAGTTCATTTTCGTCCTCCCTAGGCTTATTCTTGTCCAATTAGGGTTTTTAACCTATCTTGTGCATCCAATAAGTGATTTTGTGTCATTGGTTGAGCATTTAGGTCATTTTCGTCCTCCCTAGGCTTATTCTCGTCCAATTAGGGTTTTTAACCAATCTTGTGCATCCAATAAGTGATTTTGTGTCATTGGTTGAACATTTAGGTCATTTTCGTCCTCCCAAGGCTTATTCTCGTCCAATTAGGGTTTTTAACCAATCTTGTGCATCCAATAAGTGATTTTGTGTCATTGGTTGAACATTTAGGTCATTTTCGTCCTCCCAAGGCTTATTCTCGTTCAATTAGGGTTTTTAACCAATCTTGTTCATCCAATAATTGATTTTGTGTCATTGGTTGAACATTTAGGTCATTTTCGTCGTCCCTAGGCTTATTCTGGTCCAATTAGGGTTTTTAACCAATCTTGTGCATCCAATAAGTGATTTTGGGTCATTGGTTGAACATTTAGGTCAATTTCGTCCTCCCTAGGCTTATTCTCGTCCAATTAGGGTTTTTAACCAATCTTGTGCATCCAATAAGTGATTTTGTGTCATTGGTTGAACATTTAGGTCATTTTCGTCCTCCCAAGGCTTATTCTCGTCCAATTAGGGTTTTTAACCAATCTTGTGCATCCAATAAGTGATTTTGTGTCATTGGTTGAACATTTAGGTTATTTTCGTCCTCCCAAGGCTTATTCTCGTCCAATTATGGTTTTTAACCAATCTTGTGCATCCAATAAGTACATTTGTGTCATTGGTTGAACATTTAGGTCATTTTCGTCCTCCCAAGGCTTATTCTCGTCCAATTAGGGTTTTTAACCAATCTTGTGCATCCAATAAGTGATTTTGTGTCATTGGTTGAACATTTAGGTCATTATTGTCCTCCCAAGGCTTATTCTCGTCCAATTAGGGTTTTTAACCAATCTTGTGCATCCAATAAGTACATTTGTGTCATTGGTTGAACATTTAGGTCATTTTCGTCCTCCCAAGGCTTATTCTCGTCCAATTAGGGTTTTTAACCAATCTTGTGCATCCAATAAGTGATTTTGTGCCATTGATTGAACATTTAGGTCATTTTCGTCCTCCCAAGGCTTATTCTCGTCCAATTAGGGTTTTTAACCAATCTTGTGCATCCAATAAGTGATTTTGTGTCATTGGTTGAACATTTAGGTCATTTTCGTCCTCCCATGGATTTTTCTCGTCCAATTAGGGTTTTTAACCAATCTTGTGCATCCAATAAGTACATTTGTGTCATTGGTTGAACATTTAGGTCATTTTCGTCCTCCCAAGGCTTATTCTCGTCCAATTAGGGTTTTTAACCAATCTTGTGCATCCAATAAGTGATTTTGTGTCATTGGTTGAACATTTAGGTCATTTTCGTCCTCCCAATGCTTATTCTCATCCAATAAGGGTTTCTAACCAATCTTGTGCATCCAATAAGTACATTTGTGTCATTGGTTGAACATTTAGGTCATTTTCGTCCTCCCAAGGCTTATTCTCGTCCAATTAGGGTTTTTAACCAATCTTGTGCATCCAATAAGTGATTTTGTGTCATTGGTTGAACATTTAGGTCATTTTCGTCCTCCCAAGTCTTATTCTCGTCCAATTAGGATTTTTAACCAATCTTGTGCATCCAATAAGTACATTTGTGTCATTGGTTGAACATTTAGGTCATTTTCGTCCTCCCAAGGCTTATTCTCGTCCAATTAGGGTTTTTAACCAATCTTGTGCATCCAATAAGTGATTTTGTGTAATTGTTTGAACATTTAGGTCATTTTCGTCCTCCCAAGGCTTATTCTCGTCCAATTAGGGTTTTTAACCAATCTTGAGCATCCAATAAGTGATTTTGTGTCATTGGTTGAACATTTAGGTCATTTTCGTCCTCCCAAGGCTTATTCTCGTCCAATTAGGGTTTTTTACCAATCTTGTGCATCCAATAAGTGATTTTGTGTCATTGGTTGAACATTTAGGTCATTTTCGTCCTCCCTAGGCTTATTCTCGTCAAATTAGGGTTTTTAACCAATCTTGTGCATCCAATAAGTACATTTGTGTCATTGGTTGAACATTTAGGTCATTTTCGTCCTCCCAAGGCTTATTCTCGTGCAATTAGGGTTTTTAACCAATCTTGTGCATCCAATAAGTACATTTGTGTCATTGGTTGAACATTTAGGTCATTTTCGTCCTCCCAAGGCTTATTCTCGTCCAATTAGGGTTTTTAACCAATCTTGTGCATCCAATAAGTGATTTTGTGTCATTGGTTGAATATTTAGGTCATTTTCATCCTCCCAAGACTTATTCTCGACCAAATAGGATTTTTAACCAATATTGTGCATCCAAGAAGTGATTTTGTGTCATTGGTTGAACATTTAGAACATTTTCGTCCTCCCAAGGCTTATTGTAGCCAATTAGGGTTTTTAAACAATCTTGTGCATCCAATAAGTGATTTTGTGTCATTGGTTGAACATTTAGGTCATTTTCATCCTCCAAAGGCTTATACTCGTCCAATTAGGGTTTTTAACCAATCTTGTGCATCCAATAAGTACATTTGTGTCATTGGTTGAACATTTAGGTCATTTTCGTCCTCCCAAGGCTTATTCTCGTCCAATTAGGGTTTTTAACCAATCTTGTGCATCCAATAAGTACATTTGTGTCATTGGTTGAACATTTAGGTCATTTTCGTCCTCCCAAGGCTTATTCTCGTCCAATTATGGTTTTTATCCAATCTTGTGCATCCAATAAGTACATTTGTGTCATTGGTTGAACATTTAGGTCATTTTCGTCCTCCCAAGGCTTATTCTCGTCCAATTAGGGTTTTTAACCAATCTTGTGCATCCAATAAGTGATTTTGTGTCATTGGTTGAACATTTAGGTCAATTTCGTACTCCCAAGGCTTATTCTCGTCAATTAGGGTTTTTAAATCTTGTGCATCCAATAGGTGATTTTGTGTCATTGGTTGAACATTTAGGTCATTTTCGTCCTCCCCAGACTTATTCTCGTCCAATTAGGGTTTTTAACAAATCTTGTGCATCCAATAAGTACATTTGTGTCATTGGTTGAACATTTAGGTCATTTTCGTCCTCCCAAGGCTTATTCTCGTCCAATTAGGGTTTTTAACCAATCTTGTGCATCCAATAAGTGATTTTGTGTCATTGGTTGAACATTTAGGTCATTTTCGCCCTCCTTAGGCTTATTCTCGTCCAATTAGAAATTTTAAAAAATCTTGTGCATCCAATAAGTGATTTTGTGCCATACGTTGAACATTTAGGTCATTTTCGTCCTCCCAAGTCTTATTCTCGTCCAATAGGGTTTTTAACCAATCTTGTGCATCCAATAAGTACATTTGTGTCATTGGTTGAACATTTAGGTCATTTTCGTCCTTCCAAGGCTTATTCTCGTCCAATTAGGGTTTTTAACCAATCTTGTGCATCCAATAAGTGATTTTGTGTCGTTGGTTGAACATTTAGGTCATTTTCGTTCTCCCAAGGATTATTCTCGTCCAATTAGGGGTTTTAACCAATCTTGTGCATCCAATAAGTACATTTGTGTCATTGGTTGAACATTTAGGTCATTTTCGTCCTCCCAAGGCTTATTCTCGTCCAATTAGGGTTTTTAACCAATCTTGTGCATCCAATAAGTGATTTTGTGTCATTGGTTGAACATTTAGGTCATTTTTGTCCTCCCTAGCCTTATTCTCTTCCAATTAGGGTTTTTAACTTATCTTGTGCATCCAATAAGTGATTTTGTGTCATTGGTTGAACATTTAGGTCATTTTCGTCCTCCCTAGGCTTATTCTCGTCCAATTATGGTTTTTAACCATTCTTGTGCATCCAATAAGTGATTTTGTGCCATTGATTGAACATTTAGGTCATTTTCGTCATCCCAAGGCTAATTCTCGTCCAATAGGGTTTTTAACCAATCTTGTGCATCCAATAAGTACATTTGTGTCATTGGTTGAACATTTAGGTCATTTTCGTCCTCCCAAGGCTTATTCTCGTCCAATTAGGGTTTTTAACCAATCTTGTGCATCCAATAAGTGATTTTGTGTCATTGGTTGAACATTTAGGTCATTTTCGTCCTCCCAAGGCTTATTCTCGATTAATTAGGGTTTTTAAGCAATCTTGTGCATCCAATAAGTACATTTGTGTCATTGGTTGAACATTTAGGTCATTTTCGTCCTCCCAAGGCTTATTCTCGTCCAATTAGGGTTTTTAACCAATCTTGTGCATCCAATAAGTGATTTTGTGTCGTTGCTTGAACATTTAGGTCATTTTCGTCCTCCATAGGCTTATTCTCGTCCAATTAGGGTTTTTAACCAATCTTGTGCATCCAATAAGTACATTTGTGTCATTGGTTGAACATTTAGGTCATTTTCGTCCTCCCAAGGCTTATTCTCGTCCAATTAGGGTTTTTAACCAATCTTGTGCATCCAATAAGTGATTTTGTGTCATTGGTTGATCATTTAGGTCATTTTTGTCCTCCCAAGGCTTATTCTCGTCCAATTAGGGTTTTTAACCAATCTTGTGCATCCAATAAGTGATTTTGTGTCATTGGTTGAACATTTAGGTCATTTTCGTCCTCCCAAGGCTTATTCTCGTCCAATTAGGGTTTTTATCGAATCTTGTGCATCCAATAAGTACATTTGTGTCATTGGTTGAACATTTAGGTCATTTTCGTCCTCCCAAGGCTTATTCTCGTCCAATTAGGGTTTTTAACCAATCTTGTGCATCCAATAAGTGATTTTGTGTCATTGGTTGAACATTTAGGTCATTTTCGTCCTCCCAAGGCTTATTCTCGTCCAATTAGTGTTTTTAACCAATCTTGTGCAACTAATAAGTGATTTTGTGTCATTGGTTGAACATTTAGGTCATTTTCGTCCTCCCAAGGCTTATTCTCGTCCAATTAGGGTTTTTAACCAATCTTGTGCATCCAATAAGTACATTTGTGTCATTGGTTGAACATTTAGGTCATTTTCGTCCTCACAAGGCTTATTCACGTCCAATTAGGATTTTTAACCTATCTTGTGCATACAATAAGTGATTTTGTGTCATTGGTTGAACATTTAGGTCATTTTCGTCCTCCCAAGGCTTATTCTCGTCCAATTAGGGTTTTTAACCAATTTTGTGCATCCAATAAGTGATTTTGTGTCATTGGTTGAACATTTAGTTCATTTTCGTCCTCCCAAGGCTTATTGTCATCCAATTAGGGTTTTTAACCAATCTTGTGCATACAATAAGTGATTTTGTGTCATTGGTTGAACATTTAGGACATTTTTGTCCTCCCTAAGCTTATGCTCGTCCAATTATGGTTTTTAACCAATCTTGTGCATCCAATAAGTACATTTGTGTCATTGGTTGAACATTTAGGTCATTTTCGTCCTCCCAAGGCTTATTCTCGTCCAATTAGGGTTTTTAACCAATCTTGTGCATCCAATAAGTGATTTTGTGTCATTGGTTGAACATTTAGGTCATTTTCGTCCTCCCAAGGCTTATTCTCGACCAATTAGGGTTTTTAACCAATCTTGTGCATCCCATTAGTACATTTGTGTCATTGGTTGAACATTTAGGTCATTTTCGTCCTCCCAAAGCTTATTCTCGTCCAATTAGGGTTTTTAACCAATTTTGTGCATCCAATAAGTGATTTTGTGTCGTTTGTTGAACATTTAGGTCATTTTCGTCCTCCAAAGGCTTATTCTCGTCCAATTAGGGTTTTTAACCAATCTTGTGCATCCAATAAGTACATTTGTGTCATTGGTTGAACATTTAGGTCATTTTCGTCCTCCCAAGGCTTATTCTCGTCCAATTAGGGTTTTTAACCAATGTTGTGCATCCAATAAGTACATTTGTGTCATTGTTTGAACATTTAGGTCATTTTAGTCCTCCCTAGGCTTATTCTCGTCCAATTAGGGTTTTTAACCAATCTTGTGCATCCAATAAGTACATTTGTGTCATTGGTTGAACATTTAGGTCATTTTCGTCCTCCCAAGGCTTATTCTCGTCCAATTAGGGTTTTTAACCAATCTTATGCATCCAATAAGTGATTTTGTGTCATTAGTTGAACATTTAGGTCATTTTCATCCTCCCAAGGCTTATTCTCGTCCAATTAGGGTTTTTAACCAATCTTGTGCATCCAATAAGTACATTTATGTCATTGGTTGAACATTTAGGTCATTTTCGTCCTCCCTAGGCTTATTCTCGTCCAATTAGGGTTTTTAACCAATCTTATGCATCCAATAAGTGATTTTGTGTCATTAGTTGAACATTTAGGTCATTTTCATCCTCCCAAGGCTTATTCTCGTCCAATTAGGGTTTTTAACCAATCTTGTGCATCCAATAAGTACATTTATGTCATTGGTTGAACATTTAGGTCATTTTCATCCTCCCAAGGCTTATTCTCGTCCAATTAGGGTTTCTAACCAATCTTGTGCATCCAATAAATGATTTTGTGTAATTGGTTGAACATTCAGGTCATTTTCGTCCTCCCTAGTCTTATTCTCGTCCAATTAGGGTTTCTAACCAATCTTGTGCATCCAATAAGTACATTTGTGTCATTGGGTGAACATTTAGGTCATTTCCGTCCTCCCTAGGCTTATTTTCGTCCAATTAGGATTTTTAACCAATCTTGTGCATCCAATAAGTACATTTGTGTCATTGGTTGAACATTTAGGTCATTTTTGTCCTCCCAAGGCTTATTCTCGTCCAATTAGGGTTTTTAACCAATCTTGTGCATCCAATAAGTGATTTTGTGTCATTGGTTGAACATTTAGGTTATTTTTGTCCTCCCTAGGCTTATTCTCTTCCAATTAGGGTTTTTAACCAATCTTGTGCATCCAATAAGTACATTTTTGTCATTGGTTGAACATTTAGGTGATTTTCTTTCTCCCTAGGCTTATTCTCGTCCAATTAGGGTTTTTAACCAATCTTGTGCATCCAATAAGTGATTTTGTGTCATTGGTTGAACATTTTGGTCATTTTCGTCCTCCCTATGCTTATTCTCGTCCAATTAGGGTTTTTAAGCTATCTTATTCATCCAATAAGTACATTTGTGTCATTGTTTGAACATTTAGGTCATTTTCGTCCTCCCAAGGCTTATTCTCGTCCAATTAGGGTTTTTAACCAATCTTATGTATCCAATAAGTGATTTTGTGTCATTGGTTGAACATTTAGGTCATTTTCGTCCTCCCTAGGCTTATTCTCGTCCAATTAGGGTTTTTAACCAATCTTGTGCATCAAATAAGTGATTTTGTGTCATTGGTTGAACATTTAGGTCATTTTCGTCCTCCCTAGGCTTATTCTCGTCCAATTAGGGTATTTAACCAATCTTGTGCATCCAATAAGTGATTTTGTGTCATTGGTTGAACATTTAGGTAATTTTCATCCTCCCAAGGGTTATTCTTGTCCAATTAGGGTTTTATACCAATCTTGTGCAGCCAATAAGTATATTTGTGTCATTGGTTGAACATTTAGGTCATTTCCGTCCTCCCTAGGCTTATTCTCGTCCAATTAGGGTTTTTAACCAATCTTGTGCATCCAATAAGTACATTTGTGTCATTGGTTTAACATTTAGGTCATTTTTGTCCTCCCAAGGCTTATTCTCGTCCAATTAGGGTTTTTAACCAATCTTGTGCATCCAATAAGTGATTTTGTGTCATTAGTTGAACATTTAGGTCATTTTCATCCTCCCAAGGCTTATTCTCGTCCAATTAGGGTTTTTAACTAATCTTGTGCATCCAATAAGTACATTTATGTCATTGGTTGAACATTTAGGTCATTTTCGTCCTCCCTAGGCTTATTCTCGTCCAATTAGGGTTTTTAACCAATCTTGTGCATCCAATAAGTACATTTATGTCATTGGTTGAACATTTAGGTCATTTTCGTCCTCCCTAGGCTTATTCTCGTCCAATTAGGGTTTCTAACCAATCTTGTGCATCCAATAAATGATTTTGTGTCATTGGTTGAACATTTAGGTCATTTTCGTCCTCCCTAGTCTTATTCTCGTCCAATTAGGGTTTTTAACCAATCTTGTGCATCCAATAAGTACATTTGTGTCATTGGGTGAACATTTAGGTCATTTCCGTCCTCCCTAGGCTTATTTTCGTCCAATTAGGGTTTTTCACCAATCTTGTGCATCCAATAAGTACATTTGTGTCATTGGTTGAACATTTAGGTCATTTTTGTCCTCCCAAGGCTTATTCTCGTCCAATTAGGGTTTTTAACCAATCTTGTGCATCCAATAAGTGATTTTGTGTCATTGGTTGAACATTTAGGTTATTTTCGTCCTCCCAAGGCTTATTCTCGTCCAATTAGGGTTTTTAACCAATCTTATGCATCCAATAAGTGATTTTGTGTGATTGGTTGAACATTTAGGTCATTTCCGTCCTCCCAAGGCTTATTCTCGTCCAATTAGGATTTTTAACCAATCTTATGCATCCAATAAGTGATTTTGTGTCATTGGTTGAACATTTAGGTCATTTCCGTCCTCCCTAGGCTTATTCTCGTCCAATTAGGGTTTTTAACCAATCTTGTGCATCCAATAAGTACATTTGTGTCATTGGTTGAACATTTAGGTCATTTTTGTCCTCCCAAGGCTTATTCTCGTCCAATTATGGTTTTTAACCAATCTTGTGCATCCAATAAGTGATTTTGTGTCATTGGTTGAACATTTAGGTCATTTTCGTCCTCCCAAGGCTTATTCTCGTCCAATTAGGGTTTTTAACCAATCTTGTGCATCCAATAAGTGATTTTGTGTCATTGGTTGAACATTTAGGTCATATGCGTCCTCCCAAGGCTTAGTCTCGCCTAATTAGGGATTTTAACCAATCTTGTGCACACAATAAGTGATTTTGTGTCATTGGTTTAACATTTAGGTCATTTTCGTCCTCCCTAGGCTTATTGTCGTCCAATTATGGTTTTTAACCAATCTTGTGCATCCAATAAGTACATTTGT
Organism: Cicer chorassanicum; assembly: GCA_037974735.1. Lineage (NCBI taxonomy): Eukaryota > Viridiplantae > Streptophyta > Magnoliopsida > Fabales > Fabaceae > Cicer > Cicer chorassanicum. The sequence goes on from JBBPBP010000195.1 coordinate 99,222, forward strand.
GTCATTGGTTGAACATTTAGGTCATTTTCGTCCTCCCAAGGCTTATTCTCGTCCAATTAGGGTTTTTAACCAATCTTGTGCATCCAATAAGTGATTTTGTGTCATTGGTTGAACATTTAGGTCATTTTCGTCCTCCCAAGGCTTATTCTCGTTCAATTAGGGTTTTTAACCAATCTTGTTCATCCAATAATTGATTTTGTGTCATTGGTTGAACATTTAGGTCATTTTCGTCCTCCCAAAGCTTATTCTCGTCCAATTAGGGTTTTTAACCAAGCTTGTGCGTCCAATAAGTGGTTTTGTGTCATTGGTTGAACATTTAGGTCATTTTCGTCCTCGCAAGGCTTATTCTCGTCCAATTAGGGTTTTTAACCAATCTTGTGCATCCAATAAGTGATTTTGGGTCATCGGTTGAACATTTAGGTCATTTTCGTCCTCCCAAGGCTTATTCTCGTCCAATTAGGGTTTTTAACCAATCTTGTGCATCCAATAAGTGATTTTGTGTCATTGGTTGAACATTTAGGTCATTTTCATCCTCCCAAGACTTATTCTCGTCCAATTAGGGTTTTTAACCAATCTTCTACATCTAATAAGTGATTTTGTGTCATTGGTTGAACATTTAGGTCATTTTCGTCCTCCCAAGGCTTATTCTCGTCCAATTAGGGTTTTTAACCAATCTTGTGCATCCAATAAGTACATTTGTGTCATTGGTTGAACATTTAGGTCATTTTCGGCCTCCCTAGGCTTATTCTCGTCCAATTAGGGTTTTTAACCAATCTTGTGCATCCAATAAGTGATTTTGTGTCATTGGTTGAACATTTAGGTCATTTTCGTCCTCCCAAGGCTTATTCTCGTCCAATTAGGGTTTTTAACCAATCTTGTGCATCCAATAAGTGATTTTGTGTCATTGGTTGAACATTTAGGTCATTTTCGTCCTCCCAAGGCTTATTCTCGTTCAATTAGGGTTTTTAACCAATCTTGTTCATCCAATAATTGATTTTGTGTCATTGGTTGAACATTTAGGTCATTTTCGTCGTCCCTAGGCTTATTCTGGTCCAATTAGGGTTTTTAACCAATCTTGTGCATCCAATAAGTGATTTTGGGTCATTGGTTGAACATTTAGGTCAATTTCGTCCTCCCTAGGCTTATTCTCGTCCAATTAGGGTTTTTAACCAATCTTGTGCATCCAATAAGTGATTTTGTGTCATTGGTTGAACATTTAGGTCATTTTCGTCCTCCCAAGGCTTATTCTCGTCCAATTAGGGTTTTTAACCAATCTTGTGCATCCAATAAGTGATTTTGTGTCATTGGTTGAACATTTAGGTCATTTCCTTCCTCCCAAGGCTTATTCTTGTCCAATTAGGGTTTTTATCCAATCTTGTGCATCCAATAAGTACATTTGTGTCATTGGTTGAACATTTAGGTCATTTTTCGTCCTCCCAAGGCTTATTCTCGTCCAATTAGGGTTTTTGACCTATATTGTGCATCCTATAAGTACATTTGTGTTATTGGTTGAACATTTAGGTCATTTTCGTCCTCCCAAGGCTTATTCTCGTCCAATTAGGGTTTTTAACCAATCTTGTGCATCCAATAAGTACATTTGTGTCATTGGTTGAACATTTAGGTCATTTTCGTCCTCCCAAGGCTTATTCTCGTCCAATTAGGATTTTTAACAAATCTTTTGCATCCAATAATTGATTTTGTGTCATTGGTTGAACATTTAGGTCATTTTCGTCCTCCCAAGGTTTATTCTCGTCCAATTAGGGTTTTTAACCAATCTTGTGCATCCAATAAGTGATTTTGTGTCATTGGTTGAACATTTAGGTCATTTTCGTCCTCCCTAGTCTTATTCTCGTCCAATTAGGGTTTTTAACCAATCTTGTGCATCCACAAGTGATTTTGTGTCATTGGTTGAACATTTAGGTTATTTTTGTCCTCCCTAGGCTTATTCTCTTCAAATTAGGGTTTTTAACCAATCTTTTGCATCCAATAAGTACATTTGTGTCATTGGTTGAACATTTAGGTTATTTTCGTTCTCCCTAGGCTTATTCTCTTCCAATTAGCATTTCTAACCAATCTTGTGCATCCAATAAGTGATTTTGTGTCATTGGTTGAACATTTAGGTTATTTTCGTCCTCCCATTGCTTATTCTCGTCCAATTAGGTTTTTTAGCCAATCTTGTGCATCCAATAAGTACATTTGTGTCATTGGTTGAACATTTAGGTCATTTTCGTCCTCCCTAGGCTTATTCTCGTCCAATTAGGATTTTAACCAATCTTGTGCATCCAATAAGTACATTTGTGTCATTGGTTGAACATTAAGGTCATTTTTGTCCTCCCAAAGCTTATTCTTTTCCAATTAGGGTTTTTAACGAATCTTGTGCATCCAATAAGTGATT
>JBBPBP010000196.1:0-13244 GCA_037974735.1 Cicer chorassanicum
TGAACATTTAGGTCATTTTCGTCCTCCCAAGGCTTATTCTCGTCCAATTAGGGTTTTTAACCAATCTTGTGCATCCAATAAGTGATTTTGTGTCATTGGTTGAACATTTAGGTCATTTTTGGTCCTCCCTAGTCTTTTTCTCGTCCAATTAGGGTTTTTAACCAATCTTGTGCATCCGATAAGTACATTTGTGTCATTTGTTGAACATTTACTTCATTTTCGTCCTCCCAAGGCTTATTCTAGTCCAATTAGGATTTTTAACCAATCTTGTGCATCCAATAAGTGATTTTGTGCCATTGGTTGAACATTTAGGTCATTTTCGTCCTCTCAAGGGTTATTCTCGTCCAATTAGGGTTTTTTACCAATCTTGTGCATCCCACAAGTGATTTTGTGTCATTGGTTGAACATTTAGGTCATTTTCGTCCTCCCAAGACTTATTCTTGTCCAATTAGAGTTTTTAACCAATCTTGTGCATCCAATAAGTACATTTGTGTCTTTGGTTGAACATTTAGGTCATTTTCGTCCTCACAAGGCTTATTCTCGTCCACTTAGGGTGTTTAACCAATCTTGTGCATCCAATAAGTGATTTTGTGTCATTGGTTGAACATTTAGAGCATTTTCGTCATCCCAAGGCTTATTCTCGTCCAATTAGGGTTTTTAACCAATCTTGTGCATCCAATAAGTACATTTGTGTCATTGCTTGAACATTTAGGTCATTTTCGTCCTCCCAAGGCTTATTCTAGTCCAATTAGGATTTTTAACCAATCTTGTGCATCCAATAAGTGATTTTGTGCCATTGGTTGAACATTTAGGTCATTTTCGTCCTCTCAAGGGTTATTCTCAACCAATTAGGGTTTTTTTTACCAATCTTGTGCATCCAACAAGTGATTTTGTGTCATTGGTTGAACATTTAGGTCATTTTCGTCCTCCCAAGACTTATTCTCGTCCAATTATGGTTTTTAACCAATCTTGTGCATCCAATAAGTACATTTGTGTCATTGGTTGAACATTTAGGTCATTTTCGTCCTCACAAGGCTTATTCTCGTCCAATTAGGGTTTTTAACCAATCTTGTGCATCCAATAAGTGATTTTGTGTCATTGGTTGAACATTTAGGTCATTTTCGTCCTCCCAAGGCTTATTCTCGTCCTATTAGGGTTTTTAACCAATCTTGTGCATCCAATAAGTGATTTTGTGTCATTGGTTGAACATTTAGGTCATTTTCGTCCTCCCTAGGCTTATTCTCGTCTAATTAGGGTTTTTAACCAATCTTGTGCATCCAATAAGTGATTTTGTGTCATTGGTCTAACATTTAGGTCATGTTCACCCTCTCAATGCTTATTCTCGTCCAATTAGAGTTTTTAACCAATCTTGTGCATCCAATAAGTGATTTTGTGTCATTGGTTGAACATTTAGGTCATTTTCGTCGTCCCAAGGCTTATTCTCCTCCAAATAAGGGTTTTTAACCAATCTTGTGCATCCAATAAGTGATTTTATGACATTGGTTGAACATTTAGGTCATTTTCGTCCTCCCTAGGCTTATTCTCGTCCAATTAGGTTTTTTAACCAATCTTGTGCATCCAATAAGTGATTTTGTGTCATTGGTTGAACATTTAGGTCATTTTCGTCCTCCCTAGGCTTATTCTCGTCTAATTAGGGTTTTTAACCAATCTTGTGCATCCAATAAGTACATTTGTGTCATTGGTTGAACATTTAGGTCATTTTCGTCCTCCCAAGGCTTATTCTCGTCCAATTAGGGTTTTTAACCAATCTTGTGCATCCAATAAGTGATTTTGTGTCATTGGTCTAACATTTAGGTCATGTTCACCCTCTCAATGCTTATTCTCGACAAATTAGGGTGTTGAACCAATCTTGTGCATCCAATAAGTGATTTTGTGTCATAGGTTGAACATTTAGGTCATTTTCGTCTTCCCAATGCTTATTCTCGTCCAATTAGGGTTTTTAACCAATCTTGTGCATTAAATAAGTGATTTTGTGTCATTAGTTGAACATTTAGGTCATTTTCGTCCTCCCTAAGCTTATTCTCGTCGAATTAGTGTTTTTAACTAATCTTGTGCATCCAATAAGTACATTTGTGTCATTGGTTGAACATTTAGGTCATTTTCGTCCTCCCTAGGCTTATTCTCGTCCAATTAGGGTTTTTAACCAATCTTGTGCATCCAATAAGTGATTTTGTGTCATTGGTTGAACATTTAGGTCATTTTCGTCCTCCCTAGGCGTATTCTTGTCCAATTAGGGTTTTTAACCAACCTTGTGCATCCAATAAGTACATTTGTGTCATTGGTTGAACATTTAGGTCATTTTTGTCCTCCCAAGGCTTATTCTCGTCCAATTAGGATTTTAACCAATCTTGTGCATCCAATAAGTGATTTTGTGTCATTGGTTGAACATTTAGGTCATTTTCGTCCCTGCAAGGCTTATTCTCGTTCAATTAGGGCTTTTAACCAATCTTGTGCATCCAATAAGTACATTTGTGTCATTGGTTGAACATTTAGGTCATTTTCGTCCTCCCAAGGCTTATTCTCGTCCAATTAGGGTTTTTAACCAATCTTGTGCATCCAATAAGAGATTTTGTGTCATTGGTTGAACCTTTAGGTCATTTTCGTCCTCCCAATGCTTATTCTCGTCCAATTAGGGTTTTTAACAATTCTTGTGCATCCAATAAGTGATTTTGTGTCATTGGTTGAACCTTTAGGTCATTTTCCTCCTCCCAAAGCTTATTCTCGTCCAATTAGGGTTTTTAACCAATCTTGTGCATCCAATAAGTGATTTTGTGTCATTGGTTGAACATTTAGGTCATTTTCGTCCTCCCTAGGCTTATTCTCGTCCAATTAGGGTTTTTAACCAACCTTGTGCATCCAATAAGTACATTTGTGTCATTGGTTGAACATTTAGCTCATTTTCGTCCTCCCTAGGCTTATTCTCGTCCAATTAGCGTTTTTAACAAACCTTGTGCATCCAATAAGTACATTTAGGTCATTTTTGTCCTCCCAAGGCTTATTCTCGTCCAATTAGGTTTTTAACCAATCTTGTGCATCCAATAAGTACATTTGTGTCATTGGTTGAACATTTAGCTCATTTTCGTCCTCCCTAGGCTTATTCTCGTCCAATTAGGGTTTTTAAACAATCTTGTGCATCCAATAAGTGATTTTGTGTCATTGGTTGAACATTTAGGTCATTTTCGTCCTCCCTAGGCTTATTCTCGTCCAATTAGGGTTTTTAACCAATCTTGTGCATCGAATAAGTGATTTTGTGTCATTGGTTGAACATTTAGGTCATTTTCGTTCTCCCAAGGCGTATTCTTTGCCAATTAGGGTTTTTAACCAATCTTGTGCATCCAATAAGTGATTTTGTGTCATTGGTTGAACATTTAGGTCATTTTCGTCCTCCCAAGGCTTATTCTCGTCCAATTAGGGTTTTTAACCAATCTTGTGCATCCAATAAGTGATTTTGTGTCATTGGTTGAACATTTAGGTCATATGCGTCCTCCCAAGGCTTAGTCTCGCCTAATTAGGGATTTTAACCAATCTTGTGCACACAATAAGTGATTTTGTGTCATTGGTTTAACATTTAGGTCATTTTCGTCCTCCCTAGGCTTATTGTCGTCCAATTATGGTTTTTAACCAATCTTGTGCATCCAATAAGTACATTTGTGTCATTGGTTGAACATTTAGGTCATTTTCGTCCTCCCAAGGCTTATTCTCGTCCAATTAGGGTTTTTAACCAATCTTGTGCATCCAATAAGTGATTTTGTGTCATTGGTTGAACATTTAGGTCATTTTCGTCCTCCCAAGGCTTATTTATTCTCGTCCAATTAAAGTTTTTAACCAATCTTGTGCATCCAATAAGTACATTTGTGTCATTGGTTGAACATTTAGGTCATTTTCGTCCTCCCAAGGCTTATTCTCGTCCAATTAGGGTTTTTAACCAATCTTGTGCATCCAATAAGTACATTTGTGTCATTGGTTGAACATTTAAGTCATTTTCGTCCTCCCAAGGTTTATTCTCGTCCAATTAGGGTTTTTAACCAATCTTGTGTATCCAATAAGTGATTTTGTGTCATTGGTTGAACATTTAGGTCATTTTCGTCCTCACAAGGCTTATTCTCTTCCAATTAGGGATTTTAACCAATCTTGTGCATACAATAAGTGATTTTGTGTCATTGGTTGAACATTTAGGTCATTTTCGTTCTCCCAAGGCTTATTCTCGTCCAATTAGGGTTTTTAACCAATCTTGTGCATCCAATAAGTACATTTGTGTCATTGGTTGAACATTTAGGTCATTTTCGTCCTCCCAAGGCTTATTCTCGTCCAATTAGGGTTTTTAACCAATCTTGTGCATCCAATAAGTACATTTGTGTCATTGGTTGAACATTTAGGTCATTTTCGTCCTCCCAAGGCTTATTCTCGTCCAATTAGGGTTTTTAACCAATCTCTTGCATCCAATAAGTACATTTGTGTCATTGGTTGAACATTTAGGTCATTTTCGTCCTCCCAAGGCTTATTCTCGTCCAATTAGGGTTTTTAACCAATCTTGTGCATCCAATAAGTGATTTTGTGTCATTGGTTGATGAGGAACTAGAATGCATAACAAAGGAAGGAAGCATAGAAGATATTCAAGGTCTTGGAACTCCAATGACAAGAGCAAGGTCAAAGAAGGCAAAGGAGGTTCTAAATAACTTGATAACCACTTTATTTGAAACAAGTACAACTCATGAAGACTTGAAGCCCAAGATAGTCAATTGCTTAATCCAAATTGAAGAAGCTAAGGAATGAAGGCTGATTCTATGTGTTATCAAATTTTAATATTAGTTTTAATTAAAGTAGTAGACTGAATTAGTAAGAAATTTGGGTCTAATTGAAAAAAAAACTTCAGTTGGGCCAAATTTAAATAACTTGTAAGGAGGTGCCACTATAAAAGGCAAACTCTTATCTTTTTTGGAGGGATTTTTTTGGAGACATTATTTTTGTGAGGCTTTTTGCTCTCTAGAGTTCTTGAAAGAATTCAATTTGAACTTATCAAGGGTCTTAATCCTTGTGGCGTTCTTTTTGGCTTATCAATCCCTAGATTGTGGCGCCATTCTGTTCTTGGTTCTTTTTGTTGAATAATAATAAGTTTGAGTTCCCTTTACATCAAACCCTAATACACATATTGTGCCAATTTTCGTGTTCAGTAACCTGTTACCATATCTCGAGTTCTACACACTTGTTTTCGGTGATTCAACATCCTAATTCGCGTTTCAGAACGTCATCTTTCACCTCGTTTTGGAATCGGCCGATTCTGACGTTCGTAGCTCCGGTTATCGCGTCCTCCAGCAATACGCGATTTTGGATGCAATCCGTAAGCTTCCAACCTAGAACGATCCTTATAGTTTTCAAGACAAACAAATTCATATCATTGGTTGACCATTTAGGTCATTTTCGTCCTCTCAAGGCTTATTCTCGTCCAATTAGGGTTTTTAACCAATCTTGTGCATCCAATAAGTACATTTGTGTCATTGGTTGAACATTTAGGTCATTTTCGTCCTCCCAAGGCTTATTCTCGTCCAATTAGGGTTTTTAACCAATCTTGTGCATCCAATAAGTGATTTTGTGTCATTGGTTGAACATTTAGGTCATTTTCGTCCTCCCAAGGCTTATTCTCATCCAATTAGGGTTTTTAACCAATCTTGTGCATCCAATAAGTGATTTTGTCTCATTAGTTGAACATTTAGGTCATTTTCGTCCTCCCAAGGCTTATTCTCGTCCAATTAGGGTTTTTAACCAATCTTGTGCATCCAATTAGTACATTTGTGTCATTGGTTGAACATTTAGGTCATTTTCGTCCTCCCTAGATTTATTCTCGTCCAATTAGGGTTTTTAACCAATCTTGTGCATCCAATAAGTGATTTTGTGTCATTGGTTGAACATTTAGGTCATTTTCGTCCTCCCAAGGCTTATTCTCGTCCAATTAGGGTTTTTAACCAATCTTGTGTATCCAATAAGTGATTTTGTGTTGTTGGTTGAACATTTAGGTCATTTTTGTCCTCCCAAGGCTTATTCTCGTCCAATTAGGGTTTTTAACCAATCTTGTGCATCCAATAAGTACATTTGTGTCATTGGTTGAACATTTAGGTCATTTTCGTCCTCCCAAGGCTTATTCTCGTCCAATTAGGGTTTTTAACCAATCTTGTGCATCCAATTAGTAATTTTGTGTCATTGGTTGAACTTTTAGGTCATTTTCGATTTCCCAAGGCTTATTCTCGTCCAATTATGGTTTTTAACCAATCTTGTGCATCCAATAAGTGATTTTGTGTCGTTGGTTGAACATTTAGGTCATTTTCGTCCTCCCAAGGCTTATTCTCGTCCAATTAGGGTTTTTAACCAATCTTGTGCATCCAATAAGTACAGTTGTGTCAATGGTTGAACACTTAGGTCATTTTCGTCCTCCCAAGGCATTTTCTCGTGCAATTATGGTTTTTAACCAATCTTGTGCATCCAATAAGTACATTTGTGTCATTGGTTGAACATTTAGGTCATTTTCGTCCTCCCAAGGCTTATTCTCGTCCAATTAGGGTTTTTAACCAATCTTGTGCATCCAATAAGTGCATTTGTTTCATTGGTTGAACATTTAGGTCATTTTCGTCCTCCCAAGGCTTATTCTCGTCCAATTAGGGTTTTTAACCAATCTTGTGCATCCAATAAGTACATTTGTGTCATTGGTTGAACATTTAGGTCATTTTCGTCCTCCCAAGGCTTATTCTCGTCCAATTAGGGTTTTTAACCAATCTTGTGCATCCAATAAAAACATTTGTGTCATTGGTTGAACATTTAGGTCATTTTCGTCCTCCCTAGGCTTATTCTCGTCCAATTAGGGTTTTTAACAAATCTTGTGCATCCAATAAGTGATTTTGTGTCATTGGTTGAACATTTAGGTCATTTTCGTCCTCCCAAGGCTTATTCCCATCCAGTTAGGGTTTTTAACCAATCTTGTGCATCCAATAAGTAATTTTGTGTCATTTGTTGAACATTTAGGTCATTTTTCGTCCTCCCTAGGCTTATTTTCGTCCAATTAGGGTTTTGAACCAATCTTGTGCATCCAATAAGTGATTTTGTGTCATTGGTTCAACATTTAGGTCATTTTCGTCCTCCCAAGGCTTATTCTCGTCCAATTAGGGGTTTTAACCAATCTTGTGCATCCAATAAGTACATTTGTGTCATTGGTTGAACATTTAGGTCATTTTCGTCCTCCCAAGGCTTATTCTCGTCCAATTAGGGTTTTTAACCAATCTTGTGCATCCAATAAGTGATTTTGTGCCATACATTGAACATTTAGGTCATTTACGTCCTCCCAAGGCTTATTCTCGTCCAATTAGGGTTTTTAACCAATCTTGTGCATCCAATAAGTACATTTGTGTCATTGGTTGAACATTTAGGTCATTTTCGTCCTCCCAAGGCTTATTCTCGTCCAATTAGGGTTTTTAACCAATCTTGTGCATCCAATAAGTACATTTGTGTCATTGGTTGAACATTTAGGTCATTTTCGTCCTCCCAAGGCTTATTCTCGTCCAATTAGGGTTTTTAACCAATCTTGTGCATCCAATAAGTACATTTGTGTCATTGGTTGAACATTTAGGTTATTTTCGTCCTCCCAAGTCTTTTTCTTGTCCAGTTAGGGTTTTTAACCAATCTTGTGCATCCAATAAGTACATTTGTGTCATTGGTTGAACATTTAGGTCATTTTCGTCCTCCCAAGGCTTATTCTCGTCCAATTAGGGTTTTTAACCAATCTTGTGCATCCAATAAGTACATTTGTGTCATTGGTTGAACATTTAGGTCATTTTCGTCCTCCCAAGGCTTATTCTCGTCCAATTAGGGTTTTTAACCAATCTTGTGCATGCAATAAGTGATTTTGTGTCATTGGTTGAACATTTTGGTCATTTTCGTCCTCCCAAGGCTTATTCTCGTCCAATTAGGGTTTTTAACCAATCTTGTGCATCCAATAAGTACATTTGTGTCATTGGTTGAACATTTAGGTCATTTTCGTCCTCCCAAGGCTTATTCTCGTCCAATTAGGATTTTTAACAAATCTTTTGCATCCAATAATTGATTTTGTGTCATTGGTTGAACATTTAGGTCATTTTCGTCCTCCCAAGGTTTATTCTCGTCCAATTAGGGTTTTTAACCAATCTTGTGCATCCAATAAGTGATTTTGTGTCATTGGTTGAACATTTAGGTCATTTTCGTCCTCCCTAGTCTTATTCTCGTCCAATTAGGGTTTTTAACCAATCTTGTGCATCCACAAGTGATTTTGTGTCATTGGTTGAACATTTAGGTTATTTTTGTCCTCCCTAGGCTTATTCTCTTCAAATTAGGGTTTTTAACCAATCTTGTGCATCCAATAAGTACATTTGTGTCATTGGTTGAACATTTAGGTGATTTTCGTTCTCCCTAGGCTTATTCTCTTCCAATTAGCGTTTCTAACCAATCTTGTGCATCCAATAAGTGATTTTGTGTCATTGGTTGAACGTTTAGGTCATTTTCGTCCTCCCATTGCTTATTCTCGTCTAATTAGGTTTTTTAACCAATCTTGTGCATCCAATAAGTACATTTGTATCATTGGTTGAACATTTAGGTCATTTTTGTCCTCCCTAGGCTTATTCTCGTCCAATTTAGATTTTAACCAATCTTGTGCATCCAATAAGTGATTTTGTGTCATTGGTTGAACATTTAGGTCATTTTCATCCTCCCAAGGCTTATTCTCGTCCAATTAGGGTTTTTAACCAATCTTGTGCATCCAATAAGTACATTTGTGTCATTGGTTGAACATTTAGGTCATTTTCGTCCTCCCAAGGCTTATTCTCGTCCAATTAGGGTTTTTAACCAATCTTGTGCATCCAATAAGTAATTTTGTGTCATTAGTTGAACAGTTAGGTCATTTTCGTCCTCCCAAGGCTTGTTCTCGTCCAATTAGGGTTGTTAACCAATCTTGTGCATCAAATAAGTACATTTGTGTCATTGGTTGAACATTTAGGTCATTTTCTTCCTCCCAAGGCTTATTCTCGTCCAATTAGGGTTTTTAACCAATCTTATGCATCCAATAAGTGATTTTGTGTCATTGGTTGAACATTTAGGTTATTTTCGTTCTCCCAAGGCTTATTCTCGTCCAATTAGGGTTTTTAACAAATCTTGTGCATCCAATAAGTTATTTTGTGTCATTGGTTGAACATTTAGGTCATTTTCGTCCTCCCAAGGTTTATTCTCGTCCAATTAGGGTTTTTAACCAATCTTGTGCATCCAATAAGTGATTTTGTGTCATTGGTTGAACATTTAGGTCATTTTCGTCCTCCCTAGTCTTATTCTCGTCCAATTAGGGTTTTTAACCAATCTTGTGCATCCACAAGTGATTTTGTGTCATTGGTTGAACATTTAGGTTATTTTTGTCCTCCCTAGGCTTATTCCCTTCAAATTAGGGTTTTTAACCAATCTTGTGCATCCAATAAGTACATTTGTGTCATTGGTTGAACATTTAGGTTATTTTCGTTCTCCCTAGGCTTATTCTCTTCCAATTAGCGTTTCTAACCAATCTTGTGCATCCAATAAGTGATTTTGTGTCATTGGTTGAACATTTAGGTTATTTTCGTCCTCCCATTGCTTATTCTCGTCCAATTAGGTTTTTTAGCCAATCTTGTGCATCCAATAAGTACATTTGTGTCATTGGTTGAACATTTAGGTCATTTTCGTCCTCCCTAGGCTTATTCTCGTCCAATTAGGATTTTAACCAATCTTGTGCATCCAATAAGTACATTTGTGTCATTGGTTGAACATTAAGGTCATTTTTGTCCTCCCAAAGCTTATTCTTTTCCAATTAGGGTTTTTAACGAATCTTGTGCATCCAATAAGTGATTCTGTGTCATTGGTTGAACATTTAGGTTATTTTTGTCCTCCCTAGGCTTATTCTCGTCCAATTAGGGTTTTTAACCAATCTTGTGCATCCAATAAGTACATTTGTGTCATTGGTTGAACATTTAGGTGATTTTCGTTCTCCCTAGGCTTATTCTCTTCCAATTAGCGTTTCTAACCAATCTTGTGCATCCAATAAGTGATTTTGTGTCATTGGTTGAACGTTTAGGTCATTTTCGTCCTCCCATTGCTTATTCTCGGCCAATTAGGTTTTTTAACCAATCTTGTGCATCCAATAAGTACATTTGTATCATTGGTTGAACATATAGGTCATTTTTGTCCTCCCTAGGCTTATTCTCGTCCAATTTAGATTTTAACCAATCTTGTGCATCCAATAAGTGATTTTGTGTCATTGGTTGAACATTTAGATCATTTTCATCCTCCCAAGGCTTATTCTCGTCCAATTAGGGTTTTTAACCAATCTTGTGCATCCAATAAGTACATTTGTGTCATTGGTTGAACATTTAGGTCATTTTCGTCCTCCCAAGGCTTATTCTCGTCCAATTAGGGTTTTTAACCAATCTTGTGCATCCAATAAGTGATTTTGTGTCATTGGTTGAACATTTAGGTCATTTTCGTGCTCCCAAGGCTTATTCCCGTCCAATTAGGGTTTTTTACCAATCTTATCCATCCAATAAGTACATTTGTGTCATTGATTGAACATTTAGGTCATTTTCGTCCTCCCAAGGCTTATTCTCATCCAATTAGGGTTTTTAACCAATCTTGTGCATCCAATAAGTACATTTATGTGATTGGTTGAACATTTAGGTCATTTTCTTCCTCCCAAGGCTTATTCTCGTCCAATTAGGGTTTTTAACCAATCTTGTGCATCCAATAAGTACATTTGTGTCATTGGTTGAACATTTAGGTCATTTTCGTCCTCCCAAGGCTTATTCTCGTCCAATTAGGGTTTTTAACCAATCTTGTGCATCCAATAAGTGATTTTCTGTCATTAGTTGAACATTTAGGTCATTTTCGTCCTCCATAGCCTTATTCTCGTCCAATTAGTGTTTTTAACCAATCTTGTGCATCCAATAAGTACATTTGTGTCATTGGTTGAACATTTAGGTCATTTTCGTCCTCCCAAGGCTTATTCTCGTCCAATTAGGGTTTTTAACCAATCTTGTGCATCCAATAAGTACATTTGTGTCATTGGTTGAACATTTAGGTCATTTTCGTCCTCCCAAGGCTTATTCTCGTCCAATTAGGGTTTTTAATTAATCTCGTGCATTCAATAAGTGATTTTGTGTCGATGGTTGAACATTTAGATCATTTTTGTCCTCCCAAGGCTTATTCTCGTCCAATTAGGGTTTTTAACCAATCTTGTGCATCCAATAAGTACATTTGTGTCATTGGTTGAACATTTAGGTCATTTTCGTCCTCCCAAGGCTTATTCTCGTCCAATAAGGATTTTTAACCAATCTTGTGCATCCAATAAGTACAGTTGTGTCATTGGTTGAACATTTAGGTCATTTTCGTCCTCCCAAGGCTTATTCTCGTCCAATTAGGGTTTTTAACCAATCTTGTGCATCCAATAAGTACATTTGTGTCATTGGTTGAACATTAAGGTCATTTTCGTCCTCCTAAGGCTTATTCTCGTCCAATTAGGGTTTTTAACCAATCTTTTGCCTCCAATAAGTGATTTTGTGTCATTGGTTGAACATTTAGGTCATTTTCGTCCTCCCAAGGCTTATTCTCGTCCAATTAGGGTTTTTAACCAATCTTGTGCATCCAATAAGTACATTTGTGTCATTGGTTGAACATTTAGGTCATTTTCGTCCTCCCAAGGCTTATTCTCGTCCAATTAGGGTTTTTAACCAATCTTGTGCATCCAATAAGTACATTTGTGTCATTGGTTGAACATTTAGGTCATTTTCGTCCTCCCAAGGCTTATTCTCGTCCAATTAGGGTTTTTAACCAATCTTGTGCATCCAATAAGTGATTTTGTGTCATTGGTTGAACATTTAGAACATTTTCGTCCTCCCAAGGCTTAATCTCGTCCAATTAGGGTTTTTAACCAATCTTGTGCATCCAATAAGTACATTTGTGTCATTGGTTGAACATTTAGGTCATTTTCGTCCTCCCAAGGCATATTCTCGTCCAATTAGGGTTTTTAACCAATCTTGTGCATCCAATAAGTAATTTTGTGTCATTGGTTGAACATTTAGGTCATTTTCGTCCTCCCAAGGCATATTCTCGTCCAATTAGGTTTTTTTAATTAATCTTGTGCATCCAATAAGTGATTTTGTGTCATTGGTTGAACATTTAGGTCATTTTCGTCCTCCCAAGGCTTATTCTCGTCCACTTAGGGTTTTTAACCAATCTTGTGCATCCAACAAGTGATTTTTTGTCATTGCTTGAACATTTAGGTCATTTTCGTCATCCCAAGGCTTATTCTCGTCCAATTAGGGTTTTTAACCAATCTGTGCATCCAATAAGTACATTTGTGTCATTGGTTGAACATTTAGGTCATTTTCGTCCTCCCAAGGCATATTCTCGTCCAATTAGGTTTTTTTAATTAATCTTGTGCATCCAATAAGTGATTTTGTGTCATTGGTTGAACATTTAGGTCATTTTCGTCCTCCCAAGGCTTATTCTCGTCCAATTAGGGTTTTTAACCAATCTTGTGCATCCCATAAGTGATTTTGTGTCATTGGTTGAACATTTAGGTCATTTTCGTCCTCTCTAAGCTTATTCTCGTCCAATTAGGGTTTTTAACCAATCTTGTGCATTCAATAAGTACATTTGTATCATTGGTTGAACATTTAGGTCATTTTCGTCCTCTCTAGGCTTATTCTCGTCCAATTAGTGTTTTTAACCAATCTTGTGCATCCAATAAGTACGTTTGCGTCATTGGTTGAACATTTAGGTCATTTTCGTCCTCCCAAGGCTTATTCTCGTCCACTTAGGGTTTTTAACCAATCTTGTGCATCCAATACATGATTTTGTGTCATTGGTTGAACATTTAGGTCATTTTCGTCCTCCGAAGGCTTATTCTCGTCCAATTAGGGTTTGTAACCAATCTTGTGCATCCAATAAGTACATTTGTGTCATTTGTTGAACATTTAGGTCATTTTCGTCCTCCCAAGGCTTATTCTCGTCCAATTAGGGTTTTTTAACCAATCTTGTGCATCCAACAAGTGATTTTGTGTCATTGGTTGAACATTTAGGTCAATTTCGTCCTCCCAAGACTTTTCTCGTCCAATTAGGGTTTTTAACCAATCTTGTGCATCCAATAAGTACATTTGTGTCATTGGTTGAACATTTAGGTCATTTTCGTCCTC
>JBBPBP010000197.1:0-68700 GCA_037974735.1 Cicer chorassanicum
TTTTTAACCAATCTTGTGCATCCAATAAGTACATTTGTGTCATTGGTTGAACATTTAGGTCATTTTCGTCCTCCCTAGGCTTATTCTCGTCCAATTAGGATTATAACCAATCTTGTGCATCCAATAAGTGATTTTGTGTCATTGGTTGAACATTTAGTTCATTTTCATGCTCCCAAGGCTTATTGTCGTCCAATTAGGGTTTTCAACCAATCTTGTGCATCCAATAAGTACATTTGTGTCATTGGTTGAACATTTAGGTCATTTTCGTTCTCCCTAGGCTTATTCTCGTCCAATTAGCATTTCTAACCAATCTTGTGCATCCAATAAGTGATTTTGTGTCATTGGTTGAACATTTTGGTCATTTTCGTTCTCCCAAGGCTTATTCTCGTCCAATTAGGGTTTTTAAACAATCTTGTGCATCCAATAAGTTATTTTGTGTCATTGGTTGAACATTTAGGTCATTTTCATACTCCCTAGGCTTATTCTCGTCCAATTAGGGTTTTTAACCAATCATGTGCATCCAATAAGTGATTTTGTGCCATTGGTTGAACATTTAGGTCATTTTCGTCCTCCCAAGGCTTATTCTCGTCCAATTAGGGTTTTTAACCAATCTTGTGCATCCAATAAGTTAATTTGTGTCATTGGTTGAACATTTAGGTCATTTTCGTCTTCCCAAGGCTTATTCTCGTCCAATTAGGGTTTTTAACCAATCTTGTGCATCCAATAAGTGATTTTGTGTCATTGGTTGAACATTTAGGTCATTTTCGTCCTCCCAAGGCTTATTCTCTTCCAATTAGGGTTTTTAACCAATCTTGTGCATCCAATAAGTACATTTGTGTCATTGGTTGAACATTTAGGTCATTTTCGTCCTCCCAAGGATTATTCTCGTCCAATTAGGGTTTTTAACCAATCTTGTGCATCCAATAAGTTAATTTGTGTCATTGGTTGAACATTTAGGTCATTTTCGTCCTCCCAAGGCTTATTCTCGTCCAATTAGGGTTTTTAACCAATCTTGTGCATCCAATAAGTGATTTTGTGTCATTGGTTGAACATTTAGGTCATTTTCGTCCTACCAAGGCTTATTCTTGTCGAATTAGGGTTTTTAACCAATCTTGTGCATCCAATAAGTACATTTGTGTCAATTGTTGAACATTTAGGTCATTTTTCATCCTCCCAAGGCTTATTCTCGTCCAATTAGGGTTTTTAACCAATCTTGTGCATCCAATAAGTGAGTTTGTGTCGTTGGTTGAACATTTAGGTCATTTTCGTCCTTCCAAGGCTTATTCTCGTCCAATTAGGGTTTTTAACCAATCTTGTGCATCCAATAAGTGATTTTGTGTCATTGGTTGAACATTTAGGTCATTTTCGTCCTCCCAAGGCTTATTCTCGTCCAATTAGGGTTTTTAACCAATCTTGTGCATAGGTCATTTTCATCCTCCCAAGGCTTAATCTCGTCGAATTAGGGTTTTTAACCAATCTTGTGCATCCAATAAGTGATTTTGTGTCATTGGTTGAACATTTAGGTCATTTTCGTCCTCCCTAGGCTTATTCTCGTCCAATTAGGGTTTTTAACCAATCTTGTGCATCAAATAAGTGATTTTGTGTCATTGGTTGAACATTTAGGTCATTTTCGTTCTCCCTAGGCTTGTTCTCGTCTAGTTAGGGTTTTTAGCCAATCTTGTGCATCCAATAAGTACATTTGTGTCATTGGTTGAACAGTTAGGTCATTTTCGTCCTCCCTAGGCTTATTCTCGTCCAATTAGGGTTTTTAACCAATCTTGTGTATCCAATAAGTGATTTTGTGTCATTGGTTGAACATTTAGGTCATTTTCGTCCTCCCAAGGTTTATTCTCGTCCAATTAGGGTTTTTAACCAATCTTGTGCATCCAATAAGTGATTTTGTGTCATTGGTTGAACATTTAGGTCATTTTCGTCCTCCCTAGTCTTATTCTCGTCCAATTAGGGTTTTTAACCAATCTTGTGCATCCACAAGTGATTTTGTGTCATTGGTTGAACATTTAGGTTATTTTTGTCCTCCCTAGGCTTATTCTCTTCAAATTAGGGTTTTTAACCAATCTTGTGCATCCAATAAGTACATTTGTGTCATTGGTTGAACATTTAGGTGATTTTCGTTCTCCCTAGGCTTATTCTCTTCCAATTAGCGTTTCTAACCAATCTTGTGCATCCAATAAGTGATTTTGTGTCATTGGTTGAACGTTTAGGTCATTTTCGTCCTCCCATTGCTTATTCTCGTCTAATTAGGTTTTTTAACCAATCTTGTGCATCCAATAAGTACATTTGTATCATTGGTTGAACATTTAGGTCATTTTTGTCCTCCCTAGGCTTATTCTCGTCCAATTTAGATTTTAACCAATCTTGTGCATCCAATAAGTGATTTTGTGTCATTGGTTGAACATTTAGGTCATTTTCATCCTCCCAAGGCTTATTCTCGTCCAATTAGGGTTTTTAACCAATCTTGTGCATCCAATAAGTACATTTGTGTCATTGGTTGAACATTTAGGTCATTTTCGTCCTCCCAAGGCTTATTCTCGTCCAATTAGGGTTTTTAACCAATCTTGTGCATCCAATAAGTAATTTTGTGTCATTAGTTGAACAGTTAGGTCATTTTCGTCCTCCCAAGGCTTGTTCTCGTCCAATTAGGGTTGTTAACCAATCTTGTGCATCAAATAAGTACATTTGTGTCATTGGTTGAACATTTAGGTCATTTTCTTCCTCCCAAGGCTTATTCTCGTCCAATTAGGGTTTTTAACCAATCTTATGCATCCAATAAGTGATTTTGTGTCATTGGTTGAACATTTAGGTTATTTTCGTTCTCCCAAGGCTTATTCTCGTCCAATTAGGGTTTTTAACAAATCTTGTGCATCCAATAAGTTATTTTGTGTCATTGGTTGAACATTTAGGTCATTTTCGTCCTCCCAAGGTTTATTCTCGTCCAATTAGGGTTTTTAACCAATCTTGTGCATCCAATAAGTGATTTTGTGTCATTGGTTGAACATTTAGGTCATTTTCGTCCTCCCTAGTCTTATTCTCGTCCAATTAGGGTTTTTAACCAATCTTGTGCATCCACAAGTGATTTTGTGTCATTGGTTGAACATTTAGGTTATTTTTGTCCTCCCTAGGCTTATTCCCTTCAAATTAGGGTTTTTAACCAATCTTGTGCATCCAATAAGTACATTTGTGTCATTGGTTGAACATTTAGGTTATTTTCGTTCTCCCTAGGCTTATTCTCTTCCAATTAGCGTTTCTAACCAATCTTGTGCATCCAATAAGTGATTTTGTGTCATTGGTTGAACATTTAGGTTATTTTCGTCCTCCCATTGCTTATTCTCGTCCAATTAGGTTTTTTAGCCAATCTTGTGCATCCAATAAGTACATTTGTGTCATTGGTTGAACATTTAGGTCATTTTCGTCCTCCCTAGGCTTATTCTCGTCCAATTAGGATTTTAACCAATCTTGTGCATCCAATAAGTACATTTGTGTCATTGGTTGAACATTAAGGTCATTTTTGTCCTCCCAAAGCTTATTCTTTTCCAATTAGGGTTTTTAACGAATCTTGTGCATCCAATAAGTGATTCTGTGTCATTGGTTGAACATTTAGGTTATTTTTGTCCTCCCTAGGCTTATTCTCGTCCAATTAGGGTTTTTAACCAATCTTGTGCATCCAATAAGTACATTTGTGTCATTGGTTGAACATTTAGGTGATTTTCGTTCTCCCTAGGCTTATTCTCTTCCAATTAGCGTTTCTAACCAATCTTGTGCATCCAATAAGTGATTTTGTGTCATTGGTTGAACGTTTAGGTCATTTTCGTCCTCCCATTGCTTATTCTCGGCCAATTAGGTTTTTTAACCAATCTTGTGCATCCAATAAGTACATTTGTATCATTGGTTGAACATATAGGTCATTTTTGTCCTCCCTAGGCTTATTCTCGTCCAATTTAGATTTTAACCAATCTTGTGCATCCAATAAGTGATTTTGTGTCATTGGTTGAACATTTAGATCATTTTCATCCTCCCAAGGCTTATTCTCGTCCAATTAGGGTTTTTAACCAATCTTGTGCATCCAATAAGTACATTTGTGTCATTGGTTGAACATTTAGGTCATTTTCGTCCTCCCAAGGCTTATTCTCGTCCAATTAGGGTTTTTAACCAATCTTGTGCATCCTATAAGTGATTTTGTGTCATTGGTTGAACATTTAGGTCATTTTCATCCTCCCTAGGCTTATTCTTGTCCAATTAGGGTTTTTAACCAATCTTGTGCATCCAATAAGTGATTTTGTGTCATTGGTTGAACATTTAGGTCATTTTCGTCCTCCGAAGGCTTATTCTCGTCCAATTAGGGTTTTTAACCAATCTTGTGCATCCAATAAGTACATTTGTGTCATTGGTTGAACATTTAGGCCATTTTCGTCCTCCCAAGGCTTATTCTCGTCCAATTAGGGTTTTTAACCAATCTTGTGCTTCATATAAGTGATTTTGTTTCATTGGTTGAACATTTCTGTCATTTTCGTCCTCCCAAGGCTTATTCTCGTCCAATTAGGGTTTTTAACCATTCATGTGCATCCAATAAGTACATTTGTGTCATTGGTTGAACATTTAGGTCATTTTCGTCCTCCCAAGGCTTATTCTCATCCAATTAGGGTTTTTAACCAATCTTGTGCATCCAATAAGTGATTTTGTGTCATTGGTTGAACATTTAGGTCATTTTCGTCCTCCCAAGGCTTATTCTCGTCCGATTAGGGTTTTTAACCAATCTTGTGCATCAAATAAGTGATTTTGTGACATTGGTTGAACATTTTGGTCATTTTCGTCCTCCCTAGGCTTATTTTCGTCATATTAGGGTTTTTAACCAATCTTGTGCATCTAATAACTACATTTGTGTCATTGGTTGAACATTTAGGTCATTTTCGTCCTCCCTAGGTTTATTCTCGTCCAATTAGGGTTTTTAACCAATCTTGTGCATCCAATAAGTTAATTTGTGTCATTGGTTGAACATTTAGGTCATTTTCGTCCTCCCAAGGCTTATTCTCGTCCAATTAGGGTTTTTAACCAATCTTGTGCATCCAATAAGTACATTTGTGTCATTGGTTGAACATTTAGGTCATTTTCGTCCTCCCAAGGCTTATTCTCGTCCAATTAGGGTTTTTCAGCAGTCTTGTGCATCCAATAAGTACATTTGTGTCATTGGTTGAACATTTAGGTCATTTTCGTCCTCCCAAGGCTTATTCTCGTCCAATTAGGGTTTTTAACCAATCTTGTGCATCCAATAAGTGATTTTGTGTCATTGGTTGATCATTTAGGTCATTTTCGTCCTCCCAAGGCTTATTCTCGTGCAATTAGGGTATTTAACCAATCTTGTGCATCCAATAAGTGATTTTGTGTCATTGGTTGAACATTTAGGTCATTTTCGTCCTCCCAAGGCTTATTCTCGTCCAATTAGGGTTTTTAACCAATCTTGTGCATCCAATAAGTGATTTTGTGTCATTGGTTGAACATTTAGGTCATTTTCGTCCTCCCAAGACTTATTGTCGTCCAATTAGGGTTTTTAACCAATCTTGTGCATCCAATAAGTACATTTATGTCATTGGTTGAACATTTAGGTCATTTTTCGACCTCCTAAGGCTTATTCTCGTCCAATTAGGGTTTTTAACCAATCTTGTGCATCCAACAAGTGATTTTGTGTCATTGGTTGGACATTTAGGTCATTTTCGACCTCCCAAGGCTTATTATCGTCCAATTAGGGATTTTAACAAATGTTGTGCATCCAATAAGTACATTAGTGTCATTGGTTGAACATTTAGGTCATTTTCGTCCTCCCTAGGCTTATTCTCGTCTAATTAGGGTTTTTAACCAATCTTGTGCATCCAATAAGTGATTTTGTGTCATTGGTTGAACATATAGGTCATTTTCGACTTCCCAAGGGTTATTCTCGTCCAATTAGGGTTTTTAACCAATCTTGTGCATCCAATAAGTACATTTGTGTCATTGGTTGAACATTTAGGACATTTTCGTCCTCCCAAGGCTTATTCTCGTCCAATTAGGGTTTTTAACCAATCTTGTGCATCCAATAAGTACATTTGTGTCATTGGTTGAACATTTAGGTCATTTTCTTCCTCTTAAGGCTTATTCTCGTCCAATTAGGGTTTTTTTACCAATCTTGCGCATCCAATAAGTGATTTTGTGTCATTGGTTGAACATTTAGGTCATTTTCATCCTCCCAAGGCTTATTCTCGTCCAATTAGGGTTTTTAACCAATCTTGTGCATCCAATAAGTACATTTGTGTCATTGGTTGAACATTTAGGTGATTTTCGTTCTCCCTAGGCTTATTCTCTTCCAATTAGCGTTTCTAACCAATCTTGTGCATCCAATAAGTGATTTTGTGTCATTGGTTGAACGTTTAGGTCATTTTCGTCCTCCCATTGCTTATTCTCGTCCAATTAGGTTTTTTAACCAATCTTGTGCATCCAATAAGTACATTTGTATCATAGGTTGAACATTTAGGTCATTTTTGTCCTCCCTAGGCTTATTCTCATCCAATTTAGATTTTAACCAATCTTGTGCATCCAATAAGTGATTTTGTGTCATTGGTTGAACATTTAGGTCATTTTCATCCTCCCAAGGCTTATTCTCGTCCAATTAGGGTTTTTAACCAATCTTGTGCATCCAATAAGTACATTTGTGTCATTGGTTGAACATTTAGGTCATTTTCGTCCTCCCAAGGCTTATTCTTGTCAAAGTAGGGTTTTTAACCAATCTTGTGCATCCAATAAGTGATTTTGTGTCATTGGTTGAACATTTAGGTCATTTTCGTCCTCCCAAGGCTTATTCTCGTCCAATTAGGGTTTTTAACCAATCTTGTGCATCCAATAAGTACATTTGTGTCATTGGTTGAACATTTAGGTCATTTTCGTCCTCCCAAGGCATTTTCTCGTCCAATTATGGTTTTTAACCAATCTTGTGCATCCAATAAGTACATTTGTGTCATTGGTTGAACATTTAGGTCATTTTCGTCCTCCCAAGGCTTATTCTCGTCCAATTAGGGTTTTTAACCAATCTTGTGCATCCAATAAGTGATTTTGTGTCATTGGTTGATCATTTAGGTCATTTTCGTCCTCCCAATGCTTATTCTCGTACAATTAGGGTTTTTAACCAATCTTGTGCATCCAATACGTGATTTTGTGTCATTGGTTGAACATTTAGGTCATTTTCGTCCTCCCTAGTCTTATTCTCGTCCAATTAGGGTTTTTAACCAATCTTGTGCATCCAATAAGTACATTTGTGTCATTGGTTGAACATTTAGGTCATTTTCGTCCTCACAAGGCTTATTCTCGTCCAATTAGGGTTTTTAACCAATCTTGTGCATCCAATAAGTGCTTTTGTGTCATTGGTTGAACATTTAGGTCATTTTCGTCCTCCCAAGGCTTATTCTCGTCCAATTAGGGTTTTTAACCAATCTTGTGCAACCAATAAGTACATTTGTGTCATTGGTTGAACATTTAGGTCATTTTCGTCCTCCCTAGGCTTATTCTCGTCCAATTAGGGTTTTTAACCAATCTTGTGCATCCAATAAGTGATTTTGTGCCATTGGTTGAACATTTAGGTCATTTTCCTCCTCCCAAGTCTTATTTTCGTGCAATTAGGGTTTTTAACAAATGTTGTGCATCCAATAAGTACATTTGTGTCATTGGTTGAACATTTAGGTCATTTTCGACTTCCCAAGGGTTATTCTCGTCCAATTAGGGTTTTTAACCAATCTTGTGCATCCAATAAGTACATTTGTGTCATTGGTTGAACATTTAGGACATTTTCGTCCTCCCAAGGCTTATTCTCGTCCAATTAGGGTTTTTAACCAATCTTGTGCATCCAACAAGTGATTTTGTGTAATTGGTTGAACATTTAGGTCATTTTCGTCCTCCCAAGACTTATTCTCGTCCAATTAGGGTTTTTAACCAATCTTGTGCATCCAATAAGTACATTTGTGTCATTGGTTGAACATTTAGGTCATTTTCGTCCTCCCAAGGCTTATTCTCGTCCAATTAGGGTTTTTAACCAATCTTGTGCATCCAATAAGTGATTTTGTGTCATTGGTTGATCATTTAGGTCATTTTCGTCCTCCCAATGCTTATTCTCGTACAATTAGGGTTTTTAACCAATCTTGTGCATCCAATACGTGATTTTGTGTCATTGGTTGAACATTTAGGTCATTTTCGTCCTCCCTAGTCTTATTCTCGTCCAATTAGGGTTTTTAACCAATCTTGTGCATCCAATAAGTACATTTGTGTCATTGGTTGAACATTTAGGTCACTTCCGTCATCCCTAGGCTTATTCTCGTCCAATTAGGGTATTTAACCAATCTTGTGCATCCAACAAGTACATTTGTGTCATTGGTTGAACATTTAGGTCATTTTTGTCCTCCCAAGGCTTATTCTTGTCCAATTAGGGTTTTTAACCAATCTTGTGCATCCAATAAGTGATTTTGTGTCATTGGTTGAACATTTAGGTTATTTTTGTCCTCCCTAGGCTTATTCTCTTCCAATTAGGGTTTTTAACCAATCTTGTGCATCCAATAAGTACATTTGTGTCATTGGTTGAACATTTAGGTGATTTTCGTTCTCCCTAGGCTTATTCTCTTCCAATTAGCGTTTCTAACCAATCTTGTGCATCCAATAAGTGATTTTGTGTCATTGGTTGAACATTTAGGTCTTTTTCGTTCTCCCATTGCTTATTCTCGTCCAATAAGGTTTTTTTACCAATCTTGTGCATCCAATAAGTAATTTTGTGTCATTAGTTGAACATTTAGGTCATTTTCGTCCTCCCTAGGCTTATTCTCGTCCAATTAGGATTTTAACCAATCTTGTGCATCCAATAAGTGATTTTTGTGTCATTGGTTGAACATTTAGGTCATTTTCGTCCTCCCAAAGCTTATTCTCGTCCAATTAGGGTTTTTAACCAATCTTGTGCATCCAATAAGTACATTTGTGTCATTGGTTGAACATTTAGGTCATTTTCATCCTCCCAAGGCTTATTCTCGTCCAATTAGAGTTTTTAACCAATCTTGTGCATCCAATAAGTACATTTGTGTCATTGGTTGAACATTTAGGTGATTTTCGTTCTCCCTAGGCTTATTCTCTTCCAATTAGCATTTCTAACCAATCTTGTGCATCCAATAAGTGATTTTGTGTCATTAGTTGAACATTTAGGTCATTTTCGTCCTCCCAAGGCTTATTCTCGTCCAATTAGGGTTTTTAACCAATCTTGTACATCCAATAAGTACATTTGTGTCATTGGTTGAACATTTAGGTCATTTCCGTCGTCCCTAGGCTTATTCTCGTCCAATTAGGGTTTTTAACCAATCTTGTGCATCCAATAAGTACATTTGTGTCATTGGTTGAACATTGAGGTCATTTTCGTCCTCCCATTGCTTATTCTCGTCCAATTAGGTTTTTTAACCAATCTTGTGCATCCAATAAGTACATTTGTGTCATTGGTTGAACATTTAGGTCATTTTCGTCCTCCCTAGGCTTATTCTCGTCCAATTAGGATTTTAACCAATCTTGTGCATCCAATAAGTGATTTTGTGTCATTGGTTGAACATTTAGGTCATTTTCATGCTCCCAAGGCTTATTCTCGTCCAATTAGGGTTTTTAACCAATCTTGTACATCCAATAAGTACATTTGTGTCATTGGTTGAACATTTAGGTCATTTTCGTCCACCCTAGGCTTATTCTCGTCCAATTAGGATTTTAACCAATCTTGTGCATCCAATAAGTGATTTTTGTGTCATTGGTTGAAGATTTAGGTCATTTTCGTCCTCCCAAAGCTTATTCTCGTCCAATTAGGGTTTTTAACAAATCTTATGCATCCAATAAGTGATTTTGTGTCAATTGTTGAACATTTAGGTTAATTTCGTTCTCCCTAGGCTTATTCTCTTCAAATTAGGGTTTTTAACCAATCTTGTGCATCCAATAAGTACATTTGTGTCATTGGTTGAACATTTAGGTGATTTTCGTTCTCCCTAGGCTTATTCTCTTCCAATTAGCGTTTCTAACCAATCTTGTGCATCCAATAAGTGATTTTGTGTCATAATTTGAACATTTAGGTCATGTTCGTCCTCCCAAGGCTTATTCTCGTCCAATTAGGGTTTTTAACCAATCTTGTACATCCAATAAGTACATTTGTGTCATTGGTTGAACATTTAGGTCATTTCCGTCCTCCCTAGGCTTATTCTCGTCCAATTAGGGTTTTTAACCAATCTTGTGCATCCAATAAGTACATTTGTGTCATTGGTTGAACATTTAGGTCATTTTCGTCCTCCCATTGCTTATTCTCGTCCAATTAGGTTTTTTAACCAATCTTGTGCATCCAATAAGTGATTTTTGTGTCATTGGTTGAACATTTAGGTCATTTTGTTCTCCCAAGGCTTATTCTCGTCCAATTAGGGTTTTTAAACAATCTTGTGCATCCAATAAGTGATTTTGTGTCATTGGTTGAACATTTAGGTCATTTTCGTACTCCCTAGGCTTATTCTCGTCCAATTAGGGTTTTTAACCAATCTTGTGCATCCAATAAGTGATTTTGTGCCATTGGTTGAACATTTAGGTCATTTTCGTCCTCCCAAGGCTTATTCTCGTCCAATTAGGGTTTTTAACCAATCTTGTGCATCCAATAAGTTAATTTGTGTCATTGGTTGAACATTTAGGTCATTTTCGTCCTCCCAAGGCTTATTCTCGTCCAATTAGGGTTTGTAACCAATCTTGTGCATTCAATAAGTACATTTGTGTCATTGGTTGAACATTTAGGTCATTTTCGTCCTCCCAAGGCTTATTCTCGTCCAATTAGGGTTTTTAACCAATCTTGTGCATCCAATAAGTTAATTTGTGTCATTGGTTGAACATTTAGGTCATTTTCGTCCTCCCTAGGCTTATTCTTGTCCAATTAGGATTTTTAACCAATCTTGTACATCCAATAAATGGTTTTGTGTCATTGGTTGAACATTTAGGTCATTTTCTTCCTCCAAAGGCTTATTCTCGTCCAATTAGGGTTTTTAACCAATCTTGTGCATCCAATAAGTACATTTGTGTCATTGGTTGAACATTTAGGTCATTTTCGTCCTCCCTAGGCTTATTCTCGTCCAATTAGGGTTTTTAATCAATCTTGTGCATCCAATAAGTGATTTTGTGTCATTGGTTAAACATTTAGGTCATTTTCGTCCTCCCAAGGCTTATTCTCGTCCAATTAGGGTTTTTAACCAATCTTGTGCATCCAATAAGTGATTTTGTGTCATTGGTTGAACATTTCGGTCATTTTCGTCATCCCAAGGCTTATTCTCGTCCAATTAGGGTTTTTAACCAATCTTGTGCATCCAATAAGTGATTTTGTGTCATTGGTTGAACATTTAGGTCATTTTCGTCCTCCGAAGGCTTATTCTCGTCCAATTAGGGTTTTTAACCAATCTTGTGCATCCAATAAGTACATTTGTGTCATTGGTTGAACATATAGGTCATTTTCGTCCTCCCAAGGCTTATTCTCGTCCAATTAGGGTTTTTAACCAATCTTGTGCATCCAATAAGTACATTTGTGTCATTGGTTGAACATTTAGGTCATTTTCATCCTCCCAAGGCTTATTCTCGTCAAATTAGGGTTTTTAACCAATCTTGTGCATCCAATAAGTACATTTGTGTCATTGGTTGAACATTTAGGTCATTTTCGTCCTCCGTAGGCTTATTCTCGTCCAATTAGGATTTTAACCAATCTTGTGCATCCAATAAGTGATTTTGTGTCATTGGTTGAACATTTAGGTCATTTTCACGCTCCCAAGGCTTATTCTCGTCCAATTAGGGTTTTTAACCAATCTTGTACATCCAATAAGTACATTTGTGTCATTGGTTGAACATTTAGGTCATTTTCATCCTCCCAAGGCTTATTCTCGTCCAATTAGGATTTTTAACCAATCTTGTGCATCCAATAAGTACATTTGTGTCATTTGTTGAACATTTAGGTGATTTTCGTTCTCCCTAGGCTTATTCTCTTCCAATTAGCGTTTCTAACCAATCTTGTGCATCCAATAAGTGATTTTGTGTCATAATTTGAACATTTAGGTCATGTTCGTCCTCCCAAGGCTTATTCTCGTCCAATTAGGGTTTTTAACCAATCTTGTACATCCAATAAGTACATTTGTGTCATTGGTTGAACATTTAGGTCATTTCCGTCCTCCCTAGGCTTATTCTCGTCCAATTAGGGTTTTTAACCAATCTTGTGCATCCAATAAGTACATTTGTGTCATTGGTTGAACATTTAGGTCATTTTCGTCCTCCCATTGCTTATTCTCGTCCAATTAGGTTTTTTAACCAATCTTGTGCATCCAATAAGTGATTTTTGTGTCATTGGTTGAACATTTAGGTCATTTTGTTCTCCCAAGGCTTATTCTCGTCCAATTAGGGTTTTTAAACAATCTTGTGCATCCAATAAGTGATTTTGTGTCATTGGTTGAACATTTAGGTCATTTTCGTACTCCCTAGGCTTATTCTCGTCCAATTAGGGTTTTTAACCAATCTTGTGCATCCAATAAGTGATTTTGTGCAATTGGTTGAACATTTAGGTCATTTTCGTCTTCCCAAGGCTTATTCTCGTCCAATTAGGGTTTTTAACCAATCTTGTGCATCCAATAAGTTAATTTGTGTCATTGGTTGAACATTTAGGTCATTTTCGTCCTCCCAATGCTTATTCTCGTCCAATTAGGGTTTTTAACCAATCTTGTGCATCCAATAAGTGATTTTGTGTCATTGGTTGAACATTTAGGTCATTTTCGTCCTCCCAGGGCTTATTCTCGTCCAATTAGGGGTTTTAACCAATCTTGTGCATCCAATAAGTGATTTTGTGTCATTGGTTGAACATTTAGGTCATTTTCGTCCTCCCAAGGCTTATTCTCGTCCAATTAGGGTTTTTAACCAATCTTGTGCATCCAATAAGTACATTTGTGTCATTGGTTGAACATTTAGGTCATTTTCATCCTCCCTAGGATTTTTCTCGTCCAATTAGGGTTTTTAACCAATCTTGTGCATCCAATAAGTACATTTGTGTCATTGGTTGAACATTTAGGTCATTTTCGTCCTCCCAATGCTTATTCTCGTCCAATTAGGGTTTTTAACCAATCTTGTGCATCCAATAAGTGATTTTGTGTCATTGGTTGAACATTTAGATCATTTTTGTCCTCCCTAGGCTTATTCTCGACCAATTAGGGGTTTTAACCAATCTTGTGCATCCAATAAGTACATTTGTGTCATTGGTTGAACATTTAGTTCATTTTCGTCCTCCCAAGGCTTATTCTCGTCCAATTAGGGTTTTTAACGAATGTTGTGCATCCAATAAGTGATTTTGTGTCATTGGTTGAACATTTAGGTCATTTTCGTCCTCCCTAGGCTTATTCTCGTCCAATTAGGGTTTTTAACCAATCTTGTGCATCCAATAAGTACATTTGTGTCATTGGTTGAACATTTAGGTCATTTTCGTCCTCCCAATGCTTAATCTCGTCCAATTAGGGTTTTTAACCAATCTTGTGCATCCAATAAGTGATTTTGTGTCATTGGTTGAACATTTAGGTCATTTTCGTCCTCCCTAGGCTTATTCTCGTCCAATTAGGGTTTTTAACCAATCTTGTGCATCCAATAAGTACATTTGTGTCATTGGTTGAATATTTAGGTCATTTTCGTCCTCCCTAATCTTTTTCTCGTCCAATTAGGGTTTTTACCCAATCTTGTGCATCTAATAAGTGATTTTGTGTCATTGGTTGAACATTTAGGTCATTTTCGTCCTCCCAAGGCTTATTCTCGTCCAATTAGGGTTTTTAACCAATCTTGTGCATCCAATAAGTGATTTTGTGTCATTGGTTGAACATTTAGGTCATTTTCGTCCTCCCTAGGCTTATTCTCGTCCAATTAGGGTTTTTAACCAATCTTGTGCATCCAATAAGTGATTTTGTGTCATTGGTTGAAAATTTAGGTCATTTTCGTCCTCCCAAGGCTTATTCTCGTCCAATTAGGGTTTTTAAGAAATCTTGTGCATCCAATATGTGATTTTGTGTTATTGGTTGAACATTTAGGTCATTTTCGTCCTCCCTAGACTTATTCTCGTCCACTTAGGGGTTTTAACCAATCTTGTGCATCCAATAAGTACATTTGTGTCATTGGTTAAAGATTTAGGTCATTTTTGTCCTCCCAAGGCTTATTCTCGTCCAATTAGGGTTTTTAACCAATCTTGTGCATCCAATAAGTGATTTTGTGTCATTGGTTGAACATTTAGGTCATTTTCGTCCTCCCTAGGCTTATTCTCGTCCAATTAGGGTTTTTAACCAATCTTGTGCATCCAATAAGTGATTTTGTGCCATTGGTTGAACACTTAGGTCATTTTCGTCCTCCAAGGGCTTATTGTTGTCCAATTAGGGTTTTTAACCAATCTTGTGCATCCAATAAGTGATTTTGTGTCATTGGTTGAACATTTAGGTCATTTTCGTCCTCCCTAGGCTTATTCTCGTCCAATTAGGGTTTTTAACCAATCTTGTGCATCCAATAAGTACATTTGTGTCATTGGTTGAACCTTTAGGTTATTTTTGTCCTCCCAAGGCTTATTCTCGTCCAATTAGGGTTTTTAACCAATCTTGTGCATCCAATAAGTGATTTTGTGTCATTGGTTGAACATTTAGGTCATTTTCGTCCTCCCTAGGCTTATTCTCGTCCAATTAGGGTTTTTAACCAATCTTGTGCATCCAATAAGTACATTTGTGTCATTGGTTGAACATTTAGGTAATTTTCGTCCTCCCAATGCTTATTCTCGTCCAATTAGGGTTTTTAACCAATCTTGTGCATCCAATAAGTGATTTTGTGTCATTGGTTGAACATTTAGATCATTTTCGTCCTCCTGAGGCTTATTCTCGTCTAATTAGGGTTTTTAACCAATCTTGTGCATCCAACAAGTACATTTGTGTCATTGGATGAACATTTAGATTATTTTCGTCCTCCCAAGGCTTATTCTCGTCCAATTAGGGTTTTTAACCAATCTTGTGCATCCAATAAGTGATTTTGTGTCATTGGTTGAACATTTAGGTCATTTTCGTCCTCCCTAGGCTTATTCTCGTCCAATTAGGGTTTTTAACCAATCTTGTGCATCCAATACGTACATTTGTGTCACTGGTTGAACATTTAGGTCATTTTTGTCCTCCCAAGGCTTATTCTCGTCGAATTAGGGTTTTTAACCAATCTTGTGCATCCAATAAGTGATTTTGTGTCGTTGGTTGAACATTTAGGTCATGTTCATCCTCCCAAGGCTTATTCTCGTCCAATTAGGGTTTTGAACCAATCTTGTACATTCAATAAGTGATTTTGTGTCATTGTTTGAACATTTAGGTCATTTTCGTCCTCCCAAGGCTTATTCTCGTCCAATTAGGGTTTTTAACCAATCTTGTGCATCCAATAAGTGATTTTGTGTCATTGGTTGAACATTTAGGTCATTTTCGTCCTCCCTAGGCTTATTCTCGTCCAATTAGGGTTTTTAACCAATCTTGTGCATCCAATACGTACATTTGTGTCATTGGTTGAACATTTAGGTCATTTTCGTTCTCCCAAGGCTTATTCTCGTCCAATTAGGGTTTTTAACCAATCTTGTGCATCCAATAAGTGATTTTGTGTCATTGGTTGAACATTTAGGTCATTTTCGTCCTCCCTAGGCTTATTCTCGTCCAATTAGGGTTTATAACCAATCTTGTGCATCCAATAAGTGATTTTGTGCCATTGGTTGAACATTTAGGTCATTTTCGTCCTCCCAAGGCTTATTTTCGTCCAATTAGGGTTTTTAACCAATCTTGTGCATCCAATCAGTACATTTGTGTCATTGGTTGAACATTTAGGTCATTTTCGTCCTCCCAAGGCTTATTATCGTCCAATTAGGGATTTTAACCAATCTTGTGCATCCAATAAGTACATTTGTGTCATTGGTTGAACATTTAGGTCATTTTCGTTCTCCCAAGGCTTATTCTCGTCCAATTAGGGTTTTTAACCAATCTTGTGCATCCAATAAGTGCTTTTGTGTCATTGGTTGAACATTTAGGTCATTTTCGTCCTCCCTAGGCTTATTCTCGTCCAATTAGGGTTTTTAACCAATCTTGTGCATCCAATAAGTAATTTTGTGTCATTGGTTGAACATTTAGGTCATTTTCGTCCTCCCTATGCTTATTCTCGTCCAATTAGGGTTTTTAACCAATCTTGTGCATCCAATAAGTGATTTTGTGTCATTGGTTGAACATTTAGGTCATTTTCGTCCTCCGAAGGCTTATTCTCGTCCAATTAGGGTTTTTAACCAATCTTGTGCATCCAATAAGTACTTTTGTGTCATTGGTTGAACATTTAGGTCATTTTCGTCCTCCCAAGGCTTATTCTCGTCCAATTAGGGTTTTGAACCAATCTTGTTCATCCAATAAGTGATTTTGTGTCTTTGTTTGAACATTTAGGTTATTTTCGTACTCCCTAGGCTTATTCTCGTCCAATTAGGGTTTTTAACCAATCTTGTGCATCCAATAAGTACATTTGTGTCATTGGTTGAACATTTAGGTCATTTTTCTCATCCCAAGGCTTATTCTCGTCCAATTAGGGTTTTTAACCAATCTTGTGCATCCAATAAGTGATTTTGTGTCATTGGTTGAACATTTAGGTCATTTTCGTCCTCCGAAGGCTTATTCTCGTCCAATTAGGGTTTTTAACCAATCTTGTGCATCCAATAAGTACTTTTGTGTCATTGGTTGAACATTTAGGTCATTTTCGTCCTCCCAAGGCTTATTCTCGTCCAATTAGGGTTTTCAACCAATCTTGTGCATCCAATAAGTGATTTTGTGTCATTGGTTGAACATTTAGGTCATTTACATCCTCCCTAGGCTTATTCTTGTCCAATTAGGGTTTTTAACCAATCTTGTGCATCTAATAAGTACATTTGTGTCATTGGTTGAACATTTAGGTCATTTTCGTCCTCCCTAAGCTTATTCTCGTCCAATTAGGGTTTTTAACCAATCTTGTGCATCCAATAAGTGATTTTGTGTCATTGGTTGAACATTTAGGTCATTTTCGTCCTCCCTAGGCTTATTCTCGTCCAATTAGGGTTTTTAACCAATCTTGTGCATCCAATAAGTGACTTTGTGTCATTGGTTGAACATTTAGGTCATTTATGTCCTCCCTAGGCTTATTCTCGTCCAATTAGGGTTTTTAACCAATCTTGTGCATCCAATAAGTGATTTTGTGTCATTGGTTGAACATTTAGGTCATTTTCGTCCTCTAAAGACTTATTCTCGTCCAATTAGGGTTTTTATCTAATCTTGTGCATCCAATAAGTGATTTTGTGTCATTGGTTGAATATTTAGGTCATTTTCGTCGTCCCAAGGCTTATTCTCGTCCAATTAGGGTTTTTAACCAATCTTGTGCATCCAATAAGTGATTTTGTGTCATTGGTTGAACATTTAGGTCATTTTCGTCCTCCCTAGGCTTATTCTCGTCCAATTAGGGTTTTTAACCAATCTTGTGCATCCAATAAGTACATTTGTGTCATTGGTTGAACATTTAGGTCATTTATGTCCTCCAAAAGCTTATTCTCGTTCAATTAGGGTTTTTAACCAATCTTGTGCATCCAATAAGTTTATTTGTGTCATTGGTTGAACATTTATGTCATTTTCCTCCTCCCAAGGCTTATTCTCGTCCAATTAGGGTTTTTAACCAATCATGTGCATCCAATAAGTGATTTTGTGTCATTGGTTGAACATTTAGGTCATTTTCGTCCTCCCTAGGCTTATTCTCGTCCAATTAGGGTTTTTAACCAATCTTGTGCATCCAATAAGTACATTTGTGTCATTGGTTGAACATTTAGGCCATTTTCGTCCTCCCTAGGCTTATTCTCGTCCAATTAGGGTTTTTAATTTATCTTGTGCATCCAATAAGTACATTTGTGTCATTGGTTGAACATTTAGGTCATTTTCGTCCTCCCTAGGCTTATTCTCGTCCAATTAGGGTTTTTAACCAATCTTGTGCATCCAATAAGTTTATTTGTGTCAATTGTTGAACATTTAGGTCATTTTCGTCCTCCCAAGGCTTATTCTCGTCCAATTAGGGTTTTTAACCAATCTTGTGCATCCAATAAGTGATTTTGTGTCATTGGTTGAACATTTAGGTCATTTTCGTCCTCCCTAGGCTTATTCTCGTCCAATTAGGGTTTTTAACCAATCTTGTGCATCCAATAAGTACATTTGTGTCATTGGTTGAACATGTAGGTCATTGATGTCCTCCAAAAGCTTATTCTCGTCCAATTAGGGTTTTTAACCAATCTTGTGCATCCAATAAGTGATTTTGTGTCATTGGTTGAACATTTAGGTCATTTTCGTCCTCTGAAGACTTCATCTCGTCCAATTAGGGTTTTTATCTAATCTTGTGCATCCAATAAGTGATTTTGTGTCATTGGTTGAACATTTAGGTCATTTTCGTCCTCCCTAGGCTTATTCTCGTCCAATTAGGGTTTTTAACCAATCTTGTGCATCTAATAAGTGATTTTGTGTCATTGGTTGAACATTTAGGTCATTTTCGTCCTCCCTAGGCTTATTCTCGTGCAATTAGGGTTTTTAACCAATCTTGTGCATCCAATAAGTGATTTTGTGTCATTGGTTGAACATTTAGGTCATTTTCGTCCTCCCTAGGCTTATTCTCGTCCAATTAGGGTTTTTAACCAATCTTGTGCATCCAATACGTACATTTGTGTAATTGGTTGAACATTTAGGTCATTTTCGTCCTCCCAAGGCTTATTCTCGTCCAATTAGGGTTTTTAACCAATCTTGTGCATCCAATAAGTGATTTTGTGTCATTGGTTGAACATTTAGGTCATTTTCGTCCTCCCAAGGCTTATTCTCGTCCAATTAGGGTTTTTTACCAATCTTGTGCATCCAATAATTGATTTTGTGTCATTGGTTGAACATTTAGGTCATTTTCGTCCTCCCAAGGCTTATTCTCGTCCAATTAGGGTTTTTAACCAATCTTGTGCATCCAATAAGTACATTTGTGTCATTGGTTGAACATTTAGGTCATTTTCGTCCTCCTAAGGCTAATTCTCGTCCAATTAGGGTTTTTAACCAATCTTGTGCATCCAATAAGTGATTTTGTGTCATTGGTTGAACATTTAGGTCATTTTCGTCCTCCCTAGGCTTATTCTCGTCCAATTAGGGTTTTTAACCAATCTTGTGCATCCAATAAGTACATTTGTGTCATTGGTTGAACATTTAGGTCATTTTCGTCCTCCCAAGGCTTATTCTCGTCCAACTAGGGTTTTTAACCATCTTGTGCATCCAATAAGTGATTTTGTGTCATTGGTTGAACATTTAGGTCATTTTCGTCCTCCCTAGGCTTATTCTCGTCCAATTAGGGTTTTTAACCAATCTTGTGCATCCAATAAGTACATTTGTGTCATTGGTTGAACATTTAGGTCATTTCCGTCCTCCCTAGGCTTATTCTCGTCCAATTAGGGTTTTTAACCAATCTTGTGCATCCAATAAGTACATTTGTGTCATTGGTCTCGTCCAATTAGGGTTTTTAACCAATCTTGTGCATCCAATAAGTACATTTGTGTCATTGGTTGAACATTTAGGTCATTTCCGTCCTCCCTAGGCTTATTCTCGTCCAATTAGGGTTTTTAACCAATCTTGTGCATCCAATAAGTACATTTGTGTCATTGGTTGAACATTTAGGTCATTTTGTTCTTCCCAAGGCTTATTCTTGTCCAATTAGGGTTTTTAACCAATCTTGTGCATCCAATAAGTGATTTTGTGTCTTGGTTGAACATTTAGGTTATTTTTGTCCTCCCTAGGCTTATTCTCTTCCAATTAGGGTTTTTAACCAATCTTGTGCATCCAATAAGTACATTTGTGTCATTGGTTGAACATTTAGGTGATTTTCGTTCTCCCTAGGCTTATTCTCTTCCAATTAGCGTTTCTAACCAATCTTGTGCATCCAATAAGTGATTTTGTGTCATTGGTTGAACATTTAGGTCTTTTTCGTTCTCCCATTGCTTATTCTCGTCCAATAAGGTTTTTTTACCAATCTTGTGCATCCAATAAGTAATTTTGTGTCATTAGTTGAACATTTAGGTCATTTTCGTCCTCCCTAGGCTTATTCTCGTCCAATTAGGATTTTAACCAATCTTGTGCATCCAATAAGTGATTTTTGTGTCATTGGTTGAACATTTAGGTCATTTTCGTCCTCCCAAAGCTTATTCTCGTCCAATTAGGGTTTTTAACCAATCTTGGGCATCCAATAAGTACATTTGTGTCATTGGTTGAACATTTAGGTCATTTTCATCCTCCCAAGGCTTATTCTCGTCCAATTAGAGTTTTTAACCAATCTTGTGCATCCAATAAGTACATTTGTGTCATTGGTTGAACATTTAGGTGATTTTCGTTCTCCCTAGGCTTATTCTCTTCCAATTAGCGTTTCTAACCAAT
Organism: Cicer chorassanicum; assembly: GCA_037974735.1. Taxonomy (NCBI): domain Eukaryota; kingdom Viridiplantae; phylum Streptophyta; class Magnoliopsida; order Fabales; family Fabaceae; genus Cicer; species Cicer chorassanicum. Next base: position 20,532 of record JBBPBP010000197.1, read on the forward strand.
CTTGTGCATCCAATAAGTGATTTTGTGTCATTAGTTGAACATTTAGGTCATTTTCGTCCTCCCAAGGCTTATTCTCGTCCAATTAGGGTTTTAACCAATCTTGTACATCCAATAAGTACATTTGTGTCATTGGTTGAACATTTAGGTCATTTCCGTCCTCCCTAGGCTTATTCTCGTCCAATTAGGGTTTTTAACCAATCTTGTGCATCCAATAAGTACATTTGTGTCATTGGTTGAACATTTAGGTCATTTTCGTCCTCCCATTGCTTATTCTCGTCCAATTAGGTTTTTTAACCAATCTTGTGCATCCAATAAGTGATTTTTGTGTCATTGGTTGAACATTTAGGTCATTTTGTTCTCCCAAGGCTTATTCTCGTCCAATTAGGGTTTTTAAACAATCTTGTGCATCCAATAAGTGATTTTGTGTCATTGGTTGAACATTTAGGTCATTTTCGTACTCCCTAGGCTTATTCTCGTCCAATTAGGGTTTTTAACCAATCTTGTGCATCCAATAAGTGATTTTGTGCAATTGGTTGAACATTTAGGTCATTTTCGTCTTCCCAAGGCTTATTCTCGTCCAATTAGGGTTTTTAACCAATCTTGTGCATCCAATAAGTTAATTTGTGTCATTGGTTGAACATTTAGGTCATTTTCGTCCTCCCAATGCTTATTCTCGTCCAATTAGGGTTTTTAACCAATCTTGTGCATCCAATAAGTGATTTTGTGTCATTGGTTGAACATTTAGGTCATTTTCGTCCTCGCAAGGCTTATTCTCGTCCAATTAGGGTTTTTAACCAATCTTGTGCATCCAATAAGTATATTTGTGTCATTGGTTGAACATTTAGGTCATTTTCCTCCTCCCAAGGCTTATTCTCATCCAATTAGGGTTTTTAACCAATCTGGTGCATCCAATAAGTAATTTTGTGTCATTGGTTGAACATTTAGGTCATTTTCGTCCTCCCAAGGCTTATTCTCGTCCAATTAGGGTTTTTAACCAATCTTGTGCATCCAATAAGTACATTTGTGTCATTGGTTGAACATTTAGGTCATTTTCGTCCTCCCAAGGCTTATTCTCCTCCAATTAGGGGTTTTAACCAATCTTGTGCATCCAATAAGCGAATTTGTGTCATTGGTTGAACATTTAGGTCATTTTCGTCCTCCCAAGGCTTATTCTCGTCCAATTAGGGTTTTTAACCAATCTTGTGCATCCAATAAGTACATTTGTGTCATTGGTTGAACATTTAGGTCATTTTCGTCCTCCGAAGGCTTATTCTCATCCAGTTAGGGTTTTTAACCAATCTTGTGCATCCAATAAGTGATTTTGTGTCATTGGTTGAACATTTAGGTCATTTTCGTCCTCCGAAGGCTTATTCTCGTCCAATTAGGGTTTTTAACCAATCTTGTGCATCCAATAAGTGATTTTGTGTCATTGGTTGAACATTTAGGTCATTTTCGTCCTCCTTAGGCTTATTCCCGTCCAATTAGGGTTTTGAACCAATCTTGTGCATACAATAAGTGATTTTGTGTCATTGTTTGAACATTTAGGTCATTTTCGTCCTCCCAAGGCTTATTTTCGTCAAATTAGGGTTTTTAACCAATCTTGTGCATCAAATAAGTACATTTGTGTCATTGGTTGAACATTTAGGTAATTTTCGTCCTCCGAAGGCTTATTCTCGTCCAATTAGGGTTTTTAACCAATCTTGTGCATCCAATAAGTGATTTTGTGTCATTGGTTGAACATTTAGGTCATTTTCGTCCTCCGAAGGCTTATTCTCGTCCAATTAGGGTTTTTAACCAATCTTGTGCATCCAATAAGTGGTTTTGTGTCATTGGTTGAACATTTAGGTCATTTTCGTCCTCCCAAGGCTTATTCTCGTCCAATTAGGGTTTTTAACCAATCTTGTGCATCCAATAAGTGATTTTGTGTCATTGGTTGAATATTTAGGTCATTTTCGTTCTCCCAAGGCTTATTCTCGTCCAATTAGGGTTTTTAACCAATCTTGTGCATCCAATAAGTGATTTTGTGTCATTGGTTGAACATTTAGGTCATTTTCGTCCTCCCTAGGCTTATTCTCGTCCAATCAGGGTTTTTAACCAATCTTGTGCATCCAAGAAGTACATTTGTGTCAATGGTTGAACATTTAGGTCATTTTCGTCCTCCCAAGGCTTATTCTCGTCCAATTAGGGTTTTAAACCAATCTTGTGCATCCAATAAGTGATTTTGTGTCATTGGTTGAACATTTAGGTCATTTTCGTCCTCCCTAGGCTTATTCTCGTCCAAATAGGGTTTTTAACCAATCTTGTGCATCCAATAAGTACATTTGTGTCATTGGTTGAACATTTAGGTCATTTTCGTCCTCCCTAGGCTTATTCTCGTCCAATTAGGGTTTTTAACCAATCTTGTCCATCCAATAAGTGATTTTGTGTCATTGGTTGAACATTTAGGTCATTTTCGTCCTCCCATGGCTTATTCTCATCCAGTTAGGGTTTTTCACCAATCTTGTGCATCCAATAAGTGATTTTGTGCCATTGGTTGAACATTTAGGTCATTTTCGTCCTCCCTAGGCTTATTCTCGTCCAATTAGGGTTTTTAACCAATCTTGTGCATCCAATAAGTACATTTGTGTCATTGGTTGAACATTTAGGTCATTTTCGTCCTCCCTAGGCTTATTCTCGTCCAATTACGATTTTAACCAATCTTGTGCATCCAATAAGTGATTTTTGTGTCATTGGTTGAACATTTAGGTCATTTTCGTCCTCCCAAAGCTTATTCTCGTCCAATTAGGGTTTTTAACAAATCTTATGCATCTAATAAGTGATTTTGTGTCATTGGTTGAGCATTTAGGTTAATTTCGTTCTCCCTAGGCTTATTCTCTTCAAATTAGGGTTTTTAACCAATCTTGTGCATCTAATAAGTACATTTGTGTCATTGGTTGAACATTTAGGTGATTTTCGTTCTCCCTAGGCTTATTCTTTTCCAATTAGCGTTTCTAACCAATCTTGTGCATCCAATAAGTGATTTTGTGTCATTAGTTGAACATTTAGGTCATTTTCGTCCTCCCAAGGCTTATTCTCGTCCAATTAGGGTTTTTAACCAATCTTGTACATCCAATAAGTACATTTGTGTCATTGGTTGAACATTTAGGTCATTTCCGTCCTCCCTAGGTTATTCTCGTCCAATTAGGGTTTTTAACCAATCTTGTGCATCCAATAAGTACATTTGTGTCATTGGTTGAACATTTAGGTCATTTTTGTCCTCCCAATGCTTATTCTCGTCCAATTTGGAATTTTAACGATTCTTGTGCATCCAATAAGTGATTTTGTGTCATTGGTTGAACATTTAGGTCATTTTCGTCCTCCCTAGTCTTATTCTCGTCCAATTAGGGTTTTCAACCAATCTTGTGCATCCAATAAGTACATTTGTGTCATTGGTTGAACATTTAGGTCATTTCCGTCCTCCCTAGGCTTATTCTCGTCCAATTAGGGTTTTTAACCAATCTTGTGCATCCAATAAGTACATTTGTGTCATTGGTTGAACATTTAGGTCATTTTGTTCCTCCCAAGGCTTATTCTTGTCCAATTAGGGTTTTTAACCAATCTTGTGCATCCAATAAGTGATTTTGTGTCATTGGTTGAACATTTAGGTTATTTTTGTCCTCCCTAGGCTTATTCTCTTCCAATTAGGGTTTTTAACCAATCTTGTGCATCCAATAAGTACATTTTTGTCATTGGTTGAACATTTAGGTGATTTTCGTTCTCCCTAGGCTTATTCTCTTCCAATTAGCGTTTCTAACCAATCTTGTGCATCCAATAAGTGATTTTGTGTCATTAGTTGAACATTTAGGTCATTTTCGTCCTCCCAAGGCTTATTCTCGTCCAATTAGGGTTTTTAACCAATCTTGTACATCCAATAAGTACATTTGTGTCATTGGTTGAACATTTAGGTGATTTTCGTTCTCCCAAGGCTTATTCTCGTCCAATTAGGGTTTTTAACCAATCTTGTGCATCCAATAAGTGATTTTGTGTCATTGGTTGAACATTTAGGTCATTTTCGTCCTCCCTAGGCTTATTCTCGTCCAATTAGGGTTTTTAACCAATCTTGTGCATCCAATAAGTACATTTGTGTCATTGGTTGAACATTGAGGTCATTTTCGTCCTCCCATTGCTTATTCTCGTCCAATTAGGTTTTTTAACCAATGTTGTGCATGCAATAAGTACATTTGTGTCATTGGTTGAACATTTAGGTCATTTTCGTCCTCCCTAGGCTTATTCTCGTCCAATTAGGATTTTAACCAATCTTGTGCATCCAATAAGTGATTTTGTGTCATTGGTTGAACATTTAGGTCATTTTCATGCTCCCAAGGCTTATTCTCGTCCAATTAGGGTTTTTAACCAATCTTGTGCATCCAATAAGTACATTTGTGTCATTGGTTGAACATTTAGGTCATTTTCATCCTCCCAAGGCTTATTCTCGCCCAATTAGGGTTTTTAACCAATCTTGTGCATCCAATAAGTACATTTGTATCATTGGTTGAACATTTAGGTCATTTTCGTTCTCCCTGGGCTTATTCTCGTCCAATTAGGGTTTTTAACCAATCTTGTGCATCCAATAAGTGATTTTGTGTCATTGGTTGAACATATAGGTTATTTTTGTCCTCCCTAGGCTTATTCTCTTCCAATTAGGGTTTTTAACCAATCTTGTGCATCCAATAAGTACATTTGTGTCATTGGTTGAACATTTAGGTGATTTTCGTTCTCCATAGGCTTATTCTCTTCCAATTAGCGTTTCTAACCAATCTTGTGCATCCAATAAGTGATTTTGTGTCATTGGTTGAACATTTAGGTCATTTTCGTCCTCCCATTGCTTATTCTCGTCCAATAAGGTTTTTTTACCAATCTTGTGCATCCAATAATTAATTTTGTGTCATTAGTTGAACATTTAGGTCATTTTCGTCCTCCCTTGGCTTATTCTCGTCCAATTAGGATTTTAACCAATCTTGTGCATCCAATAAGTGATTTTTGTGTCATTGGTTGAACATTTAGGTCATTTTCGTCCTCCCAAAGCTTATTCTCGTCTAATTAGGGTTTTTAACAAATCTTATGCATCTAATAAGTAATTTTGTGTCATTGGTTGAACATTTAGGTTAATTTCGTTCTCCCTAGGCTTATTCTCTTCAAATTAGGGTTTTTAACCAATCTTGTGCATCCAATAAGTACATTTGTGTCATTGGTTGAACATTTAGGTGATTTTCGTTCTCCCTAGGCTTATTCTCTTCCAATTAGCGTTTCTAACCAATCTTGTGCATCCAATAAGTGATTTTGTGTCATTAGTTGAACATTTAGGTCATTTTCGTCCTCCCAAGGCTTATTCTCGTCCAATTAGGGTTTTTAACCAATCTTGTACATCCGATAAGTACATTTGTGTCATTGGTTGAACATTTAGGTCATTTTTGTCCTCCAAATCCTTATTCTCGTCCAATTTGGAATTTTAACCAATCTTGTGCATCCAATAAGTGATTTTGTGTCATTGGTTGAACATTTAGGTTATTTTTGTCCTCCCTATGGTTATTCTCTTCCAATTAGGGTTTTTAACCAATCTTGTGCATCCAATAAGTACATTTGTGTCATTGGTTGAACATTTAGGTCATTTTCGTTCTCCCTAGGCTTATTCTCGTCCAATTAGCGTTTCTAACCAATCTTGTGCATCCAATAAGTGATTTTGTGTCATTGGTTGAACATTTTGGTCATTATCGTTCTCCCAAGGCTTATTCTCGTCCAATTAGGGTTTTTAAACAATCTTGTGCATCCAATAAGTGATTTTGTGTCATTGGTTGAACATTTAGGTCATTTTCGTACTCCCTAGGCTTATTCTCGTCCAATTAGGGTTTTTAACCAATCTTGTGCATCCAATAAGTGATTTTGTGCCATTGGTTAAACATTTAGGTCATTTTCGTCATCCCAAGGCTTATTCTCGTCCAATTAGGGTTTTTAACCAATCTTGTGCATCCAAAAAGTGATTTTGTGCCATTGGTTAAACATTTAAGTCATTTTCGTCCTCCCAAGGCTTATTCTCGTCCAATTAGGGTTTTTAACCAATCTTGTGCATCTAATAAGTACATTTGTGTCATTGGTTGAACATTTAGGTTATTTTCGTCCTCCCAAGGCTTATTCTCGTCCAATTAGGGTTTTTAACCAATCTTGTGCATCCAATAAGTGATTTTGTGTCATTGGTTGAACATTTAGGTCATTTTCGTCCTCCGAAGGCTTATTCTCGTCCAATTAGGGTTTTTAACCAATCTTGTGCATCCAATAAGAACATTTGTGTCATTGGTTGAACATTTAGGTCATTTTCGTCCTCCCAAGCCTTATTCTCGTCCAATTAGGGTTTTTAACCAATCTTGTGCATCCAATAAGTGATTTTGTGTCATTGGTTGAACATTTAGGTCATTTTCGTCCTCCGAAGGCTTATTCTCGTCCAATTAGGGTTTTTAACCAATCTTGTGCATCCAATAAGTACTTTTGTGTCATTGGTTGAACATTTAGGTCATTTTCGTCCTCCCAAGGCTTATTCTCGTCCAATTAGGGTTTTGAACCAATCTTGTTCATCCAATAAGTGATTTTGTGTCTTTGTTTGAACATTTAGGTTATTTTCGTACTCCCTAGGCTTATTCTCGTCCAATTAGGGTTTTTAACCAATCTTGTGCATCCAATAAGTACATTTGTGTCATTGGTTGAACATTTAGGTCATTTTTCTCATCCCAAGGCTTATTCTCGTCCAATTAGGGTTTTTAACCAATCTTGTGCATCCAATAAGTGATTTTGTGTCATTGGTTGAACATTTAGGTCATTTTCGTCCTCCGAAGGCTTATTCTCGTCCAATTAGGGTTTTTAACCAATCTTGTGCATCCAATAAGTACTTTTGTGTCATTGGTTGAACATTTAGGTCATTTTCGTCCTCCCAAGGCTTATTCTCGTCCAATTAGGGTTTTTACCCAATCTTGTGCATCCAATAAGTACATTTGTGTCATTGGTTGAACATTTAGGTCATTTTCATCCTCCCAAGGCTTATTCTCGTCCAATTAGGGTTTTTAACCAATCTTGTGCATCCAATAAGTACATTTGTGTCATTTGTTGAACATTTAGGTGATTTTCGTTCTCCCTAGGCTTATTCTCTTCCAATTAGCGTTTCTAACCAATCTTGTGCATCCAATAAGTGATTTTGTGTCATTAGTTGAACATTTAGGTCATTTTCGTCCTCCCAAGGCTTATTCTCGTCCAATTAGGGTTTTTAACCAATCTTGTACATCCAATAAGTACATTTGTGTCATTGGTTGAACATTTAGGTCATTTCCGTCCTCCCTAGGTTATTCTCGTCCAATTAGGGTTTTTAACCAATCTTGTGCATCCAATAAGTACATTTGTGTCATTGGTTGAACATTTAGGTCATTTTTGTCCTCCCAATGCTTATTCTCGTCCAATTTGGAATTTTAACGATTCTTGTGCATCCAATAAGTGATTTTGTGTCATTGGTTGAACATTTAGGTCATTTTCGTCCTCCCTAGTCTTATTCTCGTCCAATTAGGGTTTTCAACCAATCTTGTGCATCCAATAAGTACATTTGTGTCATTGGTTGAACATTTAGGTCATTTCCGTCCTCCCTAGGCTTATTCTCGTCCAATTAGGGTTTTTAACCAATCTTGTGCATCCAATAAGTACATTTGTGTCATTGGTTGAACATTTAGGTCATTTTGTTCCTCCCAAGGCTTATTCTTGTCCAATTAGGGTTTTTAACCAATCTTGTGCATCCAATAAGTGATTTTGTGTCATTGGTTGAACATTTAGGTTATTTTTGTCCTCCCAAGGCTTATTCTCGTCCAATTAGGGTTTTTAACCAATCTTGTGCATCCAATAAGTACATTTGTGTCATTGGTTGAACATTTAGGTCATTTTCATCCTCCCAAGGCTTATTCTCGCCCAATTAGGGTTTTTAACCAATCTTGTGCATCCAATAAGTACATTTGTATCATTGGTTGAACATTTAGGTCATTTTCGTTCTCCCTGGGCTTATTCTCGTCCAATTAGGGTTTTTAACCAATCTTGTGCATCCAATAAGTGATTTTGTGTCATTGGTTGAACATATAGGTTATTTTTGTCCTCCCTAGGCTTATTCTCTTCCAATTAGGGTTTTTAACCAATCTTGTGCATCCAATAAGTACATTTGTGTCATTGGTTGAACATTTAGGTGATTTTCGTTCTCCATAGGCTTATTCTCTTCCAATTAGCGTTTCTAACCAATCTTGTGCATCCAATAAGTGATTTTGTGTCATTGGTTGAACATTTAGGTCATTTTCGTCCTCCCATTGCTTATTCTCGTCCAATAAGGTTTTTTTACCAATCTTGTGCATCCAATAATTAATTTTGTGTCATTAGTTGAACATTTAGGTCATTTTCGTCCTCCCTTGGCTTATTCTCGTCCAATTAGGATTTTAACCAATCTTGTGCATCCAATAAGTGATTTTTGTGTCATTGGTTGAACATTTAGGTCATTTTCGTCCTCCCAAAGCTTATTCTCGTCTAATTAGGGTTTTTAACAAATCTTATGCATCTAATAAGTAATTTTGTGTCATTGGTTGAACATTTAGGTTAATTTCGTTCTCCCTAGGCTTATTCTCTTCAAATTAGGGTTTTTAACCAATCTTGTGCATCCAATAAGTACATTTGTGTCATTGGTTGAACATTTAGGTGATTTTCGTTCTCCCTAGGCTTATTCTCTTCCAATTAGCGTTTCTAACCAATCTTGTGCATCCAATAAGTGATTTTGTGTCATTAGTTGAACATTTAGGTCATTTTCGTCCTCCCAAGGCTTATTCTCGTCCAATTAGGGTTTTTAACCAATCTTGTACATCCGATAAGTACATTTGTGTCATTGGTTGAACATTTAGGTCATTTTTGTCCTCCAAATCCTTATTCTCGTCCAATTTGGAATTTTAACCAATCTTGTGCATCCAATAAGTGATTTTGTGTCATTGGTTGAACATTTAGGTTATTTTTGTCCTCCCTATGGTTATTCTCTTCCAATTAGGGTTTTTAACCAATCTTGTGCATCCAATAAGTACATTTGTGTCATTGGTTGAACATTTAGGTCATTTTCGTTCTCCCTAGGCTTATTCTCGTCCAATTAGCGTTTCTAACCAATCTTGTGCATCCAATAAGTGATTTTGTGTCATTGGTTGAACATTTTGGTCATTATCGTTCTCCCAAGGCTTATTCTCGTCCAATTAGGGTTTTTAAACAATCTTGTGCATCCAATAAGTGATTTTGTGTCATTGGTTGAACATTTAGGTCATTTTCGTACTCCCTAGGCTTATTCTCGTCCAATTAGGGTTTTTAACCAATCTTGTGCATCCAATAAGTGATTTTGTGTCATTGGTTGAACATTTTGGTCATTTTCGTCCTCCCTAGGCTTATTCTCGTCCAATTAGGGTTTTTTAACAATCTTGTGCATCCAATAAGTGATTTTGTGTCATTGGTTGAACATTTAGGTCATTTTCGTCCTCCCAAGGCTTATTCTCGTCCAATTAGGGTTTTTAACCAATCTTGTGCATCCAATAAGTGATTTTGTGTCTTTGTTTGAACATTTAGGTTATTTTCGTACTCCCTAGGCTTATTCTCGTCCAATTAGGGTTTTTAACCAATCTTGTGCATCCAATAAGTACATTTGTGTCATTGGTTGAACATTTAGGTCATTTTTCTCATCCCAAGGCTTATTCTCGTCCAATTAGGGTTTTTAACCAATCTTGTGCATCCAATAAGTGATTTTGTGTCATTGGTTGAACATTTAGGTCATTTTCGTCCTCCGAAGGCTTATTCTCGTCCAATTAGGGTTTTTAACCAATCTTGTGCATCCAATAAGTACTTTTGTGTCATTGGTTGAACATTTAGGTCATTTTCGTCCTCCCAAGGCTTATTCTCGTCCAATTAGGGTTTTTACCCAATCTTGTGCATCCAATAAGTACATTTGTGTCATTGGTTGAACATTTAGGTCATTTTCATCCTCCCAAGGCTTATTCTCGTCCAATTAGGGTTTTTAACCAATCTTGTGCATCCAATAAGTACATTTGTGTCATTTGTTGAACATTTAGGTGATTTTCGTTCTCCCTAGGCTTATTCTCTTCCAATTAGCGTTTCTAACCAATCTTGTGCATCCAATAAGTGATTTTGTGTCATTAGTTGAACATTTAGGTCATTTTCGTCCTCCCAAGGCTTATTCTCGTCCAATTAGGGTTTTTAACCAATCTTGTACATCCAATAAGTACATTTGTGTCATTGGTTGAACATTTAGGTCATTTCCGTCCTCCCTAGGTTATTCTCGTCCAATTAGGGTTTTTAACCAATCTTGTGCATCCAATAAGTACATTTGTGTCATTGGTTGAACATTTAGGTCATTTTTGTCCTCCCAATGCTTATTCTCGTCCAATTTGGAATTTTAACGATTCTTGTGCATCCAATAAGTGATTTTGTGTCATTGGTTGAACATTTAGGTCATTTTCGTCCTCCCTAGTCTTATTCTCGTCCAATTAGGGTTTTCAACCAATCTTGTGCATCCAATAAGTACATTTGTGTCATTGGTTGAACATTTAGGTCATTTCCGTCCTCCCTAGGCTTATTCTCGTCCAATTAGGGTTTTTAACCAATCTTGTGCATCCAATAAGTACATTTGTGTCATTGGTTGAACATTTAGGTCATTTTGTTCTTCCCAAGGCTTATTCTTGTCCAATTAGGGTTTTTAACCAATCTTGTGCATCCAATAAGTGATTTTGTGTCTTGGTTGAACATTTAGGTTATTTTTGTCCTCCCTAGGCTTATTCTCTTCCAATTAGGGTTTTTAACCAATCTTGTGCATCCAATAAGTACATTTGTGTCATTGGTTGAACATTTAGGTGATTTTCGTTCTCCCTAGGCTTATTCTCTTCCAATTAGCGTTTCTAACCAATCTTGTGCATCCAATAAGTGATTTTGTGTCATTGGTTGAACATTTAGGTCTTTTTCGTTCTCCCATTGCTTATTCTCGTCCAATAAGGTTTTTTTACCAATCTTGTGCATCCAATAAGTAATTTTGTGTCATTAGTTGAACATTTAGGTCATTTTCGTCCTCCCTAGGCTTATTCTCGTCCAATTAGGATTTTAACCAATCTTGTGCATCCAATAAGTGATTTTTGTGTCATTGGTTGAACATTTAGGTCATTTTCGTCCTCCCAAAGCTTATTCTCGTCCAATTAGGGTTTTTAACCAATCTTGTGCATCCAATAAGTACATTTGTGTCATTGGTTGAACATTTAGGTCATTTTCATCCTCCCAAGGCTTATTCTCGTCCAATTAGAGTTTTTAACCAATCTTGTGCATCCAATAAGTACATTTGTGTCATTGGTTGAACATTTAGGTGATTTTCGTTCTCCCTAGGCTTATTCTCTTCCAATTAGCGTTTCTAACCAATCTTGTGCATCCAATAAGTGATTTTGTGTCATTGGTTGAACATTTAGGTCATTTTCGTCCTCCCATTGCTTATTCTCGTCCAATTTGGTTTTTTAACCAATCTTGTGCATCCAATAAGTACATTTGTGTCATTGGTTGAACATTTAGGTCATTTTCGTCCTCCCTAGGCTTATTCTCGTCCAATTAGGATTTTAACCAATCTTGTGCATCCAATAAGTGATTTTGTGTCATTGGTTGAACATTTAGGTCATTTTCATGCTCCCAAGGCTTATTCTCGTCCAATTAGGGTTTTTAACCAATCTTGTGCATCCAATAAGTACATTTGTGTCATTAGTTGAACATTTAGGTCATTTTCATCCTCCCAAGGCTTATTCTCGTCCAATTAGGGTTTTTAACCAATCTTGTGCATCCAATAAGTACATTTGTGTCATTTGTTGAACATTTAGGTGATTTTCGTTCTCCCTAGGCTTATTCTCTTCCAATTAGCGTTTCTAACCAATCTTGTGCATCCAATAAGTGATTTTGTGTCATTAGTTGAACATTTAGGTCATTTTCGTCCTCCCAAGGCTTATTCTCGTCCAATTAGGGTTTTAACCAATCTTGTACATCCAATAAGTACATTTGTGTCATTGGTTGAACATTTAGGTCATTTCCGTCCTCCCTAGGCTTATTCTCGTCCAATTAGGGTTTTTAACCAATCTTGTGCATCCAATAAGTACATTTGTGTCATTGGTTGAACATTTAGGTCATTTTCGTCCTCCCATTGCTTATTCTCGTCCAATTAGGTTTTTTAACCAATCTTGTGCATCCAATAAGTGATTTTTGTGTCATTGGTTGAACATTTAGGTCATTTTGTTCTCCCAAGGCTTATTCTCGTCCAATTAGGGTTTTTAAACAATCTTGTGCATCCAATAAGTGATTTTGTGTCATTGGTTGAACATTTAGGTCATTTTCGTACTCCCTAGGCTTATTCTCGTCCAATTAGGGTTTTTAACCAATCTTGTGCATCCAATAAGTGATTTTGTGCAATTGGTTGAACATTTAGGTCATTTTCGTCTTCCCAAGGCTTATTCTCGTCCAATTAGGGTTTTTAACCAATCTTGTGCATCCAATAAGTTAATTTGTGTCATTGGTTGAACATTTAGGTCATTTTCGTCCTCCCAATGCTTATTCTCGTCCAATTAGGGTTTTTAACCAATCTTGTGCATCCAATAAGTGATTTTGTGTCATTGGTTGAACATTTAGGTCATTTTCGTCATCCCTAGGCTTATTCTCGTCCAATTAGGGTTTTAACCAATCTTGTGCATCCAATAAGTATATTTGTGTCATTGGTTGAACATTTAGGTCATTTTCGTCCTCCTTAGGCTTATTCTCTTCCAATTAGGGTTTTTAACCAATCTTGTGCATCCAATAAGTGATTTTGTGTCATTGGTTGAACATTTAGGTCATTTTCGTCCTCCCAAGGCTTATTCTCGTCCAATTAGGGTTTTTAACCAATCTTGTGCATCCAATAAGTACATTTGTGTCATTGGTTGAACATTTAGGTCATTTTCGTCCTCCCTAGGCTTATTCTCGTCCAACTAGAGTTTTTAACCAATCTTGTGCATCCAATAAGTGATTTTGTGTCATTGGATGAACATTTAGGTCATTTTCGTCCTCCCAAGGCTTATTCTCGTCCAATTAGGGTTTTTAACCAATCTTGTGCATCCAATAAGTACATTTGTGTCATTGGTTGAACATTTAGGTCATTCTCGTCCTCCCAAGGCTTATTCTCGTCCAATTAGGGTTTTTAACCAATCTTGTGCATCCAATAAGTACATTTGTGTCATTGGTTTAACATTTAGGTCATTTTCGTCCTCCCAAGGCTTATTCTCATCCAATTAGGGTTTTTAACCAATCTTGTTCATCCAATAAGTACATTTGTGTCATTGGTTGAACATTTAGGTCATTTTCGTCCTCCCAAGGCTTATTCTCGTCCAATTAGGGTTTTTAACCAATCTTGTGCATCCAATAAGTACATTTGTGTCATTGGTTGAACATTTAGGTCATTTCCGTCCTCCCTAGGCTTATTCTCGTCCAATTAGGGTTTTTAACCAATCTTGTGCATCCAATAAGTACATTTGTGTCATTGGTTGAACATTTAGGTCATTTTCGTCCTCCCTAGGCTTATTCTCGTCCAATTAGGATTTTAACCAATCTTGTGCATCCAATAAGTGATTTTGTGTCATTGGTTGAACATTTAGGTCATTTTCATGCTCCCAAGGCTTATTCTCGTCCAATTAGGGTTTTTAACCAATCTTGTGCATCCAATAAGTACATTTGTGTCATTGGTTGAACATTTAGGTCATTTTCATCCTCCCAAGGCTTATTCTCGCCCAATTAGGGTTTTTAACCAATCTTGTGCATCCAATAAGTACATTTGTATCATTGGATGAACATTTAGGTCATTTTCGTTCTCCCTGGGCTTATTCTCGTCCAATTAGCATTTCTAACCAATCTTCTGCATCCAATAAGTGATTTTGTGTCATTGGTTGAACATTTTGGTTATTTTCGTTCTCCCAAGGCTTATTCTCGTCCAATTAGGGTTTTTAAACAATCTTGTGCATCCAATAAGTTATTTTTTGTCATTGGTTGAACATTGAGGTCATTTTCGTCCTCCCATTGCTTATTCTCGTCCAGTTAGGTTTTTTAACCAATCTTGTGCATCCAATAAGTACATTTGTGTCATTGGTTGAACATTTAGGTCATTTTCATCCTCCCAAGGCTTATTCTAGCCCAATTAGGGTTTTTAACCAATCTTGTGCATCCAATAAATACATTTGTATCATTGGTTGAACATTTAGGTCATTTTCGTTCTCCCTGGGCTTATTCTCGTCCAATTAGCATTTCTAACCAATCTTGTGCATCCAATAAGTGATTTTGTGTCATTGGTTGAACATTTTGGTCATTTTCGTTCTCCCAAGGCTTATTCTCGTCCAATTAGGGTTTTTAAACAATCTTGTGCATCCAATAAGTTATTTTGTGTCATTGGTTGAACATTTAGGTCATTTTCATACTCCCTAGGCTTATTCTCGTCCAATTAGGGTTTTTAACCAATCTTGTGCATCCAATAAGTGATTTTGTGTCATTGGTTGAACATTTAGGTCATTTTCGTCCTCCCAAGGCTTATTCTCGTCCAATTAGGGTTTTTAACCAATCTTGTGCATCCAATAAGTGATTTTGTGTCATTGGTTGAACATTTAGGTCATTTTCGTCCTCCCAAGGCTTATTCTCGTTCAATTAGGGTTTTTAACCAATCTTGTTCATCCAATAATTGATTTTGTGTCATTGGTTGAACATTTAGGTCATTTTCGTCGTCCCTAGGCTTATTCTGGTCCAATTAGGGTTTTTAACCAATCTTGTGCATCCAATAAGTGATTTTGGGTCATTGGTTGAACATTTAGGTCAATTTCGTCCTCCCTAGGCTTATTCTCGTCCAATTAGGGTTTTTAACCAATCTTGTGCATCCAATAAGTGATTTTGTGTCATTGGTTGAACATTTAGGTCATTTTCGTCCTCCCAAGGCTTATTCTCGTCCAATTAGGGTTTTTAACCAATCTTGTGCATCCAATAAGTGATTTTGTGTCATTGGTTGAACATTATGTCATTTTCGTCCTCTGAATGCTTATTCTCGTCCAATTAGGGTTTTTAACCAATCTTGTGCATCCAATAAGTGATTTTGTGTCATTGGTTGAACATTTAAGTCATTTTCGTCCTTCGAATGCTTATTCTCGTCCAATTAGGGTTTTAAACCAATCTAGTGCATCCAATAAGTGATTTTATGTCATTGGTTGAACATTTAGGTCATTTTCGTCCTCCCTAGGCTTATTCTCGTCCAGTTAGGGTTTTTAACCAATCTTGTGCATCCAATAAGTGATTTTGTGTCATTGGTTGAACATTTAGGTCATTTTCGTCCTCCCAAGGCTTATTCTCGTCCAATTAGGGTTTTTAACCAATCTTGTGCATCCAATAAGTGATTTTGTGTCATTGATTGAACATTTAGGTCATTTTCGTCCTCCCTAGGTTTATTCTCGTCCAATTAGGGTTTTTAACCAATCTTCTGCATCCAATAAGTACATTTGTGTCATTGGTTGAACATTTAGGTCATTTTCGTCCTCCCAAGGCTTATTCTAGTCCAATTAAGGTTTTTAACCAATCATGTGCATCCAATAATTAATTTTGTGTCATTGGTTGAACATTTAAGTCATTTTCGTCCTCCGAATGCTTATTCTCGTCCAATTAGGGTTTTTAACCAATCTAGTGCATCCAATAAGTGATTTTGTGTCATTGGTTGAACATTTAGGTTATTTTCGTCCTCCCTAGGCTTATTCTCGTCCAGTTAGGGTTTTTAACCAATCTTGTGCATCCAATAAGTGATTTTGTGTCATTGGTTGAACATTTAGGTCATTTTCGTCCTCCCAAGGCTTATTCTCGTCCAATTAGGGTTTTTAACCAATCTTGTGCATCCAATAAGTGATTTTGTGTTTGGTTGAACATTTAAGTCATTTTTTGTCCTCTGAATGCTTATTCTCGTCCAATTAGGGTTTTTAACCAATCTTGTGCATCCAATAAGTGATTTTGTGTCATTGGTTGAACATTTAGGTTATTTTCGTCCTCCCAAGGCTTAGTCTCGTCCAATTAGGGCTTTTAACCAATCTTGTGCATCCAATAAGTGATTTTGTGTCATTGGTTGAACATTTAGGTCATTTTCGTTCTCCCAGGGCTTATTCACGTCCAATTAGGGTTTTTAACCAATCTTGTGCATCCAATAAGTGATTTTGTGTCATTGGTTGAACATTTAGGTCATTTTCGTCCTCCCTAGGCTTATTCTCGTCCAATTAGGGTTTTTAACCAATCTTGTGCATCCAATAAGTGATTTTGTATCATTGGTTGAACATTTAGGTTATTTTCCTCCTCCCAAAGCTTATTCTCGTCCAATTAGGGTTTTTAACTTATCTTGTGCATCCAATAAGTACATTTGTGTCATTGGTTGAACATTTAGGTCATTTTCGTCCTCCCAAGGCTTATTCTCGTCCAATTAGGGTTTTTAACCAATCTTGTGCATCCAATAAGTGATTTTGTGTCATTGGTTGAACATTTAGGTCATTTTCGTCCTCCCAAGGCTTATTCTCGTCCAATTAGGGTTTTTAACCAATCTTGTGCATCCAATAAGTGATTTTGTGTCGTTGGTTGAGCATTTAGGTCATTTTCGTCCTCCCAAGGCTTATTCTCGTCCAATTAGGGTTTTTAACCAATCTTGTGCATCCAATAAGTACATTTGTGTCATTGGTTGAACATTTAGGTCATTTTCGTCCTCCCAAGGCTATTCTAGTCCAATTAGGGTTTTTAACCAATCTTGTGCATCCAATAAGTGATTTTGTGTCATTGGTTGAACATTTAGGTCATTTTCGTCCTCCCAAGGCTTATTCTCGTCCAATTAGGGTTTTTAACCAATCTTGTGCATCCAATAAGTGATTTTGTGTCATTGGTTGAACATTTGGGTCATTTTCGTCCTCCCTAGGCTTATTCTCTTCCAATTAGGGTTTTAACCAATCTTGTGCATCCAATAAGTGATTTTGTGTCATTGGTTGAACATTTAGGTCATTTTCGTCCTCCCAAGGCTTATTCTCGTCCAATTAGGGTTTTTAACCAATCTTGTGCATCCAATAAGTACATTTGTGTCATTGGTTGAACATTTAGGTCATTTTCGTCCTCCCTGGGCTTATTCTCGTCCAATTAGGGTTTTTAACCAATCTTGTGCATCCAATAAGTACATTTGTGTCATTGGTTGAAAATTTAGGTCATTTTCGTCCTCCCACGGCTTATTCTCGTCCAATTAGGGTTTTTAACCAATCTTGTGCATCCAATAAGTGATTTTGTGTCATTGGTTGAACATTTACGTCATATTCGTCCTCCCAAGGCTTATTCTCGTCCAATTAGGGGTTTTAACCAATCTTGTGCATCCAATAAGTGATTTTGTGTCATTGGTTGAACATTTAGGTCATTTTCGTCCTCCCAAGGCTTATTCTCGTCCAATTAGGGTTTTTAACCAATCTTGTGCATCCAATAAGTACATTTGTGTCATTGGTTGAACATTTAGGTCATTTTCGTCCTCCCAAGGGTTATTCGCGTCCAATTAGGGTTTTTAACCAATCTTGTGCATCCAATAAGTGATTTTGTGTCATTGGTTGAACATTTAGGTCATTTTCGTCCTCCCAAGGCTTATTCTCGTCCAATTAGGGTTTTTAACCAATCTTGTGCATCCAATAAGTACATTTGTGTCATTGGTTGAACATTTAGGTCATTTTCGTCCTCTTAAGGCTTTTTCTAGTCCAATTAGGGTTTTTAACCAATCTTGTGCATCCAATAAGTACATTTGTGTCATTGGTTGAACATTTAGGTCATTTTCGTCCTCCTTAGGCTTATTCTCGTCCAATTAGGGTTTTTAACCAATCTTGTGCATCCAATAAGTACATTTTTGTCATTGGTTGAACATTTATGTCATTTTTGTCCTCCTTAGGCTTATTCTCGTCCAATTAGGGTTTTTAACCAATCTTGTGCATCCAATAAGTGATTTTGTGTCATTGGTTGAACATTTAGGTCATTTTCGTCCTCCCAAGGCTTATTCTCGTCCAATTAGGGTTTTTAACCAATCTTGTGCATCCAATAAGTACATTTGTGTCATTGGTTGAACATTTAGGTCATTTTCGTCATCCCAAGGCTTATTCTCGTCCAATTAGGGTTTTTAACCAATCTTGTGCATCCAATAAGTGATTTTGTGTCACTGGTTGAACATTTAGGTCATTTTCGTCCTCCTAAGTCTTATTCTCCTCCAATTAGGGTTTTTAAAAAATCTTGTGCATCCAATAAGTACAGTTGTGTCATTCGTTGAACATTTAGGTCATTTTCGTCCTCCCAAGTCTTATTCTCGTCCAATTAGGGTTTTTAACCAATCTTGTGCATCCAATAAGTGATTTTGTGTCATTGGTTGAACATTTAGGTCATTTTCGTCCTCCCTAGGCTTATTCTCGTCCAATTAGGGTATTTAACCAATCTTGTGCATCCAATAAGTGATTTTGTGTCATTGGTTGAACATTTAGGTAATTTTCATCCTCCCAAGGGTTATTCTCGTCCAATTAGGGTTTTATACCAATCTTGTGCAGCCAATAAGTATATTTGTGTCATTGGTTGAACATTTAGGTCATTTCCGTCCTCCCTAGGCTTATTCTCGTCCAATTAGGGTTTTTAACCAATCTTGTGCATCCAATAAGTACATTTGTGTCATTGGTTGAACATTTAGGTCATTTTGTTCCTCCCAAGGCTTATTCTTGTCCAATTAGGGTTTTTAACCAATCTTGTGCATCCAATAAGTGATTTTGTGTCATTGGTTGAACATTTAGGTTATTTTTGTCCTCCCAAGGCTTATTCTCGTCCAATTAGGGTTTTTAACCAATCTTGTGCATCCAATAAGTACATTTGTGTCATTGGTTGAACATTTAGGTCATTTTCATCCTCCCAAGGCTTATTCTCGCCCAATTAGGGTTTTTAACCAATCTTGTGCATCCAATAAGTACATTTGTATCATTGGTTGAACATTTAGGTCATTTTCGTCCTCCCAAGGCTTATTCTCGTCCAATTAGGGTTTTTAACCAATCTTGTGCATCCAATAAGTGATTTTGTGTCATTGGTTGAACATTTAGGTCATTTTTGTCCTCCCTAGTCTTATTCTCGTCCAATTAGGGTTTTTAACCAATCTTATGCATCTAATAAGTACATTTGTGTCATTGGTTGAACATTTAGGTCATTTTGTTCCTTCCAAGGCTTATTCTTGTCCAATTAGGGTTTTTAACCAATCTTGTGCATCCAATAAGTGATTTTGTGTCATTGGTTGAACATTTAGGTTATTTTCGTCCTCCCTAGGCTTATTCTCTTCCAATTAGGGTTTTTAACCAATCATGTGCATCCAATAAGTGATTTTGTGTCATTGGTTGAACATTTAGGTCATTTTCGTCCTCCGATTGCTTATTCTCGTCCAATAAGGTTTTTTTACCAATCTTGTGCATCCAATAAGTAATTTTGTGTCATTAGTTGAACATTTAGGTCATTTTCGTCCACCCTAGGCTTCTTCTCGTCCAATTAGGATTTTAACCAATCTTGTGCATCCAATAAGTGATTTTTGTGTCATTGGTTGAAGATTTAGGTCATTTTCGTCCTCCCAAAGCTTATTCTCGTCCAATTAGGGTTTTTAACAAATCTTATGCATCCAATAAGTGATTTTGTGTCAATTGTTGAACATTTAGGTTAATTTCGTTCTCCCTAGGCTTATTCTCTTCAAATTAGGGTTTTTAACCAATCTTGTGCATCCAATAAGTACATTTGTGTCATTGGTTGAACATTTAGGTGATTTTCGTTCTCGCTAGGCTTATTCTCTTCCAATTAGCGTTTCTAACCAATCTTGTGCATCCAATAAGTGATTTTATATCATTAGTTGAACATTTAGGTCATTTTCGTCCTCCCAAGGCTTATTCTCGTCCAATTAGGGTTTTTAACGAATCATGTACATCCAATAAGTAGATTTGTGTCATTGGTTGAACATTTAGGTCATTTCCGTCCTCCCTAGGCTTATTCTCGTCCAATTAGGTTTTTTAACCAATCTTGTGCATCCAATTAGTACATTTGTGTCATTGGTTGAACATTGAGGTCATTTTCGTCATCCCATTGCTTATTCTCGTCCAATTAGGTTTTTTAACCAATCTTGTGCATCCAATAAGTACATTTGTGTCATTGGTTGAACATTTAGGTCATTTTCGTCCTCCCTAGGCTTATTCTCGTCCAATTAGGATTTTAACCAATCTTGTGCATCCAATAAGTGATTTTGTGTCATTGGTTGAACATTTAGGTCATTTTCATTCTCCCAAGGCTTATTCTCGTCCAATTAGGGGTTTTAACCAATCTTGTGCATCCAATAAGTACATTTGTGTCATTGGTTGAACATTTAGGTCATTTTCATCCTCCCGAGGCTTATTCTCGTCCAATTAGGGTTTTTAACCAATCTTGTACATCCAATAAGTACATTTGTGTCATTGGTTGAACATTTAGGTCATTTCCGTCCTCCCTAGGCTTATTCTCGTCCAATTAGGGTTTCTAACCAATCTTGTGCATCCAATAAGTACATTTGTGTCATTGGTTGAACATTTAGGTCATTTTCGTCCTCCCTAGGCTTATTCTCGTCCAATTAGGATTTTAACCAATCTTGTGCATCCAATAAGTGATTTTGTGTCATTGGTTGAACATTTAGGTCATTTTCATGCTCCCAAGGCTTATTCTCGTCCAATTAGGGTTTTTAACCAATCTTGTGCATCCAATAAGTACATTTGTGTCATTGGTTGAACATTTAGGTCATTTTCATCCTCCCAAGGCTTATTCTCGCCCAATTAGGGTTTTTAACCAATCTTGTGCATCCAATAAGTACATTTGTATCATTGGTTGAACATTTAGGTCATTTTCGTTCTCCCTGGGCTTATTCTCGTCCAATTAGGGTTTTTAACCAATCTTGTGCATCCAATAAGTGATTTTGTGTCATTGGTTGAACATATAGGTTATTTTTGTCCTCCCTAGGCTTATTCTCTTCCAATTAGGGTTTTTAACCAATCTTGTGCATCCAATAAGTACATTTGTGTCATTGGTTGAACATTTAGGTGATTTTCGTTCTCCATAGGCTTATTCTCTTCCAATTAGCGTTTCTAACCAATCTTGTGCATCCAATAAGTGATTTTGTGTCATTGGTTGAACATTTAGGTCATTTTCGTCTTCCCATTTCTTATTCTCATCCAATAAGGTTTTTTTACCAATCTTGTGCATCCAATAAGTAATTTTGTGTCATTAGTTGAACATTTAGGTCATTTTCGTCCTCCCTAGGCTTATTCTCGTCCAATTAGGATTTTAACCAATCTTGTGCATCCAATAAGTGATTTTTGTGTCATTGGTTGAACATTTAGGTCATTTTCGTCCTCCCAAAGCTTATTCTCGTCCAATTAGGGTTTTTAACAAATCTTATGCATCCAATAAGTGATTTTGTGTCATTGGTTGAACATTTAGGTTAATTTCGTTCTCCCTAGGCTTATTCTCTTCAAATTAGGGTTTTTAACCAATCTTGTGCATCCTATAAGTACATTTGTGTCATTGGTTGAACATTTAGGTGATTTTCGTTTTCCCTAGGCTTATTCTCTTCCAATTAGCGTTTCTAACCAATCTTGTGCATCCAATAAGTAATTTTGTGTCATTAGTTGAACATTTAGGTCATTTTCGTCCTCCCTAGGCTTATTCTCGTCCAATTAGGATTTTAACCAATCTTGTGCATCCAATAAGTGATTTTGTGTCATTGGTTGAACATTTAGGTCATTTTCGTCCTCCCAAAGCTTATTCTCGTCCAATTAGGGTTTTTAACAAATCTTATGCATCCAATAAGTGATTTTGTGTCATTGGTTGAACATTTAGGTTAATTTCGTTCTCCCTAGGCTTATTCTCTTCAAATTAGGGTTTTTAACCAATCTTGTGCATCCTATAAGTACATTTGTGTCATTGGTTGAACATTTAGGTGATTTTCGTTCTCCCTAGGCTTATTCTCTTCCAATTAGCGTTTCTAACCAATCTTGTGCATCCAATAAGTGATTTTGTGTCATTAGTTGAACATTTAGGTCATTTTCGTCCTCCCAAGGCTTATTCTCGTCCAATTAGGGTTTTTAACCAATCTTGTACATCCAATAAGTACATTTGTGTCATTGGTTGAACATTTAGGTCATTTCCGTCCTCCCTAGGTTATTCTCGTCCAATTAGGGTTTTTAACCAATCTTGTGCATCCAATAAGTACATTTGTGTCATTGGTTGAACATTTAGGTCATTTTTGTCCTCCCAATGCTTATTCTCGTCCAATTTGGAATTTTAACCAATCTTGTGCATCCAATAAGTGATTTTGTGTCATTGGTTGAACATTTAGGTCATTTTTGTCCTCCCTAGTCTTATTCTCGTCCAATTAGGGTTTTTAACCAATCTTGTGCATCCAATAAGTACATTTGTGTCATTGGTTGAACATTTAGGTCATTTCCGTCCTCCCTAGGCTTATTCTCGTCCAATTAGGGTTTTTAACCAATCTTGTGCATCCAATAAGTACATTTGTGTCATTGGTTGAACATTTAGGTCATTTTTGACCTCCCAAGGCTTATTCTCATCCAATTAGGGTTTTTAACCAATCTTATGCATCCAATAAGTGATTTTGTGTCATTGGTTGAACATTTAGGTCATTTCCGTCCTCCCAAGGCTTATTCTCGTCCAATTAGGGTTTTTAACCAATCTTATGCATCCAATAAGTGATTTTGTGTCATTGGTTGAACATTTAGGTCATTTTCGTCCTCCCTAGTCTTATTCTCGTCCAATTAGGGTTTTTAACCAATCTTGTGCATCCAATAAGTGATTTTGTGTCATTGGTTGAACATTTAGGTCATTTTCGTCCTCCCAATGCTTATTCTCGTCCAATTAGGGTTTTTAACCAATCTTGTGCATCTAATAAGTGATTTTGTGTCATTGGTTGATTATTTAGGTCATTTTGGTCCTCCCTAGGCTTATTCTCGTCCAATTAGGGTTTTTAAACAATCTTGTGCATCCAATAAGTGATTTTGTGTCATTGGTTGAACATTTAGGTCATTTTCGTCCTCCCAATATTTATTCTCGTCCAATTAGGGTTTTTAACCAATCTTGTGCATCCAATAAGTACATTTGTGTCATTGGTTGAACATTTAGGTCATTTTCGTCCTCCCAAGGCTTATTCTCGTCCAATTAGGGTTTTTAACCAATCTTGTGCTTCCAATAAGTGATTTTGTGTCATTGGTTGAACATTTAGGCCATTTTCGTCCTCCCAAGGCTTATTCTCGTCCAAATACGGTTTTTAACCAATCTTGTGCATCCAATAAGTACATTTGTGTCATTGGTTGAACATTTAGGTCATTTTCGTCCTCCCAAGGCTTATTCTCGTCCAATTAGGGTTTTTAACCAATCTTGTGCTTCCAATAAGTGATTTTGTGTCATTGGTTGAACATTTAGGTCATTTTCGTCCTCCCTAGGCTTATTCTCGTCTAATTAGAAGTTTTAACCAATCTTGTACATCCAATAAGTTAATTTGTCTCATTGGTTGAACATTTAGGTCATTTTTTGTCCTCCCAATGCTTATTCTCGTCCAATTAGGGTTTTAACCAATCTTGTGCATCCAATAATTGATTTTTTGTCATTGGTTGAACATTTAGGTCATTTTCGTCCTCCCTATGCTTATTCATGTCCAATTAGGGTTTTTAACCAATCTTGTGCATCCAATAAGTACATTTGTGTCATTGGTTGAACATTTAGGTCATTTTCGTCCTCCCAAGGCTTATTCTCGTCCAATTAGGGTGTTTAACCAATCTTGTGCATCCAATAAGTGATTTTGTGTCATTGGTTGAACATTTAGGTCATTTTCGTCCTCCCTAGTCTTATTCTCGTCCAATTAGGGTTTTTAACCAATCTTGTGCATCCAATAAGTACATTTGTGTCATTGGTTGAACATTTAGGTCACTTCCGTCATCCCTAGGCTTATTCTCGTCCAATTAGGGTATTTAACCAATCTTGTGCATCCAACAAGTACATTTGTGTCATTGGTTGAACATTTAGGTCATTTTTGTCCTCCCAAGGCTTATTCTTGTCCAATTAGGGTTTTTAACCAATCTTGTGCATCCAATAAGTGATTTTGTGTCATTGGTTGAACATTTAGGTTATTTTTGTCCTCCCTAGGCTTATTCTCTTCCAATTAGGGTTTTTAACCAATCTTGTGCATCCAATAAGTACATTTGTGTCATTGGTTGAACATTTAGGTGATTTTCGTTCTCCCTAGGCTTATTCTCTTCCAATTAGCGTTTCTAACCAATCTTGTGCATCCAATAAGTGATTTTGTGTCATTAGTTGAACATTTAGGTCATTTTCGTCCTTTCAAGGCTTATTCTTGTCCAATTAGGGTTTTTAACCAATCTTGTACATCCAATAAGTACATTTGTGTCATTGGTTGAACATTTAGGTCATTTCCGTCCTCCCTAGGTTATTCTCGTCCAATTAGGGTTTTTAACCAATCTTGTGCATCCAATAAGTACATTTGTGTCATTGGTTGAACATTTAGGTCATTTTTGTCCTCCCAATGCTTATTCTCGTCCAATTTGGAATTTTAACGATTCTTGTGCATCCAATAAGTGATTTTGTGTCATTGGTTGAACATTTAGGTCATTTTCGTCCTCCCTAGTCTTATTCTCGTCCAATTAGGGTTTTCAACCAATCTTGTGCATCCAATAAGTACATTTGTGTCATTGGTTGAACATTTAGGTCATTTCCGTCCTCCCTAGGCTTATTCTCGTCCAATTAGGGTTTTTAACCAATCTTGTGCATCCAATAAGTACATTTGTGTCATTGGTTGAACATTTAGGTCATTTTGTTCCTCCCAAGGCTTATTCTTGTCCAATTAGGGTTTTTAACCAATCTTGTGCATCCAATAAGTGATTTTGTGTCATTGGTTGAACATTTAGGTTATTTTTGTCCTCCCTAGGCTTATTCTCTTCCAATTAGGGTTTTTAACCAATCTTGTGCATCCAATAAGTACATTTGTGTCATTGGTTGAACATTTAGGTGATTTTCGTTCTCCATAGGCTTATTCTCTTCCAATTAGCGTTTCTAACCAATCTTGTGCATCCAATAAGTGATTTTGTGTCATTGGTTGAACATTTAGGTCATTTTCGTTTTCCCATTGCTTATTCTCATCCAATAAGGTTTTTTTACCAATCTTGTGCATCCAATAAGTAATTTTGTGTCATTAGTTGAACATTTAGGTCATTTTCGTCCTCCCTAGGCTTATTCTCGTCCAATTAGGATTTTAACCAATCTTGTGCATCCAATAAGTGATTTTTGTGTCATTGGTTGAACATTCAGGTCATTTTCGTCCTCCCAAAGCTTATTCTCGTCCAATTAGGGTTTTTAACAAATCTTATGCATCCAATAAGTGATTTTGTGTCATTGGTTGAACATTTAGGTTAATTTCGTTCTCCCTAGGCTTATTCTCTTCAAATTAGGGTTTTTAACCAATCTTGTGCATCCTATAAGTACATTTGTGTCATTGGTTGAACATTTAGGTGATTTTCGTTCTCCCTAGGCTTATTCTCTTCCAATTAGCGTTTCTAACCAATCTTGTGCATCCAATAAGTGATTTTGTGTCATTAGTTGAACATTTAGGTCATTTTCGTCCTTTCAAGGCTTATTCTTGTCCAATTAGGGTTTTTAACCAATCTTGTACATCCAATAAGTACATTTGTGTCATTGGTTGAACATTTAGGTCATTTCCGTCCTCCCTAGGTTATTCTCGTCCAATTAGGGTTTTTAACCAATCTTGTGCATCCAATAAGTACATTTGTGTCATTGGTTGAACATTTAGGTCATTTTTGTCCTCCCAATGCTTATTCTCGTCCAATTTGGAATTTTAACGATTCTTGTGCATCCAATAAGTGATTTTGTGTCATTGGTTGAACATTTAGGTCATTTTTGTCCTCCCTAGTCTTACTCTCGTCCAATTAGGGTTTTTAACCAATCTTGTGCATCCAATAAGTACATTTGTGTCATTGGTTGATCATTTAGGTCATTTTGTTCCTCCCAAGGCTTATTCTTGTCCAATTAGGGTTTTTAACCAATCTTGTGCATCCAATAAGTGATTTTGTGTCATTGGTTGAACATTTAGGTTAATTTCGTTCTCCCTAGGCTTATTCTCTTCAAATTAGGGTTTTTAACCAATCTTGTGCGTCCAATAAGTACATTTGTGTCATTGGTTGAACATTTAGGTGATTTTCGTTCTCCCTAGGCTTATTCTCTTCCAATTAGCGTTTCTAACTAATCTTGTGCATCCAATAAGTGATTTTGTGTCATTAGTTGAACATTTAGGTCATTTTCGTCCTCCCAAGGCTTATTCTCGTCCAATTAGGGTTTTTAACCAATCTTGTACATCCAATAAGTACATTTGTGTCATTGGTTGAACATTTAGGTCATTTCCGTCCTCCCTAGGTTATTCTCGTCCAATTAGGGTTTTTAACCAATCTTGTGCATCCAATAAGTACATTTGTGTCATTGGTTGAACATTTAGGTCATTTTTGTCCTCCCAATGCTTATTCTCGTCCAATTTGGAATTTTAACCAATCTTGTGCATCCAATAAGTGATTTTGTGTCATTGGTTGAACATTTAGGTCATTTTTGTCCTCCCTAGTCTTATTCTCGTCCAATTAGGGTTTTTAACCAATCTTGTGCATCCAATAAGTACATTTGTGTCATTGGTTGAACATTTAGGTCATTTTCGTCCTCCCTAGGCTTATTCTCGTCCAATTAGGGTTTTTAACCAATCTTGTGCTTCCAATAAGGGATTTTGTTCTATTGGTTGAACATTTAGGTCATTTTCGTCCTCCCAAGGCTTATTCTCGTCCAATTAGGGTTTTTAACCAATCTTGTGCATCCAATAAGTACATTTGTGTCATTGGTTGAACATTTAGGTCATTTTCGTCCTCCCAAGGCTTATTCTCGTCCAATTAGGGTTTTTAACCAATCTTGTGCATCCAATAAGTACATTTGTGTCATTGGTTGAACATTTATGTCATTTTCGTCCTCCCAAGCCTTATTCTCGTCCAATTAGGGTTTTTAACCAATCTTGTGCATCCAATAAGTACATTTTTGTCATTGGTTGAACATTTAGGTCATTTTCGTCCTCCCTAGGCTTATTCTCGTCCAATTTGGGTTTTTAACCAATCTTGTGCATCCAATAAGTGATTTTGTGTCATTGGTTGAACATTTAGGTCATTTTCGTCCTCCCAAGGCTTATTCTCGTCCAATTAGGGTTTTTAACCAATCTTGTGCATCCAATAAGTGATTTTGTACTATTGGTTGAACATTTAGGTCATTTTCGTCCTCCCTAGGTGATGAGGAACTAGAATGCATAACAAAGGAAGGAAGCATAGAAGATATTCAAGGTCTTGGAACTCCAATGACAAGAGCAAGGTCAAAGAAGGCAAAGGAGGTTCTAAATAACTTGATAACCACTTTATTTGAAACAAGTACAACTCATGAAGACTTGAAGCCCAAGATAGTCAATTGCTTAATCCAAATTGAAGAAGCTAAGGAATGAAGGCTGAATCTATGTGTTATCAAATTTTAATATTAGTTTTAATTAAAGTAGTAGACTGAATTAGTAAGAAATTTGGGTCTAATTGAAAAAAAAAAACTTCAGTTGGGCCAAATTTAAATAACTTGTAAGGAGGTGCCACTATAAAAGGCAAACTCTTATCTTTTTTGGGGGGATTTTTTGAGACATTATTTTTGTGAGGCTTTTTGCTCTCTAGAGTTCTTGAAAGAATTCAATTTGAACTTATCAAGGGTCTTAATCCTTGTGGCGTTCTTTTTGGCTTATCAATCCCTAGATTGTGGCGCCATTCTGTTCTTGGTTCTTTTTATTGAATAATAATAAGTTTGAGTTTCCTTTACATCAAACCCTAATACACATATTGTGCTAATTTTCGTGTTCAGTAACCTGTTACCATATCTCGAGTTCTACACACTTGTTTTCGGTGATTCAACATCCTAATTCGCGTTTCAGAACGTCATCTTTCACCTCGTTTTGGAATCGGCCGATTCTGAGGTTCGTAGCTCCGGTTATCGCGTCCTCCAACAATACGCGATTTTGGATCCAATCCGTAAGTTTCCAACCTAGAACGATCCTTATAGTTTTCAAGACAAACAAATTCATATCACTTGTGCTTCCAATAAGTGATTTTGTGTCATTGGTTGAACATTTAGGTCATTTTCGTCCTACCAAGGCTTATTCTCGTCCAATTAGGGTTTTTAACCAATCTTGTGCATCCAATAAGTACATTTGTGTCATTGGATGAACATTTAGGTCATTTTCGTCCTCCCAAGGCTTATTCTCGTCCAATTAGGGTTTATAACCAATCTTGTGCATCCAATTAGTACATTTGTGTCATTGATTGAACATTTAGGTCATTTTCGTCCTCCCTAGGCTTATTCTCGTCCAATTAGGGTTTTTAACCAATCTTGTGCTTCCAATAAGTGATTTTGTGTCATTGGTTGAACATTTAGGTCATTTTCGTCCTCCCAAGGTTATTCTCGTCCAATTAGGGTTTTTAACCAATCTTGTGCATCCAATAAGTACATTTGTGTCATTGGTTGAACATTTAGGTCATTTTCGTCCTCCCTAGGCTTATTCTCGTCCAATTAGGGTTTTTAACCAATCTTGTGCATCCAATAAGTACATTTGTTTCATTGGTTGAGCATTTAGGTCATTTTGTTCCTTCCAAGGCTTATTCTTGTCCAATTAGGGTTTTTAACCAATCTTGTGCATCCAATAAGTGATTTTGTGTCATTGGTTGAACATTTAGGTTATTTTTGTCCTCCCTAGGCTTATTCTCTTCCAATTAGGGTTTTTAACCAATCTTGTGCATCCAATAAGTACATTTGTGTCATTGGTTGAACATTTAGGTGATTTTCGTTCTCCATAGGCTTATTCTCTTCCAATTAGCGTTTCTAACCAATCTTGTGCATCCAATAAGTGATTTTGTGTCATTGGTTAAACATTTAGGTCATTTTCGTCTTCAAATTGCTTATTCTCATCCAATAAGGTTTTTTAACCAATCTTGTGCATCCAATAAGTGATTTTGTGTCATTGGTTGAACATTTAGGTCATTTTCGTCCTCCCAAAGCTTATTCTCGTCCAATTAGGGTTTTTAACAAATCTTATGCATCCAATAAGTGATTTTGTGTCATTGGTTGAACATTTAGGTTAATTTCGTTCTCCCTAGGCTTATTCTCTTCAAATTAGGGTTTTTAACCAATCTTGTGCATCCTATAAGTACATTTGTGTCATTGGTTGAACATTTAGGTGATTTTCGTTCTCCCTAGGCTTATTCTCTTCCAATTAGCGTTTCTAACCAATCTTGTGCATCCAATAAGTGATTTTGTGTCATTAGTTGAACATTTAGGTCATTTTCGTCCTCCCAAGGCTTATTCTCGTCCAATTAGGGTTTTTAACCAATCTTGTACATCCAATAAGTACATTTGTGTCATTGGTTGAACATTTAGGTCATTTCCGTCCTCCCTAGGTTATTCTCGTCCAATTAGGGTTTTTAACCAATCTTGTGCATCCAATAAGTACATTTGTGTCATTGGTTGAACATTTAGGTCATTTTTGTCCTCCCAATGCTTATTCTCGTCCAATTTGGAATTTTAACCAATCTTGTGCATCCAATAAGTGATTTTGTGTCATTGGTTGAACATTTAGGTCATTTTTGTCCTCCCTAGTCTTATTCTCGTCCAATTAGGGTTTTTAACCAATCTTGTGCATCCAATAAGTACATTTGTGTCATTGGTTGAACATTTAGGTCATTTCCGTCCTCCCTTGGCTTATTCTCGTCCAATTAGGGTTTTTAACCAATCTTGTGCATCCATTAAGTACATTTGTGTCATTGGTTGAACATTTAGGTCATTTTGTTCCTTCCAAGGCTTATTCTTGTCCAATTAGGGTTTTTAACCAATCTTGTGCATCCAATAAGTGATTTTGTGTCATTGGTTGAACATTTAGGTTATTTTTGTCCTCCCTAGGCTTATTCTCTTCCAATTAGGGTTTTTAATCAATCTTGTGCATCCAATAAGTACATTTGTGTCATTGGTTGAACATTTAGGTGATTTTCGTTCTCCATAGGCTTATTCTCTTCCAATTAGCGTTTCTAACCAATCTTGTGCATCCAATAAGTGATTTTGTGTCATTGGTTGAACATTTAGGTCATTTTCGTCTTCCCATTTCTTATTCTCATCCAATAAGGTTTTTTTACCAATCTTGTGCATCCAATAAGTAATTTTGTGTCATTAGTTGAACATTTAGGTCATTTTCGTCCTCCCTAGGCTTATTCTCGTCCAATTAGGATTTTAACCAATCTTGTGTATCCAATAAGTGATTTTTGTGCCATTGGTTGATTATTTTGGTCATTTTCGTCCTCCCAAAGCTTATTCTCGTCCAATAAGGGTTTTTAACAAATCTTATGCATCCAATAAGTGATTTTGTGTCATTGGTTGAACATTTAGGTTAATTTCGTTCTCCCTAGGCTTATTCTCTTCAAATTAGGGTTTTTAACCAATCTTGTGCATCCAATAAGTACATTTGTGTCATTGGTTGAACATTTAGGTGATTTTCGTTCTCCCTAGGCTTATTCTCTTCCAATTAGCGTTTCTTACCAATCTTGTGCATCCAATAAGTGATTTTGTGTCATTAGTTGAACATTTAGGTCATTTTCGTCCTCCCAAGGCTTATTCTCGTCCAATTAGGGTTTTTAACCAATCTTGTACATCCAATAAGTACATTTGTGTCATTGGTTGAACATTTAGGTCATTTCCGTCCTCCCTAGGTTATTCTCGTCCAATTAGGGTTTTTAACCAATCTTGTGCATCCAATAAGTACATTTGTGTCATTGGTTGAACATTTAGGTCATTTTTGTCCTCCCAATGCTTATTCTCGTCCAATTTGGAATTTTAACCAATCTTGTGCATCCAATAAGTGATTTTGTGTCATTGGTTGAACATTTAGGTCATTTTTGTCCTCCCTAGTCTTATTCTCGTCCAATTAGGGTTTTTAACCAATCTTGTGCATCCAATAAGTACATTTGTGTCATTGGTTGAACATTTAGGTCATTTCCGTCCTCCCTTGGCTTATTCTCGTCCAATTAGGGTTTTTAACCAATCTTGTGCATCCATTAAGTACATTTGTGTCATTGGTTGAACATTTAGGTCATTTTGTTCCTTCCAAGGCTTATTCTTGTCCAATTAGGGTTTTTAACCAATCTTGTGCATCCAATAAGTGATTTTGTGTCATTGGTTGAACATTTAGGTTATTTTTGTCCTCCCTAGGCTTATTCTCTTCCAATTAGGGTTTTTAATCAATCTTGTGCATCCAATAAGTACATTTGTGTCATTGGTTGAACATTTAGGTGATTTTCGTTCTCCATAGGCTTATTCTCTTCCAATTAGCGTTTCTAACCAATCTTGTGCATCCAATAAGTGATTTTGTGTCATTGGTTGAACATTTAGGTCATTTTCGTCTTCCCATTTCTTATTCTCATCCAATAAGGTTTTTTTACCAATCTTGTGCATCCAATAAGTAATTTTGTGTCATTAGTTGAACATTTAGGTCATTTTCGTCCTCCCTAGGCTTATTCTCGTCCAATTAGGATTTTAACCAATCTTGTGCATCCAATAAGTGATTTTTGTGTCATTGGTTGAACATTTAGGTCATTTTCGTCCTCCCAAAGCTTATTCTCGTCCAATTAGGGTTTTTAACAAATCTTATGCATCCAATAAGTGATTTTGTGTCATTGGTTGAACATTTAGGTTAATTTCGTTCTCCCTAGGCTTATTCTCTTCAAATTAGGGTTTTTAACCAATCTTGTGCATCCTATAAGTACATTTGTGTCATTGGTTGAACATTTAGGTGATTTTCGTTCTCCCTAGGCTTATTCTCTTCCAATTAGCGTTTCTAACCAATCTTGTGCATCCAATAAGTGATTTTGTGTCATTAGTTGAACATTTAGGTCATTTTCGTCCTTTCAAGGCTTATTCTTGTCCAATTAGGGTTTTTAACCAATCTTGTACATCCAATAAGTACATTTGTGTCATTGGTTGAACATTTAGGTCATTTCCGTCCTCCCTAGGTTATTCTCGTCCAATTAGGGTTTTTAACCAATCTTGTGCATCCAATAAGTACATTTGTGTCATTGGTTGAACATTTAGGTCATTTTTGTCCTCCCAATGCTTATTCTCGTCCAATTTGGAATTTTAACGATTCTTGTGCATCCAATAAGTGATTTTGTGTCATTGGTTGAACATTTAGGTCATTTTTGTCCTCCCTAGTCTTATTCTCGTCCAATTAGGGTTTTTAACCAATCTTGTGCATCCAATAAGTACATTTGTGTCATTGGTTGAACATTTAGGTCATTTCGGTCCTCCGTAGGCTTATTCTCGTCCAATTAGGGTTTTTAACCAATCTTGTGCATCCAATAAGTACATTTGTGTCATTGGTTGAACATTTAGGTCATTTTCGTCCTCCCTAGGCTTATTCTCGTCCAATTACGATTTTAACCAATCTTGTGCATCCAATAAGTGATTTTTGTGTCATTGGTTGAACATTTAGGTCATTTTCGTCCTCCCAAAGCTTATTCTCGTCCAATTAGGGTTTTTAACAAATCTTATGCATCTAATAAGTGATTTTGTGTCATTGGTTGAGCATTTAGGTTAATTTCGTTCTCCCTAGGCTTATTCTCTTCAAATTAGGGTTTTTAACCAATCTTGTGCATCTAATAAGTACATTTGTGTCATTGGTTGAACATTTAGGTGATTTTCGTTCTCCCTAGGCTTATTCTTTTCCAATTAGCGTTTCTAACCAATCTTGTGCATCCAATAAGTGATTTTGTGTCATTAGTTGAACATTTAGGTCATTTTCGTCCTCCCAAGGCTTATTCTCGTCCAATTAGGGTTTTTAACCAATCTTGTACATCCAATAAGTACATTTGTGTCATTGGTTGAACATTTAGGTCATTTCCGTCCTCCCTAGGTTATTCTCGTCCAATTAGGGTTTTTAACCAATCTTGTGCATCCAATAAGTACATTTGTGTCATTGGTTGAACATTTAGGTCATTTTTGTCCTCCCAATGCTTATTCTCGTCCAATTTGGAATTTTAACGATTCTTGTGCATCCAATAAGTGATTTTGTGTCATTGGTTGAACATTTAGGTCATTTTTGTCCTCCCTAGTCTTACTCTCGTCCAATTAGGGTTTTTAACCAATCTTGTGCATCCAATAAGTAGATTTGTGTCATTGGTTGAACATTTAGGTGATTTTTGTTCTCCATAGGCTTATTCTCTTCCAATTAGCGTTTCTAACCAATCTTGTGCATCCAATAAGTGATTTTGTGTCATTGGTTGAACATTTAGGTCATTTTCGTCTTCCCATTTCTTATTCTCATCCAATAAGGTTTTTTTACCAATCTTGTGCATCCAATAAGTAATTTTGTGTCATTAGTTGAACATTTACGTCATTTTCGTCCTCCCTAGGCTTATTCTCGTCCAATTAGGATTTTAACCAATCTTGTGCATCCAATAAGTGATTTTTGTGTCATTGGTTGAACATTTAGGTCATTTTCGTCCTCCCAAAGCTTATTCTCGTCCAATTAGGGTTTTTAACAAATCTTATGCATCCAATAAGTGATTTTGTGTCATTGGTTGAACATTTAGGTTAATTTCGTTCTCCCTAGGCTTATTCTCTTCAAATTAGGGTTTTTAACCAATCTTGTGCATCCTATAAGTACATTTGTGTCATTGGTTGAACATTTAGGTGATTTTCGTTCTCCCTAGGCTTATTCTCTTCCAATTAGCGTTTCTAACCAATCTTGTGCATCCAATAAGTGATTTTGTGTCATTAGTTGAACATTTAGGTCATTTTCGTCCTCCCAAGCCTTATTCTTGTCCAATTAGGGTTTTTAACCAATCTTGTACATCCAATAAGTACATTTGTGTCATTGGTTGAACATTTAGGTCATTTCCGTCCTCCCTAGGTTATTCTCGTCCAATTAGGGTTTTTAACCAATCTTGTGCATCCAATAAGTACATTTGTGTCATTGGTTGAACATTTAGGTCATTTTTGTCCTCCCAATGCTTATTCTCGTCCAATTTGGAATTTTAACGATTCTTGTGCATCCAATAAGTGATTTTGTGTCATTGGTTGAACATTTAGGTCATTTTTGTCCTCCCTAGTCTTACTCTCGTCCAATTAGGGTTTTTAACCAATCTTGTGCATCCAATAAGTAGATTTGTGTCATTGGTTGAACATTTAGGTGATTTTTGTTCTCCATAGGCTTATTCTCTTCCAATTAGCGTTTCTAACCAATCTTGTGCATCCAATAAGTGATTTTGTGTCATTGGTTGAACATTTAGGTCATTTTCGTCTTCCCATTTCTTATTCTCATCCAATAAGGTTTTTTTACCAATCTTGTGCATCCAATAAGTAATTTTGTGTCATTAGTTGAACATTTACGTCATTTTCGTCCTCCCTAGGCTTATTCTCGTCCAATTAGGATTTTAACCAATCTTGTGCATCCAATAAGTGATTTTTGTGTCATTGGTTGAACATTTAGGTCATTTTCGTCCTCCCAAAGCTTATTCTCGTCCAATTAGGGTTTTTAACAAATCTTATGCATCCAATAAGTGATTTTGTGTCATTGGTTGAACATTTAGGTTAATTTCGTTCTCCCTAGGCTTATTCTCTTCAAATTAGGGTTTTTAACCAATCTTGTGCATCCAATAAGTACATTTGTGTCATTGGTTGAACATTTAGGTCATTTTTGTCCTCCCAATGCTTATTCTCGTCCAATTTGGAATTTTAACGATTCTTGTGCATCCAATAAGTGATTTTGTGTCATTGGTTGAACATTTAGGTCATTTTTGTCCTCCCTAGTCTTACTCTCGTCCAATTAGGGTTTTTAACCAATCTTGTGCATCCAATAAGTAGATTTGTGTCATTGGTTGAACATTTAGGTGATTTTTGTTCTCCATAGGCTTATTCTCTTCCAATTAGCGTTTCTAACCAATCTTGTGCATCCAATAAGTGATTTTGTGTCATTGGTTGAACATTTAGGTCATTTTCGTCTTCCCATTTCTTATTCTCATCCAATAAGGTTTTTTTACCAATCTTGTGCATCCAATAAGTAATTTTGTGTCATTAGTTGAACATTTACGTCATTTTCGTCCTCCCTAGGCTTATTCTCGTCCAATTAGGATTTTAACCAATCTTGTGCATCCAATAAGTGATTTTTGTGTCATTGGTTGAACATTTAGGTCATTTTCGTCCTCCCAAAGCTTATTCTCGTCCAATTAGGGTTTTTAACAAATCTTATGCATCCAATAAGTGATTTTGTGTCATTGGTTGAACATTTAGGTTAATTTCGTTCTCCCTAGGCTTATTCTCTTCAAATTAGGGTTTTTAACCAACCTTGTGCATCCTATAAGTACATTTGTGTCATTGGTTGAACATTTAGGTGATTTTCGTTCTCCCTAGGCTTATTCTCTTCCAATTAGCGTTTCTAACCAATCTTGTGCATCCAATAAGTGATTTTGTGTCATTAGTTGAACATTTAGGTCATTTTCGTCCTTTCAAGGCTTATTCTTGTCCAATTAGGGTTTTTAACCAATCTTGTACATCCAATAAGTACATTTGTGTCATTGGTTGAACATTTAGGTCATTTCCGTCCTCCCTAGGTTATTCTCGTCCAATTAGGGTTTTTAACCAATCTTGTGCATCCAATAAGTACATTTGTGTCATTGGTTGAACATTTAGGTCATTTTTGTCCTCCCAATGCTTATTCTCGTCCAATTTGGAATTTTAACGATTCTTGTGCATCCAATAAGTGATTTTGTGTCATTGGTTGAACATTTAGGTCATTTTTGTCCTCCCTAGTCTTACTCTCGTCCAATTAGGGTTTTTAACCAATCTTGTGCATCCAATAAGTACATTTGTGTCATTGGTTGAACATTTAGGTCATTTCCGTCCTCCCTAGGCTTATTCTCGTCCAATTAGGGTTATTAACCAATCTTGTGCATCCAATAAGTACATTTGTGTCATTGGTTGATCATTTTGGTCATTTTGTTCCTCCCAAGGCTTATTCTTGTCCAATTAGGGTTTTTAACCAATCTTGTGCATCCAATAAGTGATTTTGTGTCATTGGTTGAACATTTAGGTTATTTTTGTCCTCCCTAGGCTTATTCTCTTCCAATTAGGGTTTTTAACCAATCTTGTGCATCCAATAAGTAGATTTGTGTCATTGGTTGAACATTTAGGTGATTTTCGTTCTCCATAGGCTTATTCTCTTCCAATTAGCGTTTCTAACCAATCTTGTGCATCCAATAAGTGATTTTGTGTCATTGGTTGAACATTTAGGTCATTTTCGTCTTCCCATTTCTTATTCTCATCCAATAAGGTTTTTTTACCAATCTTGTGCATCCAATAAGTAATTTTGTGTCATTAGTTGAACATTTAGGTCATTTTCGTCCTCCCTAGGCTTATTCTCGTCCAATTAGGATTTTAACCAATCTTGTGTATCCAATAAGTGATTTTTGTGCCATTGGTTGATTATTTTGGTCATTTTCGTCCTCCCAAAGCTTATTCTCGTCCAATAAGGGTTTTTAACAAATCTTATGCATCCAATAAGTGATTTTGTGTCATTGGTTGAACATTTAGGTTAATTTCGTTCTCCCTAGGCTTATTCTCTTCAAATTAGGGTTTTTAACCAATCTTGTGCATCCAATAAGTACATTTGTGTCATTGGTTGAACATTTAGGTGATTTTCGTTCTCCCTAGGCTTATTCTCTTCCAATTAGCGTTTCTTACCAATCTTGTGCATCCAATAAGTGATTTTGTGTCATTAGTTGAACATTTAGGTCATTTTCGTCCTCCCAAGGCTTATTCTCGTCCAATTAGGGTTTTTAACCAATCTTGTACATCCAATAAGTACATTTGTGTCATTGGTTGAACATTTAGGTCATTTCCGTCCTCCCTAGGTTATTCTCGTCCAATTAGGGTTTTTAACCAATCTTGTGCATCCAATAAGTACATTTGTGTCATTGGTTGAACATTTAGGTCATTTTTGTCCTCCCAATGCTTATTCTCGTCCAATTTGGAATTTTAACGATTCTTGTGCATCCAATAAGTGATTTTGTGTCATTGGTTGAACATTTAGGTCATTTTTGTCCTCCCTAGTCTTATTCTCGTCCAATTAGGGTTTTTAACCAATCTTGTGCATCCAATAAGTACATTTGTGTCATTGGTTGAACATTTAGGTCATTTCGGTCCTCCGTAGGCTTATTCTCGTCCAATTAGGGTTTTTAACCAATCTTGTGCATCCAATAAGTACATTTGTGTCATTGGTTGAACATTTAGGTCATTTTCGTCCTCCCTAGGCTTATTCTCGTCCAATTACGATTTTAACCAATCTTGTGCATCCAATAAGTGATTTTTGTGTCATTGGTTGAACATTTAGGTCATTTTCGTCCTCCCAAAGCTTATTCTCGTCCAATTAGGGTTTTTAACAAATCTTATGCATCTAATAAGTGATTTTGTGTCATTGGTTGAGCATTTAGGTTAATTTCGTTCTCCCTAGGCTTATTCTCTTCAAATTAGGGTTTTTAACCAATCTTGTGCATCTAATAAGTACATTTGTGTCATTGGTTGAACATTTAGGTGATTTTCGTTCTCCCTAGGCTTATTCTTTTCCAATTAGCGTTTCTAACCAATCTTGTGCATCCAATAAGTGATTTTGTGTCATTAGTTGAACATTTAGGTCATTTTCATCCTCCCAAGGCTTATTCTCGTCCAATTAGGGTTTTTAACCAATCTTGTACATCCAATAAGTACATTTGTGTCATTGGTTGAACATTTAGGTCATTTCCGTCCTCCCTAGGTTATTCTCGTCCAATTAGGGTTTTTAACCAATCTTGTGCATCCAATAAGTACATTTGTGTCATTGGTTGAACATTTAGGTCATTTTTGTCCTCCCAATGCTTATTCTCGTCCAATTTGGAATTTTAACCAATCTTGTGCATCCAATAAGTGATTTTGTGTCATTGGTTGAACATTTAGGTCATTTTTGTCCTCCCTAGTCTTATTCTCGTCCAATTAGGGTTTTTAACCAATCTTGTGCATCCAATAAGTACATTTGTGTCATTGGTTGAACATTTAGGTCATTTCCGTCCTCCCTAGGCTTATTCTCGTCCAATTAGGGTTTTTAACCAATCTTGTGCATCCAATAAGTACATTTGTGTCATTGGTCTCGTCCAATTAGGGTTTTTAACCAATCTTGTGCATCCAATAAGTACATTTGTGTCATTGGTTGAACATTTAGGTCATTTCCGTCCTCCCTAGGCTTATTCTCGTCCAATTAGGGTTTTTAACCAATCTTGTGCATCCAATAAGTACATTTGTGTCATTGGTTGAACATTTAGGTCATTTTCGTCCTCCCTAGGCTTATTCTCGTCCAATTATGGTTTTTAACCAATCTTGTGCATCCAATAAGTAAATTTGTGTCATTGGTTGAACATTTAGGTCATTTTCGTCCTCCCAAGGCTTATTCTCGTCCAATTAGGGTTTTTAACCAATCTTGTGCATCCAATAAGTACATTTGTGTCATTGGTTGAACATTTAGGTTATTTTCGTCCTCCCTAGGCTTATTCTCTTCCAATTAGGGTTTTTAACCAATCATGTGCATCCAATAAGTGATTTTGTGTCATTGGTTGAACATTTAGGTCATTTTCGTCCTCCCATTGCTTATTCTCGTCCAATAAGGTTTTTTTACCAATCTTGTGCATCCAATAAGTAATTTTGTGTCATTAGTTGAACATTTAGGTCATTTTCGTCCTCCCTAGGCTTATTCTCGTCCAATTACGATTTTAACCAATCTTGTGCATCCAATAAGTGATTTTTGTGTCATTGGTTGAACATTTAGGTCATTTTCGTCCTCCCAAAGCTTATTCTCGTCCAATTAGGGTTTTTAACAAATCTTATGCATCTAATAAGTGATTTTGTGTCATTGGTTGAGCATTTAGGTTAATTTCGTTCTCCCTAGGCTTATTCTTTTCCAATTAGCGTTTCTAACCAATCTTGTGCATCCAATAAGTGATTTTGTGTCATTAGTTGAACATTTAGGTCATTTTCGTCCTCCCAAGGCTTATTCTCGTCCAATTAGGGTTTTTAACCAATCTTGTACATCCAATAAGTACATTTGTGTCATTGGTTGAACATTTAGGTCATTTCCGTCCTCCCTAGGTTATTCTCGTCCAATTAGGGTTTTTAACCAATCTTGTGCATCCAATAAGTACATTTGTGTCATTGGTTGAACATTTAGGTCATTTTTGTCCTCCCAATGCTTATTCTCGTCCAATTTGGAATTTTAACGATTCTTGTGCATCCAATAAGTGATTTTGTGTCATTGGTTGAACATTTAGGTCATTTTTGTCCTCCCTAGTCTTACTCTCGTCCAATTAGGGTTTTTAACCAATCTTGTGCATCCAATAAGTACATTTGT
This sequence comes from Cicer chorassanicum, assembly GCA_037974735.1. Lineage (NCBI taxonomy): Eukaryota > Viridiplantae > Streptophyta > Magnoliopsida > Fabales > Fabaceae > Cicer > Cicer chorassanicum. The sequence goes on from JBBPBP010000197.1 coordinate 60,286, forward strand.
GTCATTGGTTGAACATTTAGGTCATTTCCGTCCTCCCTAGGCTTATTCTCGTCCAATTAGGGTTTTTAATCAATCTTGTGCATCCAATAAGTACATTTGTGTCATTGGTTGATCATTTAGGTCATTTTGTTCCTCCCAAGGCTTATTCTTGTCCAATTAGGGTTTTTAACCAATCTTGTGCATCCAATAATTGATTTTGTGTCATTGGTTGAACATTTAGGTTATTTTTGTCCTCCCTAGGCTTATTCTCTTCCAATTAGGGTTTTTAACCAATCTTGTGCATCCAATAAGTAGATTTGTGTCATTGGTTGAACATTTAGGTGATTTTCGTTCTCCATAGGCTTATTCTCTTCCAATTAGCGTTTCTAACCAATCTTGTGCATCCAATAAGTGATTTTGTGTCATTGGTTGAACATTTAGGTCATTTTCGTCTTCCCATTTCTTATTCTCATCCAATAAGGTTTTTTTACCAATCTTGTGCATCCAATAAGTAATTTTGTGTCATTAGTTGAACATTTAGGTCATTTTCGTCCTCCCTAGGCTTATTCTCGTCCAATTAGGATTTTAACCAATCTTGTGTATCCAATAAGTGATTTTTGTGCCATTGGTTGATTATTTTGGTCATTTTCGTCCTCCCAAAGCTTATTCTCGTCCAATAAGGGTTTTTAACAAATCTTATGCATCCAATAAGTGATTTTGTGTCATTGGTTGAACATTTAGGTTAATTTCGTTCTCCCTAGGCTTATTCTCTTCAAATTAGGGTTTTTAACCAATCTTGTGCATCCAATAAGTACATTTGTGTCATTGGTTGAACATTTAGGTGATTTTCGTTCTCCCTAGGCTTATTCTCTTCCAATTAGCGTTTCTTACCAATCTTGTGCATCCAATAAGTGATTTTGTGTCATTAGTTGAACATTTAGGTCATTTTCGTCCTCCCAAGGCTTATTCTCGTCCAATTAGGGTTTTTAACCAATCTTGTACATCCAATAAGTACATTTGTGTCATTGGTTGAACATTTAGGTCATTTCCGTCCTCCCTAGGTTATTCTCGTCCAAATAGGGTTTTTAACCAATCTTGTGCATCCAATAAGTACATTTGTGTCATTGGTTGAACATTTAGGTCATTTTTGTCCTCCCAATGCTTATTCTCGTCCAATTTGGAATTTTAACGATTCTTGTGCATCCAATAAGTGATTTTGTGTCATTGGTTGAACATTTAGGTCATTTTTGTCCTCCCTAGTCTTATTCTCGTCCAATTAGGGTTTTTAACCAATCTTGTGCATCCAATAAGTACATTTGTGTCATTGGTTGAACATTTAGGTCATTTCGGTCCTCCGTAGGCTTATTCTCGTCCAATTAGGGTTTTTAACCAATCTTGTGCATCCAATAAGTACATTTGTGTCATTGGTTGAACATTTAGGTCATTTTCGTCCTCCCTAGGCTTATTCTCGTCCAATTACGATTTTAACCAATCTTGTGCATCCAATAAGTGATTTTTGTGTCATTGGTTGAACATTTAGGTCATTTTCGTCCTCCCAAAGCTTATTCTCGTCCAATTAGGGTTTTTAACAAATCTTATGCATCTAATAAGTGATTTTGTGTCATTGGTTGAGCATTTAGGTTAATTTCGTTCTCCCTAGGCTTATTCTCTTCAAATTAGGGTTTTTAACCAATCTTGTGCATCTAATAAGTACATTTGTGTCATTGGTTGAACATTTAGGTGATTTTCGTTCTCCCTAGGCTTATTCTTTTCCAATTAGCGTTTCTAACCAATCTTGTGCCTCCAATAAGTGATTTTGTGTCATTGGTTGAACATTTAGGTCATTTTCGTCCTCCCATTGCTTATTCTCGTCCAATAAGGTTTTTTTACCAATCTTGTGCATCCAATAAGTAATTTTGTGTCATTAGTTGAACATTTAGGTCATTTTCGTCCTCCCTAGGCTTATTCTCGTCCAATTACGATTTTAACCAATCTTGTGCATCCAATAAGTGATTTTAGTGTCATTGGTTGAACATTTAGGTCATTTTCGTCCTCCCAAAGCTTATTCTCGTCCAATTAGGGTTTTTAACCAATCTTGTGCATCCAATAAGTACATTTGTGTCATTGGTTGAACATTTAGGTCATTTTCGTCCTCCCCAGGCTTATTCTCGTCCAATTAGGGTTTTTAAACAATCTTGTGCATCCAATAAGTGATTTTGTGTCATTGGTTGAACATTTAGGTCATTTTCGTACTCCCTAGGCTTATTCTCGTCCAATTAGGGTTTTTAACCAATCTTGTGCATCCAATAAGTGATTTTGTGCCATTGGTTGAACATTTTTGTCATTTTCGTCCTCCCAAGGCTTATTCTCGTCCAATTAGGGTTTTTAACCAATCTTGTGCATCCAATAAGTTATTTTGTTATTGGTTGAACATTTAGGTCATTTTCGTCCTCCCAAGGCTCATTCTCGTCCAATTAGGGTTTTTAACCAATCTTGTGCATCCAATAAGTGATTTTGTGTCATTGGTTGAGCATTTAGGTCATTTTCGTCCTCCGAAGGCTTATTCTCGTCCAATTAGGTTTTTTAACCAATCTTGTGCATCCAATAAGTGATTTTGTGTCATTGGTTGAACATTTAGGTCATTTCCGTCCTCGCAAGGCTTATTCTCGTCCAATTAGGGTTTTTAACCAATCTTGTGCATCCAATAAGTACATTTGTGTCACTGGTTGAACATTTAGGCCATTTTCATCCTCCCAAGGCTTATTCTCGTCCAATTAGGGTTTTTAACCAATCTTGTGCATCCAATAAGTACATTTGTGTCATTGATCTAACATTTAGGTCATTTTCATCCTCCCAAGGCTTATTCGCGTCCAATTAGGGTTTTTAACCAATCTTGTGCATCCAATAAGTACATTTGTGTCATTGGTTGAACATTTAGGTCATTTTTGTCCTCCCAATGCTTATTCTCGTCCAATTTGGAATTTTAACGATTCTTGTGCATCCAATAAGTGATTTTGTGTCATTGGTTGAACATTTAGGTCATTTTCGTCCTCCCTAGTCTTATTCTCGTCCAATTAGGGTTTTTAACCAATCTTGTGCATCCAATAAGTACATTTGTGTCATTGGTTGAACATTTAGGTCACTTCCGTCATCCCTAGGCTTATTCTCGTCCAATTAGGGTATTTAACCAATCTTGTGCATCCAACAAGTACATTTGTGTCATTGGTTGAACATTTAGGTCATTTTTGTCCTCCCAAGGCTTATTCTTGTCCAATTAGGGTTTTTAACCAATCTTGTGCATCCAATAAGTGATTTTGTGTCATTGGTTGAACATTTAGGTTATTTTTGTCCTCCCTAGGCTTATTCTCTTCCAATTAGGGTTTTTAACCAATCTTGTGCATCCAATAAGTACATTTGTGTCATTGGTTGAACATTTAGGTGATTTTCGTTCTCCCTAGGCTTATTCTCTTCCAATTAGCGTTTCTAACCAATCTTGTGCATCCAATAAGTGATTTTGTGTCATTGGTTGAACATTTAGGTCTTTTTCGTTCTCCCATTGCTTATTCTCGTCCAATAAGGTTTTTTTACCAATCTTGTGCATCCAATAAGTAATTTTGTGTCATTAGTTGAACATTTAGGTCATTTTCGTCCTCCCTAGGCTTATTCTCGTCCAATTAGGATTTTAACCAATCTTGTGCATCCAATAAGTGATTTTTGTGTCATTGGTTGAACATTTAGGTCATTTTCGTCCTCCCAAAGCTTATTCTCGTCCAATTAGGGTTTTTAACAAATCTTATGCATCCAATAAGTGATTTTGTGTCATTGGTTGAACATTTAGGTTAATTTCGTTCTCCCTAGGCTTATTCTCTTCAAATTAGGGTTTTTAACCAATCTTGTGCATCCTATAAGTACATTTGTGTCATTGGTTGAACATTTAGGTGATTTTCGTTCTCCCTAGGCTTATTCTCTTCCAATTAGCGTTTCTAACCAATCTTGTGCATCCAATAAGTGATTTTGTGTCATTAGTTGAACATTTAGGTCATTTTCGTCCTTTCAAGGCTTATTCTTGTCCAATTAGGGTTTTTAACCAATCTTGTACATCCAATAAGTACATTTGTGTCATTGGTTGAACATTTAGGTCATTTCCGTCCTCCCTAGGTTATTCTCGTCCAATTAGGGTTTTTAACCAATCTTGTGCATCCAATAAGTACATTTGTGTCATTGGTTGAACATTTAGGTCATTTTTGTCCTCCCAATGCTTATTCTCGTCCAATTTGGAATTTTAACGATTCTTGTGCATCCAATAAGTGATTTTGTGTCATTGGTTGAACATTTAGGTCATTTTTGTCCTCCCTAGTCTTATTCTCGTCCAATTAGGGTTTTTAACCAATCTTGTGCATCCAATAAGTACATTTGTGTCATTGGTTGAACATTTAGGTCATTTCCGTCCTCCCTTGGCTTATTCTCGTCCAATTAGGGTTTTTAACCAATCTTGTGCATCCATTAAGTACATTTGTGTCATTGGTTGAACATTTAGGTCATTTTGTTCCTTCCAAGGCTTATTCTTGTCCAATTAGGGTTTTTAACCAATCTTGTGCATCCAATAAGTGATTTTGTGTCATTGGTTGAACATTTAGGTTATTTTTGTCCTCCCTAGGCTTATTCTCTTCCAATTAGGGTTTTTAATCAATCTTGTGCATCCAATAAGTACATTTGTGTCATTGGTTGAACATTTAGGTGATTTTCGTTCTCCATAGGCTTATTCTCTTCCAATTAGCGTTTCTAACCAATCTTGTGCATCCAATAAGTGATTTTGTGTCATTGGTTGAACATTTAGGTCATTTTCGTCTTCCCATTGCTTATTCTCGTCCAATAAGGTTTTTTTACCAATCTTGTGCATCCAATAAGTAATTTTGTGTCATTAGTTGAACATTTAGGTCATTTTCGTCCTCCCTAGGCTTATTCTCGTCCAATTAGGATTTTAACCAATCTTGTGTATCCAATAAGTGATTTTTGTGCCATTGGTTGATTATTTTGGTCATTTTCGTCCTCCCAAAGCTTATTCTCGTCCAATTAGGGTTTTTAACAAATCTTATGCATCCAATAAGTGATTTTGTGTCATTGGTTGAACATTTAGGTTAATTTCGTTCTCCCTAGGCTTATTCTCTTCAAATTAGGGTTTTTAACCAATCTTGTGCATCCAATAAGTACATTTGTGTCATTGGTTGAACATTTAGGTGATTTTCGTTCTCCCTAGGCTTATTCTCTTCCTATTAGCGTTTCTTACCAATCTTGTGCATCCAATAAGTGATTTTGTGTCATTAGTTGAACATTTAGGTCATTTTCGTCCTCCCAAGGCTTATTCTCGTCCAATTAGGGTTTTTAACCAATCTTGTACATCCAATAAGTACATTTGTGTCATTGGTTGAACATTTAGGTCATTTCCGTCCTCCCTAGGTTATTCTCGTCCAAATAGGGTTTTTAACCAATCTTGTGCATCCAATAAGTACATTTGTGTCATTGGTTGAACATTTAGGTCATTTTTGTCCTCCCAATGCTTATTCTCGTCCAATTTGGAATTTTAACGATTCTTGTGCATCCAATAAGTGATTTTGTGTCATTGGTTGAACATTTAGGTCTTTTTTGTCCTCCCTAGTCTTATTCTCGTCCAATTAGGGTTTTTAACCAATCTTGTGCATCCAATAAGTACATTTGTGTCATTGGTTGAACATTTAGGTCATTTCGGTCCTCCCTAGGCTTATTCTCGTCCAATTAGGGTTTTTAACCAATCTTGTGCATCCAATAAGTACATTTGTGTCATTGGTTGAACATTTAGGTCATTTTCGTCCTCCCTAGGCTTATTCTCGTCCAATTACGATTTTAACCAATCTTGTGCATCCAATAAGTGATTTTAGTGTCATTGGTTGAACATTTAGGTCATTTTCGTCCTCCCAAAGCTTATTCTCGTCCAATTAGGGTTTTTAACAAATCTTATGCATCTAATAAGTGATTTTGTGTCATTGGTTGAGCATTTAGGTTAATTTCGTTCTCCCTAGGCTTATTCTCTTCAAATTAGGGTTTTTAACCAATCTTGTGCATCTAATAAGTACATTTGTGTCATTGGTTGAACATTTAGGTGATTTTCGTTCTCCCTAGGCTTATTCTTTTCCAATTAGCGTTTCTAACCAATCTTGTGCCTCCAATAAGTGATTTTGTGTCATTGGTTGAACATTTAGGTCATTTTCGTCCTCCCATTGCTTATTCTCGTCCAATAAGGTTTTTTTACCAATCTTGTGCATCCAATAAGTAATTTTGTGTCATTAGTTGAACATTTAGGTCATTTTCGTCCTCCCTAGGCTTATTCTCGTCCAATTACGATTTTAACCAATCTTGTGCATCCAATAAGTGATTTTAGTGTCATTGGTTGAACATTTAGGTCATTTTCGTCCTCCCAAAGCTTATTCTCGTCCAATTAGGGTTTTTAACCAATCTTGTGCATCCAATAAGTACATTTGTGTCATTGGTTGAACATTTAGGTCATTTCGGTCCTCCCTAGGCTTATTCTCGTCCAATTAGGGTTTTTAACCAATCTTGTGCATCCAATAAGTACATTTGTGTCATTGGTTGAACATTTAGGTCATTTTGTTCCTCCCAAGGCTTATTCTTGTCCGATTAGGGTTTTTAACCAATCTTGTGCATCCAATAAGTGATTTTGTTTCATTGGTTGAACATTTAGGTTATTTTTGTCCTCCCTAGGCTTATTCTCTTCCAATTAGGGTTTTTAACCAATCTTGTGCATCAAATAAGTACATTTGTGTCATTGGTTTAACATTTAGGTGATTTTCGGTCTCCATAGGCTTATTCTCTTCCAATTAGCGTTTCTAACCAATCTTGTGCCTCCAATAAGTGATTTTGTGTCATTGGTTGAACATTTAGGTCATTTTCGTCCTCCCATTGCTTATTCTCGTCCAATAAGGTTTTTTTACCAATCTTGTGCATCCAATAAGTAATTTTGTGTCATTAGTTGAACATTTAGGTCATTTTCGTCCTCCCTAGGCTTATTCTCGTCCAATTACGATTTTAACCAATCTTGTGCATCCAATAAGTGATTTTAGTGTCATTGGTTGAACATTTAGGTCATTTTCGTCCTCCCAAAGCTTATTCTCGTCCAATTAGGGTTTTTAACCAATCTTGTGCATCCAATAAGTACATTTGTGTCATTGGTTGAACATTTAGGTCATTTCGGTCCTCCCTAGGCTTATTCTCGTCCAATTAGGGTTTTTAACCAATCTTGTGCATCCAATAAGTACATTTGTGTCATTGGTTGAACATTTAGGTCATTTTCGTCCTCCCTAGGCTTATTCTCGTCCAATTACGATTTTAACCAATCTTGTGCATCCAATAAGTGATTTTTGTGTCATTGGTTGAACATTTAGGTCATTTTCGTCCTCCCAAAGCTTATTCTCGTCCAATTAGGGTTTTTAACAAATCTTATGCATCTAATAAGTGATTTTGTGTCATTGGTTGAGCATTTAGGTTAATTTCGTTCTCCCTAGGCTTATTCTCTTCAAATTAGGGTTTTTAACCAATCTTGTGCATCTAATAAGTACATTTGTGTCATTGGTTGAACATTTAGGTGATTTTCGTTCTCCCTAGGCTTATTCTTTTCCAATTAGCGTTTCTAACCAATCTTGTGCATCCAATAAGTGATTTTGTGTCATTAGTTGAACATTTAGGTCATTTTCGTCCTCCCAAGGCTTATTCTCGTCCAATTAGGGTTTTTAACCAATCTTGTACATCCAATAAGTACATTTGTGTCATTGGTTGAACATTTAGGTCATTTCCGTCCTCCCTAGGTTATTCTCGTCCAATTAGGGTTTTTAACCAATCTTGTGCATCCAATAAGTACATTTGTGTCATTGGTTGAACATTTAGGTCATTTTTGTCCTCCCAATGCTTATTCTCGTCCAATTTGGAATTTTAACCAATCTTGTGCATCCAATAAGTGATTTTGTGTCATTGGTTGAACATTTAGGTGATTTTCGTTCTCCCTAGGCTTATTCTCTTCCAATTAGCGTTTTTAACCAATCTTGTGCATCCAATAAGTGATTTTGTGTCATTAGTTGAACATTTAGGTCATTTTCGTCCTCCCAAGGCTTATTCTCGTCCAATTAGGGTTTTTAACCAATCTTGTACATCCAATAAGTACATTTGTGTCATTGGTTGAACATTTAGGTCATTTCCGTCCTCCCTAGGTTATTCTCGTCCAATTAGGGTTTTTAACCAATCTTGTGCATCCAATAAGTACATTTGTGTCATTGGTTGAACATTTAGGTCATTTTTGTCCTCCCAATGCTTATTCTCGTCCAATTTGGAATTTTAACCAATCTTGTGCATCCAATAAGTGATTTTGTGTCATTGGTTGAACATTTAGGT
>JBBPBP010000197.1:69200-89096 GCA_037974735.1 Cicer chorassanicum
AAACCCTAATTGGACGAGAATAAGCCTTGGGAGGACGAAAATGACCTAAATGTTCAACTAATGACACAAAATTACATATTGAATGCACAAGATTGGTTAGAAACGCTAATTGGAAGAGAATAAGCCTAGGGAGAACGAAAATCACCTAAATGTTCAACCAATGACACAAATGTACTTATTGGATGCACAAGATTGGTTAAAAACCCTAATTGGAAGAGAATAAGCCTAGGGAGGACAAAAATAACCTAAATGTTCAACCAATGACACAAAATCACTTATTCGATGCACAAGATTGGTTAAAAACCCTAATTGGACAAGAATAAGCCTTGGGAGGAACAAAATGACCTAAATGTTCAACCAATGACACAAATGTACTTATTGGATGCACAAGATTGGTTAAAAACCCTAATTGGACGAGAATAAGCCTAGGGAGGACGGAAATGACCTAAATGTTCAACCAATGACACAAATGTACTTATTGGATGCACAAGATTAGTTAAAAACCCTAATTGGACGAGAATAAGCCTTGGGAGGACGAAAATGACCTAAATGTTCAACCAATGACACAAAATCACTTATTGGATGCACAAGATTGTTTAAAAACCCTAATTGGACGAGAATAAGCCTTGGGAGGACGAACATTACCTAAATGTTCAACCAATGACACAAATTTACTTATTGGATGCACAAGATTGGTTAAAAACCATAATTGGACGAGAATAAGCCTTGGGAGGACGAAAATGACCTAAATGTTTATCCAATGACACAAAATCACTTATTGGATGCACGAGATTTGTTAAAAACCCTAATTGGACGAGAATAAGCCTTGGGAGGACGAAAATGACCTAAATGTTCAACCAATGACACAAATGTACTTATTGGATGCACAAGATTGGTTAAAAACCCTAATTGGACGAGAATAAGCCTTGGGAGGACGAAAATAACCTAAATGTTCAAACAATGACACAAAATCCTTTATTGGATGCACAAGATTGGTTAAAAACCCTAATTGGACGAGAATAAGCCTTGGGAGGACGAAAATGACCTAAATGTTCAACCAATGACACAAAATCACTTATTGGATGCACAAGATTGGTTAAAAACCCTAATTGGACCAGAATAAGCCTAGGGAGGACGAAAATGACCTAAATGTTCAACCAATGACTCAAATGTACTTATTGCATGCACAAGATTGGTTAAAAACCCTAATTGGACGAGAATAAGCCTTGGGAGGACGAAAATGACCTAAATGTTCAACCAATGACACAAAATCACTTATTGGATGCACAAGATTGGTTAAAAACCCTAATTGGACGAGAATAAGCCTTAGGAGGACGAAAATGACCTAAATGTTAAACCAATGACACAAATGTACTTATTGGATGCACAAGATTGGTTAAAAACCCTAATTGGACGAGAATAAGCCTAGGAAGGACGAAAATGACCTAAATGTTCAACCAATGACACAAAATCACTTATTGTATGCACAAGATTGGTTAAAATCCCTAATATGACGAGGCTAAGCCTTGGGAGTACGAAAATGACCTAAATGTTCAACCAATGACACAAAATCACTTATTGGATGCACAAGATTGGTTAAAAACCCTAATTGGACGAGAATAAGCCTTGGGAGGACGAAAATGACCTAAATGTTCAACCAATGACACAAAATCACTTATTGGATGCACAAGATTGGTTAAAAACCCTAATTGGACGAGAATAAGCCTTGGGAGAAATCACCTAAATTTTCAACCAATGACACAAAATCACTTATTGGATGCACAAGATTGGTTAAAAACCCTAATTGGACGACAATAAGCCTAGGGAGGACGAAAATCACCTAAATGTTCAACCAATGACACAAATGTACTTATTGGATTCACAAGATTGGTTAAAAACCTTAATTGGACGAGAATAAGCCTTAAGAGGATGAAAATGACCTAAATGTTCAACCAATGACACAAAATCACTTATTGGATGCACAAGATTGGTTAAAAACCCTAATTGGACGAGAATAAGCCTTGGGAGGACGAAAATGACCTAAATGTTCAACCAATGACACAAAATCACTTATTGGATGCACAAGATTGGTTAAAAACCCTAATTGGACGAGAATAAGCCTTGGGAGGACAAAAATGACTTAAATGTTCAACCAATGACACAAATGTACTTATTGGATGCACAAGATTGGTTAAAAACCCTAATTGGACGAGAATAAGCCTTGGGAGGACGAAAATGACCTAAATGTTCAACCAATGACACAAAATCACTTATTGGATGCACAAGATTGGTTAAAAACCCTAATTGGACGAGAATAAGCCTTGGGAGGACGAAAATGACCTAAATGTTCAACCAATGACACAAAATCACTTATTGGATGCACAAGATTGGTTAAAAACCCTAATTGGATGAGAATAAGCTTTTGGAGGACATAAATGACCTAAATGTTCAACCAATGAAACAAATGTACTTATTGGATGCACAAGATTGTTAAAAAACCCTAATTGGACGAGAATATGCCTTGGGAGGACGAAAATGACCTAAATGTTCAACCAATGGCATAAAATCACTTATTGGATGCACAAGATTGTTAAAAATCCCTAATTGGACGAGAATAAGCCTAGGGAGGACGAAAATGACCTAAATGTTCAACCAATGACACAAAATCACTTATTGGATGCACAAGATTGGTTAAAAACCCTAATTGGACGAGAATAAGCCTTGGGAGGACGAAAATGACCTAAATGTTCAACCAATGACACAAAATCACTTATTGGATGCACAAGATTGGTTAAAAACCCTAATTGGGCGAGAATAAGTCTTGGGAGGACGAAAATGACCTAAATGTTCAACGAATAACACAAATGTACTTATTGGATGCACAAGATTGGTTAAAAACCCTAATTGGACGAGAATAAGCCTTGGGAGGACGAAAATGACCTAAATGTTCAACCAATGACACAAAATCACTTATTGGATGCACAAGATTGGTTAAAAACCCTAATTGGACAAGAATAAGCCTTTGGAGGACGAAAATGACCTAAATGTTCAACCAATGACACAAATGTACTTATTGGATGCACAAGATTGGTTAAAAACCCTAATTGGACGAGAATAAGCCTTGGGAGGACGAAAATGACCTAAATGTTCAACCAATGACACAAAATCACTTATTGGATGCACAAGATTGGTTAAAAACCCTAATTGGACGCGAATAACCCTTGGGAGGACGAAAATGACCTAAATGTTCAACCAATGACACAAATGTACTTATTGGATGCACAAGATTGGTTAAAAACCCTAATTGGACGAGAATAAGCCTTGGGAGGACGAAAATGACCTAAATGTTCAACCAATGACACAAAATCACTTATTGGATGCACAAGATTGGTTAAAAACCCTAATTGGACGAGAATAAGCCTAGGGAGGACAAAAATGACCTATATGTTCAACCAATGACACAAATGTACTTATTGGACGCACAAGATTGGTTAAAACCCCTAATTGGATGAGAATAAGCCTTAGGAGGACGAAAAAGACCTAAATGTTCAACCAATGACACAAAATCACTTATTGGATGCACAAAATTGGTTAAAAACCCTAATTGGACGAGAATAAGCAATGGGAGGACGAAAATGACCTAAATGTTCAACCAATGACACAAATGTACTTATTGGATGCACAAGATTGGTTAAAAACCCTAATTGGACGAGAATAAGCCTTGGGAGGACGAAAATGACCTAAATGTTCAACCAATGACACAAATTGACTTATTGGATGCACAAGATTGGTTAAAAACCCTAATTGGACGAGAATAAGCCTTGGGAGGACGAAAATGACCTAAATGTTCAACCAATGACACAAAATCACTTATTGGATGCACAAGATTGGTTAAAAACCCTAATTGGACGAGAATAAGCGTTGGAAGGACGTAAATGACCTAAATGTTCAACCAATGACACAAAATCACTTATTGGATGCACAAGAATAGTTAAAAACCCTAATTGGACGAGAATAAGCCTAGTGAGGACGAAAATGACCTAAATGTCCAACCAATGACACAAAATCACTTATTGGATGCACAAGATTGGTTAAAAACCCTAATTGGACGAGAATAAGCCTAGGGAGGACGAAAATGACCTAAATGTTCAACCAATGACACAAATGTACTTATTGGATGTACAAGATTGGTTAAAAACCCTAATTGGACGAGAATAAGCCTTGGGAGGACGAAAATGACCTAAATGTTCAACTAATGACATAAAATCACTTATTGGATGCACAAGATTGGTTAGAAACGCTAATTGGAAGAGAATAAGCCTAGGGAGAACGAAAATCACCTAAATGTTCAACCAATGACACAAATGTACTTATTGGATGCACAAGATTGGTTAAAAACCCTAATTTGAAGAGAATAAGCCTAGGGAGAACGAAATTAACCTAAATGTTCAACAATTGACACAAAATCACTTATTGGATGCATAAGATTTGTTAAAAACCCTAATTGGACGAGAATAAGCTTTGGGAGGACGAAAATGACCTAAATCTTCAACCAATGACACAAAAATCACTTATTGGATGCACAAGATTGGTTAAAATCCTAATTGGACGAGAATAAGCCTAGGGTGGACGAAAATGACCTAAATGTTCAACTAATGACACAAAATTACTTATTGGATGCACAAGATTGGTAAAAAAACCTTATTGGACGAGAATAAGCAATGGGAGGACGAAAATGACCTAAATGTTCAACCAATGACACAAAATCACTTATTGGATGCACATGATTGGTTAAAAACCCTAATTGGAAGAGAATAAGCCTAGGGAGGACGAAAATAACCTAAATGTTCAACCAATGACACAAATGTACTTATTGGATGCACAAGATTGGTTAAAAACCCTAATTGGACGAGAATAAGCCTTGGGAGGACGAAAATGACCTAAATGTTCAACCAATGACACAAATTTACTTATTGGATGCACAAGATTGGTTAAAAACCCTAATTGGAAGAGATTAAGCCTAGGGAGAACGAAAATGACCCAAATGTTCAACCAATGACACAAAAATCACTTATTCGATGCACAAGATTGGTTAGAAACGCTAATTGGAAGAGAATAAGCCTAGGGAGAACGAAAATCACCTAAATGATCAACCAATGACACAAATGTACTTATTGGATGCACAAGATTGGTTAAAAACCCTAATTGGACGAGAATAAGCCTTGGGAGGATGAAAATGACCTAAATGTTCAACCAATGACACAAATGTACTTATTGGATGCACAAGATTGGTTAAAAACCCTAATTGGACGAGAATAAGCCTTGGGAGGACGAAAATGACCTAAATGTTCAAATAATGAAAACAACTGTACTTATTGGATGCACAAGATTGGTTAAAAACCCTAATTGGACGAGAATAAGCCTTTGGAGGACGAAAATGACCTAAATGTTCAACAAATGACACAAATGTACTTATTGGATGCACAAGATTGGTTAAAAACCATAATTGGACGAGAATAAGTCTTGGGAAATCGAAAATGACCTAAATGTTCAACCAATGACACAAAATCACTAATTGGATGCACAAGATTGGTTAAAAACCCTAATTGGACGAGAATAAGCCTTGGGAGGACGAAAATGACCTAAATGTTCAACCAATGACACAAAATCACTTATTGGATGCACAAGATTGGTTAAAAACCCTAATTGGACGAGAATAAGCATTGGGAGGACGAAAATGACCTAAATGTTCAACTAATGACACAAAATCACTTATTGGATGCATAAGATTGGTTAAAAACCCTAATTGGACGAGAAAAAGCCTTGGGAGGACGAAAATGACCAAAATGTTCAACCAATGACACAAAATCACTAATTGGATGCACAAGATTGGTTAAAAACCCTAATTGGACGAGAATAAGCCTTGGGAGGACGAAAATGACCTAAATGTTCAACCAATGACACAAAATCACTTATTGGATGCACAAGATTGGTTAAAAACCCTAATTGGACGAGAATAAGCATTGGGAGGACGAAAATGACCTAACTGTTCAACCAATGACACAAATGTACTTATTGGATGGACAAGATTGGTTAAAAACACTAATTGGACGAGAATAAGCCTTGGGAGGACGAAAATGACCTAAATGTTCAACCAATAGAACAAAATCGCTTATTGGATGCACAAGATTGGTTAAAAACCTTAATTGGACGAGAATAAGCCTAGGGAGGACGAAAATGACCTAAATGTTCAACCAATGACACAAAATCACTTATTGGATGCACAAGATTGGTTAAAAACCCTAATTGGACGAGAATAAGCCTTGGGAAGACGAAAATGACCTAAATGTTCAACCAATGACACAAATTAACTTATTGGATGCACAAGATTGGTTAAAAACCCTAATTGGACGAGAATAAGCCTTGGGAGGACGAAAATGACCTAAATGTTCAACCAATGGCACAAAATCACTTATTGGATGCACATGATTGGTTAAAAACCCTAATTGGACGAGAATAAGCCTAGGGAGTATGAAAATGACCTAAATGTTCAACCAATGACACAAAATAACTTATTGGATGCACAAGATTGTTTAAAAACCCTAATTGGACGAGAATAAGCCTTGGGAGAACGAAAATGACCAAAATGTTCAACCAATGACACAAAATCACTTATTGGATGCACAAGATTGGTTAGAAATGCTAATTGGACGAGAATAAGCCTAGGGAGAACGAAAATGACCTAAATGTTCAACCAATGACACAAATGTACTTATTGGATGCACAAGATTGGTTGAAAACCCTAATTGGACGACAATAAGCCTTGGGAGCATGAAAATGACCTAAATGTTCAACCAATGACACAAAATCACTTATTGGATGCACAAGATTGGTTATAATCCTAATTGGACGAGAATAAGCCTAGGGAGGACGAAAATGACCTAAATGTTCAACCAATGACTCAAATGTACTTATTGGATGCACAAGATTGGTTAAAAAACCTAATTGGACGAGAATAAACCTTGGGAGGACGAAAATGACCTAAATGTTCAACCAATGACACAAATGTACTTATTGGATGCACAAGATTGGTTAAAAACCCTAATTGGACGAGAATAAACCTTGGGAGGACGAAAATGACCTAAATGTTCAACCAATGACACAAATTTACTTATTGGATGCACAAGATTGGTTAAAAACCCTAATTGGAAGAGATTAAGCCTAGGGAGAACGAAAATGACCCCAATGTTCAACCAATGACACAAAAATCACTTATTCGATCCACAAGATTGGTTAGAAACGCTAATTGGAAGAGAATAAGCCTAGGGAGAACGAAAATCACCTAAATGTTCAACCAATGACACAAATGTACTTATTGGATGCACAAGATTGGTTAAAAACCCTAATTGGACGAGAATAAGCCTTGGGAGGATGAAAATGACCTAAATGTTCAACCATTGACACAAATGTACTTATTGGATGCACAAGATTGGTTAAAAACCCTAATTGGACGAGAATAAGCTTTGGGAGGACGAAAATGACCTAAATGTTCAACCAATGACACAAAAATCACTTATTAGATGCACAAGATTGGTTAAAATCCTAATTGGACGACAATAAGCCTAGGGAGGACGAAAATGACCTAAATGTTCAACTAATGACACAAAATTACTTATTGAATGCACAAGATTGGTTAGAAACGCTAATTGGAAGAGAATAAGCCTAGGGAGAACGAAAATCACCTAAATGTTCAACCAATAACACAAATGTACTCATTGGATGCACAAGATTGGTTAAAAACCCTAATTGGACGAGAATAAGCCTTGGGAGGATGAAAATGACCTAAATGTTCAACCATTGACACAAATGTACTTATTGGATGCACAAGATTGGTTAAAAACCCTAATTGGACGAGAATAAGCCTTGGGAGGACGAAAATGACCTAAATGTTCAACTAATGACACAAAATTACATATTGAATGCACAAGATTGGTTAGAAACGCTAATTGGAAGAGAATAAGCCTAGGGAGAACGAAAATCACCTAAATGTTCAACCAATGACACAAATGTACTTATTGGATGCACAAGATTGGTTAAAAACCCTAATTGGAAGAGAATAAGCCTAGGGAGGACAAAAATAACCTAAATGTTCAACCAATGACACAAAATCACTTATTGGATGCACAAGATTGGTTAAAAACCCTAATTGGACAAGAATAAGCCTTGGGAGGAACAAAATGACCTAAATGTTCAACCAATGACACAAATGTACTTATTGGATGCACAAGATTGGTTAAAAACCCTAATTGGACGAGAATAAGCCTAGGGAGGACGGAAATGACCTAAATGTTCAACCAATGACACAAATGTACTTATTGGATGCACAAGATTGGTTAAAAACCCTAATTGGACGAGAATAAGCCTTGGGAGGACGAAAATGACCTAAATGTTCAACCAACGACACAAAATCACTTATTGGAAGCACAAGATTGGTTAAAAACCCTAATTGGACGAGAATAAGCCTTGGGAGGACGAAAATGACCTAAATGTTCAACCAATGACACAAATGTACTTATTGGATGCACAAGATTGGTTAAAAACCCTAATTGGACGAGAATAAGCCTTGGGAGGACGAAAATGACCTAAATGTTCAACCAATGACACAAAATCACTTATTGGATGCACAAGATTGGTTAAAAACCCTAATTGGACGAGAATCAGCCTTGGGAGGACGAAAATGACCTAAACATTCAACAAACGACACAAAATCACTTATTGGATGCACAAGATTGGTTAAAAACTCTAATTGGACGAGAATAATCCGTGGGAGGACGAAAATGACCTAAATGTTCAACCAATGACACAAATGTACTTATTGGATGCACAAGATTGGTTAAAAACCCTAATTGGACGAGAATAAGCCTTGGGAGGACGAAAATGACCTAAATGTTCAACCAATGACACAAATGTACTTATTGGATGCACAAGATTGGTTAAAAACCCGAATTGGACGAGAATAAGCCATGGGAGGACGAAAATGACCTAAATGTTCAACCAATGACACAAATGTACTTATTGGATGCACAAGATTGGTTAAAAACCCTAATTGGACGAGAATAAGCCTTGGGAGGACGAAAATGACCTAAATGTTCAACCAATGACACAAAATCACTTATTGGATGCACAAGATTGGTTAAAAACCCTAATTGGACGAGAATAAGCCTTGGGAGGACGAAAATGACCTAAATATTCAACCAATGACACAAATGTACTTATTGGATTCACAAGATTGGTTAAAAACCCTAATTAATAGAGAATAAGCCTTGGGAGGACGAAAATGACCTAAATGTTCAACCAATGACACAAAATCACTTATTGGATGCACAAGATTGGTTAAAAACCCTAATTGGACGAGAATAAGCCTTGAGAGGACGAAAATGACCTAAATGTTCAACCAATGACACAAATGTACTTATTGGATGCACAAGATTGGTTAAAAACCCTAATTGGACGAGAATAAGCCTTGGGAGGACGAAAATGACCTAAATGTTCAACCAATGACACAAAATCACTTATTGGATGCACAAGATTGGTTAAAAACCCTAATTGGACGAGAATAAGCCTAGGGAGGACAAAAATGACCTATATGTTCAACCAATGACACAAATGTACTTATTGGACGCACAAGATTGGTTAAAACCCCTAATTGGATGAGAATAAGCCTTAGGAGGACGAAAAAGACCTAAATGTTCAACCAATGACACAAAATCACTTATTGGATGCACAAAATTGGTTAAAAACCCTAATTGGACGAGAATAAGCAATGGGAGGACGAAAATGACCTAAATGTTCAACCAATGACACAAATGTACTTATTGGATGCACAAGATTGGTTAAAAACCCTAATTGGACGAGAATAAGCCTTGGGAGGACGAAAATGACCTAAATGTTCAACCAATGACAAAAATGTACTTTTTGGATGCACAAGATTGGTTAAAACCCCTAATTGGATGAGAATAAGTCCTGGGAGGACGAAAATGACCTAAATGTTCAACCAATGACACAAAATCACTTATTGGATGCACAAGATTGGTTAAAAACCCTAATTGGACGAGAATAAGCCTTGGGAGGACGAAAATGACCTAAATGTTCAACCAATGACACAAAATCACTTATTGGATGCACAAGGTTGGTTAAAAACCCTAATTGGACGAGAATAAGCCTTGGGAGGACGAAAATGACCTTAATGTTCAACCAATGACACAAAATCACGTATTGGATGCACAAGATTGGTTAAAAACCCTAATTGGACGAGAATAAGCCTTGGGAGGACGAAAATGACCTAAATGTTCAACCAATGACACAAAATCACTTATTGGATGCACAAGATTGGTTAAAAACCCTAATTGGACGAGAATAAGACTTGGGAGGACGAAAATGACCTAAATGTTCAACCAATAAAACAAATATACTTATTGGATGCACAAGATTGGTTAAAAACCCTAATTGGACGAGAATAAGCCTTGGGAGGACGAAAATGACCTAAATGTTCAACCAATGACACAAAATCACTTATTGGATGCACAAGATTGGTTAAAAACCCTAATTGGACGAGAATAAGCTTGGGGAGGACGAAAATGACCTAAATGTTCAACCAATGACACAAAATCACTTATTGGATGCACAAGATTGGTTAAAAACCCTAATTGAACGAGAATAAGCCTTGGGAGGACGAAAATGACCTAAATGTTCAACCAATGACACAAATGTACTTATTGGATGCACAAGATTTGTTAAAAACCCTTATTGGACGAGAATAAGGCTTGGGAGGACGAAAATGACATAAATGTTCAAACAATGACACAAAATCACTTATTGGATGCACAAGATTGGTTAAAAACCCTAATTGGACGAGAATAAGCCTAGGGAGGACGACAATGACCTAAGTGTTCAACCAAGGACACAAAATCACTTATTGGATGCACAAGATTGGTTAAAAACCCTAATTGGACGAGAATAAGCCTTGGGAGGACGAAAATGACCTAAATGTTCAACCAATGACACAAAATCACTTATTGGATGCACAAGATTGGTTAAAAACCCTAATTGGACGAGAATAAGCATTGGGAGGACGAAAATGACCTAACTGTTCAACCAATGACACAAATGTACTTATTGGATGGACAAGATTGGTTAAAAACACTAATTGGACGAGAATAAGCCTTGGGAGGACGAAAATGACCTAAATGTTCAACCAATAGAACAAAATCGCTTATTGGATGCACAAGATTGGTTAAAAACCTTAATTGGACGAGAATAAGCCTAGGGAGGACGAAAATGACCTAAATGTTCAACCAATGACACAAAATCACTTATTGGATGCACAAGATTGGTTAAAAACCCTAATTGGACGAGAATAAGCCTTGGGAAGACGAAAATGACCTAAATGTTCAACCAATGACACAAATTAACTTATTGGATGCACAAGATTGGTTAAAAACCCTAATTGGACGAGAATAAGCCTTGGGAGGACGAAAATGACCTAAATGTTCAACCAATGGCACAAAATCACTTATTGGATGCACATGATTGGTTAAAAACCCTAATTGGACGAGAATAAGCCTAGGGAGTATGAAAATGACCTAAATGTTCAACCAATGACACAAAATAACTTATTGGATGCACAAGATTGTTTAAAAACCCTAATTGGACGAGAATAAGCCTTGGGAGGATGAAAATGACCTAAATGTTCAACCATTGACACAAATGTACTTATTGGATGCACAAGATTGGTTAAAAACCCTAATTGGACGAGAATAAGCCTTGGGAGGACGAAAATGACCTAAATGTTCAACCAATGACACAAATTAACTTATTGGATGCACAAGATTGGTTAAAAACCCTAATTGGACGAGAATAAGCCTTGGGAGGACGAAAATGACAAAAATGTTCAACCAATGGCACAAAATCACTTATTGGATGCACAAGATTGGTTAAAAACCCTAATTGGACAAGAATAAGCCTAGGGAGTACGAAAATGACCTAAATGTTCAACCAATGACACAAAATCACTTATTGGATGCACAAGATTGTTTAAAAACCCTAATTGGACGAGAATAAGCCTTGGGAGAACGATAATGACCAAAATGTTCAACCAATGACACAAAATCACTTATTGGATGCACAAGATTGGTTAGAAACGCTAATTGGACGAGAATAAGCCTAGGGAGAACGAAAATGACCTAAATGTTCAACCAATGACACAAATGTACTTATTGGATGCACAAGATTGGTTAAAAACCCTAATTGGAAGAGAATAACCATAGGGAGGACAAAAATAACCTAAATGTTCAACCAATGACACAAAATCACTTATTGGATGCACAAGATTGGTTAAAATTCCAAATTGGACGAGAATAAGGATTTGGAGGACAAAAATGACCTAAATGTTCAACCAATGACACAAATGTACTTATCGGATGTACAAGATTGGTTAAAAACCCTAATTGGACGAGAATAAGCCTTGGGAGGACGAAAATGACCTAAATGTTCAACTAATGACACAAAATCACTTATTGGATGCACAAGATTGGTTAGAAACGCTAATTGGAAGAGAATAAGCCTAGGGAGAACGAAAATCACCTAAATGTTCAACCAATGACACAAATGTACTTATTGGATGCACAAGATTGGTTAAAAACCCTAATTTGAAGAGAATAAGCCTAGGGAGAACGAAATTAACCTAAATGTTCAACCAATGACACAAAATTACTTATTAGATGCATAAGATTTGTTAAAAACCCTAATTAGACGAGAATAAGCTTTGGGAGGACGAAAATGACCTAAATGTTCAACCAATGACACAAAAATCACTTATTGGATGCACAAGATTGGTTAAAATCCTAATTGGACGAGAATAAGCCAAGGGAGGACGAAAATGACCTAAATGTTCAACTAATGACACAAAATTAATTATTGGATGCACAAGATTGGTAAAAAAACCTTATTGGACGAGAATAAGCAATGGGAGGACGAAAATGACCTAAATGTTCAACCAATGACACAAAATCACTTATTGGATGCACAAGATTGGTTAGAAACGCTAATTGGAAGAGAATAAGCCTATGGAGAACGAAAATCACCTAAATGTTCAACCAATGACACAAATGTACTTATTGGATGCACAAGATTGGTTAAAAACCCTAATTGGAAGAGAATAAGCCTATGGAGGACAAAAATAACCTAAATGTTCAACCAATGACACAAAATCACTTATTGGATGCACAAGATTGGTTAAAAACCCTAATTGGACGAGAATAAGCCTTGGGAGGAACAAAATGACCTAAATGTTCAACCAATGACACAAATGTACTTATTGGATGCACAAGATTGGTTAAAAACCCTAATTGGACGAGAATAAGCCTAGGGAGGACGGAAATGACCTAAATGTTCAACCAATGACACAAATGTACTTATTGGATGCACAAGATTGGTTAAAAACCCTAATTGGATGAGAATAAGACTAGGGAGGACAAAAATGACCGAAATGTTCAACCAATGACACAAAATCACTTATTGGATGCACAAGATTGGTTAAAAACCCTAATTGGACGAGAATAAGCCTTGGGAGGACGAAAATGACCTAAATGTTCAACCAATGACACAAAATCACTTATTGGATGCACAAGATTGGTTAAAAACCCTAATTGGACAAGAATAAGCCTTGGGAAAACGAAAATGACCTAAATTTTCAACCAATGACACAAAATCACTTATTGGATGCACAAGATTGGTTAAAAACCCCAATTGGACGAGAATAAGCCTTGGGAGGACGAAAATGACCTAAATGTTCAACCAATGACACAAAATCACTTATTGGATGCACAAGATTGGTTAAAAACCCTAATTGGACGAGAATAAGCATTGGGAGGACGAAAATGACCTAAATGTTCAACCAATAACACAAATTAACTTATTGGATGCACAAGATTGGTTAAAAACCCTAATTGGAAGAGAATAAGCCTTGGGAAGACGAAAATGACCTAAATGTTCAACCAATTGCACAAAATCACTTATTGGATGCACAAGATTGGTTAAAAACCCTAATTGGACGAGAATAAGCCTTGGGAGGACGAAAATGACCTAAATGTTCAACCAATGACACAAAATCACTTATTGGATGCACAAGATTGTTTAAAAACCCTAATTGGACGAGAATAAGCATTGGGAGGACGAAAATGACGTAAATATTCAACCAATGACACAAAATCACTTATTGGATGCACAAGATTGGTTAAAAACCCTCATTGGAAGAGAATAAGCCTTGGGAAGACGAAAATGACCTAAATGTTCAACCAATTACACAAATGTACTTATTGGATGCACAAGATTGGTCAAAAACCCTAATTGGACGAGAATAAGCCTTGGGAGCATGAAAATGACCTAAATGTTCAACCAATGACACAAAATCACTTATTGGATGCACAAGATTGGTTAAAATCCTAATTGGACGAGAATAAGCCAACGGAGGACGAAAATGACCTAAATGTTCAACAAATGACACAAATGTACTTATTGGATGCACAAGATTGGTTAAAAAATCTAATTGGACGAGAATAAGCAATGGGAGGATGAAAATCACCTAAATGTTCAACCAATGACACAAAATCACTTATTGGATGCACAAGATTGGTTAAAAACCCTAATTGGACAAGAATAAGCCTTGGGAGGACAAAAATGACCTAAATGTTCAACCAATGACACAAATGTACTTATTGGATGCACAAGATTGGTTAAAAACCCTAATTGGACGAGAATAAGCCTAGGGAGGACGGAAATGACCTAAATGTTCAACCAATGACTCAAATGTACTTATTGGATGTACAAGATTGGTTAAAAACCCTAATTGGACGAGAATAAGCCTTGGGAGGACGAAAATGACCTAAATGTTCAACTAATGACACAAAATCACTTATTGGATGCACAAGATTGGTTAGAAACGCTAATTGGAAGAGAATAAGCCTAGGGAGAACGAAAATCACCTAAATGTTCAACAAATGACACAAATGTACTTATTGGATGCACAAGATTGGTTAAAAACCCTAATTGGACGAGAATAAGCCTTGGGAGGATGAAAATGACCTAAATGTTCAACCAATGACACAAATGTACTTATTGGATGCACAAGATTGGTTAAAAACCCTAATCGGACGAGAATAAGCCTTGGGAGCATGAAAATGACCTAAATGTTCAACCAATGACACAAAATCACTTATTGGATGCACAAGATTGGTTAAAATCCTAATTGGACGAGAATAAGCCTACGGAGGACGAAAATGACCTAAATGTTCAACCAATGACACAAATGTACTTATTGGATGCACAAGATTGGTTAAAAAACCTAATTGGACGAGAATAAGCAATGGGAGGACGAAAATGACCTCAATGTTCAACCAATGACACAAATGTACTTATTGGATGCACAAGATTGGTTAAAAACCCTAATTGGACGAGAATAAGCCTAGGGAGGACGAAAATGACCTAAATGTTCAACCAATGACACAAATGTACTTATATGTTGCACAAGATTGGTTAAAAACCCTAATTGGACGAGAATAAGCCTTGGGAGGACGAAAATGACCTAAATGTTCAACCAATGACACAAAATCACTTATTGGATGCACAAGATTGGTTAAAAACCCTAATTGGACGAGAATAAGCCTAGGGAGGACGAAAATGACCTAAATGTTCAACCAATGACACAAATGTACTTATTTGATGCACAAGATTGGTTAAAAACCCTAATTTGATGAGAATAAGCCAAGGGAGGACGAAAATGACCTAAATGTTCAACCAATGACACAAAATCACTTATTGGATGCACAACATTGGTTAAAAACCCTAATTGGACGAGAATAAGCCTTGGGATGACGAAAATGACCTAAATGTTCAACCAATGGCACAAAATCTCTTATTGGATGCACAAGATTGGTTAAAAACCCTAATTGGACGAGAATAAGCCTTGGGAGGACGAAAATGACCTAAATGTTCAACCAATGACACAAAATCACTTATTGGATGCACAAGATTGGTTAAAAACCCTAATTGGACGAGAATAAGCCTTGTAGGACGAAAATGACCTAAATGTTCAACCAATGACACAAATGTACTTATTGGATGCACAAGATTGGTTAAAAACCCTAATTGGACGAGAATAAGCCTAAGAAGGACGAAAATGACCTAAATGTTCAACCAATGACACAAAATCACTTATTGGATCCACAAGATTGGTTAAAAACCCTAATTGGACGAGAATAAGCCTTGGGAGGACGAAAATAACCTAAATGTTCAACCAATGACACAAATGTACTTATTCGATGCACAAGATTGGTTAAAAACCCTAATTGGACGAGAATAAGCCTTGGGAGGACGAAAATGACCTAAATGTTCAACCAATGACACAAAATCACTTATTGGATGCACAAGATTGGTTAAAAACCCTAATTGGACGAGAATAAGACTTGGGAGGACGAAAATGACCTAAATGTTCAACCAATAAAACAAATATACTTATTGGATGCACAAGATTGGTTAAAAACCCTAATTGGACGAGAATAAGCCTTGGGAGGACGAAAATGACCTAAATGTTCAACCAATGACACAAAATCACTTATTGGATGCACAAGATTGGTTAAAAACCCTAATTGGACGAGAATAAGCCATGTGAGGACGAAAATGACCTAAATGTTCAACCAATGACACAAAATCACTTATTGGATGCACAAGATTGGTTAAAAACCCTAATTGGACGAGAATAAGCCTTGGGAGGACGAAAATGACCTAAATGTTCAACCAATGACACAAAATCACTTATTGGATGCACAAGATTGGTTAAAAACCCTAATTGGACGAGAATAAGACTAGGTAGGATGAAAATGACCTAAATGTTCAACCAATGACACAAAATCACTTATTAGGTGCACAAGATTGGTTAAAAACCCTAATTGGACGAGAATAAGCCTTGGGAGGACGAAAATGACCTAAATGTTCAACCAATGACACAAAATCACTTATTGGATGCACAAGATTGGTTAAAAACCCTAATTGGACAAGAATAAGCTTAGGGAGGACGAAAATGACCTAAATGTTCAACCAATGACACAAATGTACTAATTGGATGCACAAAACCCTAATTGGACGAGAATAAGCCTAGGGAGGACGAAAATGACCTAAATGTTCAACCAATGACACAAAATCATTTATTAGATGCACAAGATTGGTTAAAAACCCTAATTGGACGAGAATAAGCCTTGGGAGGACGAAAATGACCTAAATGTTCAACCAATGACACAAAATCACTTATTGGATGCACAAGATTGGTTAAAAACCCTAATTGGACGAGAATAAGTCTTGGGAGGACGAAAATGACCTAAATGTTCAACCAATGACACAAATGTACTTATTGGATGCACAAGATTGGTTAAAAACCCTAATTGGACGAGAATAAGCCTTGGGATGACGAAAATGACCTAAATGTTCAACCAATGACACAAAAGTACTAATTGGATGCACAAGATTGGTTAAAAACCCTAATTGGACGAGAATAAGCCTTGGGAGGACGAAAATGACCTAAATGTTCAACCAATGACACAAAATCACTTATTGGATGCACAAGATTGGTTAAAAATCCTAATTGGACAAGAATAAGCCTAGGGAGGATGAAAATGACCTAAATGTTCAACCAATGACACAAATGTACTTATTGGATGCATAAAGATTGGTTAAAAACCCTAATTGGATGAGAATAAGCCTTGGGAGGACGAAAATGACTTAAATGTTCAACCAATGACACAAACGTACTTATTGGATGCACAAGATTGGTTAAAAACCCTAATTGGACGAGAATAAGCCTTGGGAGGACGAAAATGACCTAAATGTTCAACCAATGACACAAAATCACTTATTGGATGCACAAGATTGGTTAAAAACCCTAATTGGACGAGAATAAGCCTTGGGAGGACGAAAATGACCTAAATGTTCAACCAATGACACAAAATCACAGATTGGTTAATAACCCTAATTGGACGAGAATAAGCATTGGGAGGACGAAAATGACCTAAATACTCAACCAATGACACAAATGTACTTATTGGATGCACAAGATTTGTTAAAAACCCTAATTGGACAAGAATAAGCCTTGGGAGGACGAAAATGACCTAAATGTTCAACCAATTACACAAAATCACTTATTGGATGCACAAGATTGGTTAAAAACCCTAATTGGACGAGAATAAGCCTTGGGAGGACGAAAATGACCTAAATGTTCAACCAATGACACAAATAAACTTATTGGATGCACAAGATTGGTTAAAAACCCTAATTGGACGAGAATAACCCTAGGGAGGACGAAAATGACCTAAATGTTCAACCAATGACACAAAATCACTTATTGGATGCACAAGATTGGTTAAAAACCCTAATTGGACGAGAATAAGCCTTGGGAAGACGAAAATGACCTAAATGTTCAACCAATGACACAAATTAACTTATTGGATGCACAAGATTGGTTAAAAACCCTAATTGGACGAGAATAAGCCTTGGGAGGACGAAAATGACCTAAATGTTCAACCAATGGCACAAAATCACTTATTGGATGCACATGATTGGTTAAAAACCCTAATTGGACGAGAATAAGCCTAGGGAGTATGAAAATGACCTAAATGTTCAACCAATGACACAAAATAACTTATTGGATGCACAAGATTGTTTAAAAACCCTAATTGGACGAGAATAAGCCTTGGGAGAACGAAAATGACCAAAATGTTCAACCAATGACACAAAATCACTTATTGGATGCACAAGATTGGTTAGAAATGCTAATTGGACGAGAATAAGCCTAGGGAGAACGAAAATGACCTAAATGTTCAACCAATGACACAAATGTACTTATTGGATGCACAAGATTGGTTAAAAACCCTAATTGGACGAGAATAAGCCTTGGGAGCATGAAAATGACCTAAATGTTCAACCAATGACACAAAATCACTTATTGGATGCACAAGATTGGTTAAAATCCTAATTGGACGAGAATAAGCCTACGGAGGACGAAAATGACCTAAATGTTCAACAAATGACACAAATGTACTTATTGGATGCACAAGATTGGTTAAAAAATTTAATTGGACGAGAATAAGCAATGGGAGGATGAAAATCACCTAAATGTTCAACCAATAACACAAAATCACTTATTGGATGCACAAGATTGGTTAGAAACGCTAATTGGAATAGAATAAGCCTAGGGAGGACAAAAATAACCTAAATGTTCAACCAATGACACAAAATCACTTATTGGATGCACAAGATTGGTTAAAAACCCTAATTGGACAAGAATAAGCCTTGGGAGGACAAAAATGACCTAAATGTTCAACCAATGACACAAATGTACTTATTGGATGCACAAGATTGGTTAAAAACCCTAATTGGACGAGAATAAGCCTAGGGAGGACGGAAATGACCTAAATGTTCAACCAATGACTCAAATGTACTTATTGGATGTACAAGATTGGTTAAAAACCCTAATTGGACTAGAATAAGCCTTGGGAGGACGAAAATGACCTAAATGTTCAACTAATGACACAAAATCACTTATTGGATGCACAAGATTGGTTAGAAACGCTAATTGGAAGAGAATAAGCCTAGGGAGAACGAAAATCACCTAAATGTTCAACAAATGACACAAATGTACTTATTGGATGCACAAGATTGGTTAAAAACCCTAATTGGACGAGAATAAGCCTTGGGAGGATGAAAATGACCTAAATGTTCAACCAATGACACAAATGTACTTATTGGATGCACAAGATTGGTTAAAAACCCTAATCGGACGAGAATAAGCCT
>JBBPBP010000197.1:89543-122183 GCA_037974735.1 Cicer chorassanicum
TCAACCAATGACACAAATGTACTTATTAGATGCACAAGATTGGTTAAAAAACCTAATTGGACGAGAATAAGCAATGGGAGGACTAAAATGACATAAATGTTCAACCAATGACACAAATGTACTTATTAGATGCACAAGATTGGTTAAAAACCCTAATTGGACGAGAATAAGCCTAGGGAGGATGGAAATGACCTAAATGTTCAACCAATGACACAAATGTACTTATTGGATGCACAATATTGGTTAAAAACTCTAATTGGACGAGAATAAGCCTAGGGAGAACGAAAATCACCTAAATGTTCAACCAATGACACAAATGTACTTATTGGATGCACAAGATTGGTTAAAAACCCTAATTGGAAGAGAATAAGCCTAGGGAGGACAAAAATAACCTAAATGTTCAACCAATGACACAAAATCACTTATTGGATGCAAAAGAATTGTTAAAAACCCTAATTGGACAAGAATAAGCCTTGGGAGGACAACAATGGCCTAAATGTTCAACCAATGACATAAATGTACTTATTGGATGCACAAGATTGGTTAAAAACCCTAATTGGACGAGAATAAGCCTAGGGAGGACGGAAATGACCTAAATGTTCAACCAATGACACAAATGTACTTATTGGATGCACAAGATTGGTTAAAAACCCTAATTGGACGAGAATAAGCCTTGGGAGGACGAAAATGACCTAAATGTTCAACCAATGGCACAAAATCACTTAATGGATGCACAAGATTGGTTAAAAACCCTAATTGGACGAGAATAAGCCTTGGGAGGACGAAAATGACCTAAATGTTCAACCAATGACACAAATGTACTTATTGGATGCACAAGATTGGTTAAAAACCCTAATTGGACGAGAATAAGCCTTGTGAGGACAAAAATGACCTAAATGTTCAATCAATGACACAAATGTACTTATTGGTTGCACAAGATTGGTTAAAAACCCTAATTGGACGAGAATAAACCTTGGGAGGACGAAAATGACCTAAATGTTCAACCAATGACACAAATGTACTTATTGGATGCACAAGATTGGTTAAAAACCCTAATTGGACGAGAATAAGCTTTGGGAGGACGAAAATGACCTAAATGTTCAACCAATGACACAAAAATCACTTATTGGATGCACAAGATTGGTTAAAATCCTAATTGGACGACAATAAGCCTAGGGAGGACGAAAATGACCTAAATGTTCAACTAATAACACAAAATTACTTATTGGATGCACAAGATTGGTAAAAAAACCTTATTGGACGAGAATAAGCAATGGGAGAACGAAAATGACCTAAATGTTCAACCAATGACACAAAATCACTTATTGGATGCACAAGATTGGTTAGAAACGCTAATTGGAAGAGAATAAGCCTAGGGAGAACGAAAATCACCTAAATGTTCAACCAATGACACAAATGTACTTATTGGATGTACAAGATTGGTTAAAAACCCTAATTGGACGAGAATAAGCCTTGGGAGAACGAAAATGACCTAAATGGTCAACTAATGACACAAAATTACTTATTGGATGCACAAGATTGGTTAGAAACGCTAATTGGAAGAGAATAAGCCTAGGTAGAACGAAAATCACCTAAATGTTCAACCAATGACACAAATGTACTTATTGGATGCACAAGATTGGTTAAAAACCCTAATTGGACGAGAATAAGCTTTGGGAGGACGAAAATGACCTAAATGTTCAACTAATGACACAAAATTACTTATTGGATGCACAAGATTGGTAAAAAAACCTTATTGGACGAGAATAAGCAATGGGAGGACGAAAATGACCTAAATGTTCAACCAATGACACAAAATCACTTATTGGATGCACATGATTGGTTAAAAACCCTAATTGGAAGAGAATAAGCCTAGGGAGGACGAAAATAACCTAAATGTTCAACCAATGACACAAAATCACTTATTGGATGCACAAGATTGGTTAAAAACCCTAATTGGACAAGAATAAGCCTTGGAAGGAACAAAATGACCTAAATGTTCAACCAATGACACAAATGTACTTATTGGATGCACAAGATTTGTTAAAAACCTTAATTGGACGAGAATAAGCCTAGGGAGGACGGAAATGACCTAAATGTTCAACCAATGACACAAATGTACTTATTAGATGCACAAGATTGGTTAAAAACCCTAATTGGACGAGAATAAGACTAGGGAGGACAAAAATGACCTAAATGTTCAACCAATGACACAAAATCACTTATTGGATGCACAAGACTGGTTAAAAACCCTAATTGGACGAGAATAAGCCTTGGGAGGACGAAAATGACCTAAATGTTCAACCAATGACACAAAATCACTTATTGGATGCACAAGATTGGTTAAAAACCCTAATTGGACGAGAATAAACCTTGGGAGGACGAAAATGACCTAAATGTTCAACCAATGACACAAAATCAGTTATTGGATGCACAAGATTGGTTAAAAACCCTAATTGGACGAGAATAAGCCTTTGGAGGACGAAAATGACCTAAATGTTCAAACAATTACACAAAATCACTTATTGGATGCACAAGATTGGTTAAAAACCCTAATTGGACGAGAATAAGCCTTGGGAGGACGAAAATGACCTAAATGTTCAACCAATGACACAAAATCACTTATTGGATGCACAAGATTGGTTAATAACCCTAATTGGACGAGAATAAGCCTTGGGAGGACGAAAATGACCTAAATGTTCAACCAATGACACAAATGTACTTATTGGATGCACAAGATTGGTTAAAAACCCTAATTGGACGAGAATAAGCCTTGGGAGGACAAAAATGACCTAAATGTTCAACCAATGACGCAAATGTACTTATTGGATGCACAAAATTGAATAAAAACCCTAATTGGACGAGAATAAGCCTTGGGAGGACGAAAATGACCTAAATGTTCAACCAATGACACAAAATCACTTATTGGATGCACAAGATTGGTTAAAAACCCTAATTGGACGAGAATAAGCCTTGGGAGGACGAAAATGACCTAAATGTTCAACCAATGACACAAAATCACTTATTGGATGCACAAGATTGGATAAAAACCGTAACTGGACGAGAATAAGCCTTGGGAGGACGAAAATGACGTAAATGTTCAACCAATGACACAAATGTACTTATTGGATGCACAAGATTGGTTAAAAACCCGAATTGGACGAGAATAAGCCTTGGGAGGACGAAAATGACCTAAATGTTCAACCAATGACACAAATGTACTTAATGGATGCACAAGATTGGTTAAAAACTGTAATTGGACGAGAATAAGCCTTGGGAGGACGAAAATGACCTAAATGTTCAACCAATGACACAAAATCACTTATTGGATGCACAAGATTGGTTAAAAACCCTAATTGGACGAGAATAAGCCTTGGGAGGACGAAAATGACCTAAATGTTCAACCAATGTCACAAATGTACGTATTGGATGCACAAGATTTGTTAAAAACCCTAATTGGACGAGAATAAGCCTTGGGAGGACGAAAATGACCTAAATGTTCAACCAATGACACAAAATCACTTATTGGATGCACAAGATTGGTTAAAAACCCTAATTGGACGAGAATAAGCCTTGGGAGGACGAAAATGACCTAAATGTTCAACCAATGAGACAAAAGTACTTATTGGATGCACAAGATTGGTTAAAAACCCTAATTGGACGAGAATAAGCCTTGGGAGGACGAAAATGACCTAAATGTTCAACCAATGACACAAAATCACTTATTGGATGCACAAGATTGGTTAAAAACCCTAATTGGACGAGAATAAGCCTTGGGAAGACGAAAATGACCTAAATGTTCAACCAATGACACAAATTAACTTATTGGATGCCCAAGATTGGTTAAAAACCCTAATTGGACGAGAATAAGCCTTGAAGGACGAAAATGACAAAAATGTTCAACCAATGGCACAAAATCACTTATTGGATGCACAAGATTGGTTAAAAACCGTAATTGGACGAGATTAAGCCTAGGGAGTACGAAAATTACCTAAATGTTCAACCAATGACACAAAATCACTTATTGGATGCACAAGATTGTTTAAAAACCCTAATTGGACGAGAATAAGCCTTGGGAGGACGAAAATGACCTAAATGTTCAACCAATGACACAAAATCACTTATTGGATGCACAAGATTGGTTAAAAACCCAAATTGGACGAGAATAAGCCTAGGGAGGACGAAAATGACCTAAATGTTCAACCAATAGTACAAAATCACTTATTGGATGCACAAGATTGGTTAAAAACCCTAATTGGACGAGAATAAGCCTTGGGAGGACGAAAATGACCTAAATGTTCAACCAATGACACAAAATCACTTATTGGATGCACAAGATTGGTTAAAAACCCTAATTGGACGAGAATAAACCTTAGGAGGACGAAAATGACCGAAATGTTCAACCAATGACACAAATGTACTTATTGGATGCACAAGATTGGTTAAAAACCCTAATTGGACGAGAATAAGCCTTGGGAGGACGAAAATGACCTAAATGTTCAACCAATGACACAAATGTACTTATTGGATGCACAAGATTGGTTAAAAACCCTAATTGGACGAGAATAAGCCTTGGAAGGAGGAAAATGACCTAAATGTTCAACCAATGACAGAAATGTACTTATTGGATGCACAAGATTGGTTAAAAACCCTAATTGGACGAGAATAAGCCTTGGGAGGACGAAAATGACCTAAATGTTCAACCAATGAAGCAAATGTACTTATTGGATGCACAAGATTGGTTAAAAACCCTAATTGGACGAGAATAAGCCTTGGGAGGACGAAAATGACCTAAATGTTCAACCAATGACACAAATGTACTTATTGGATGCACAAGATTGGTTAAAAACCCTAATTGGACGAGAATAAGCAATGGGAGGACGAAAATGACCTAAATGTTCAACCAATGACACAAATGTACTTATTGGATGCACAAGATTGGTTAAAAACCCTAATTGGACGAGAATAAGCCTTGGGAGGACGAAAATGACCTAAATGTTCAACCAATGACTCAAAATCACTTATTGGATGCACAAGATTGGTTAAAACCCCTAATTGAACGAGAATAAGCCTTGGGATGACGAAAATGACCAAAATGTTCAACCAATGACACAAAACCACTTATTGGATGCACAAGATTGGTTAAAACCCCTAATTGGACGAGAATAAGCCTTGGGAGGACGAAAATGACCTAAATGTTCAACCAATGACACAAAATCACTTATTGGATGCACAAGATTGGTTAAAAACCCTAATTGGACTAGAATAAGCCTAGGGAGGACGAAAATGACCTAAATGTTCAACCAATGACACAAAATCATTTATTGGATGCACAAGATTGGTTAAAAACCCAAATTGGACAAGATTGGAAAATGACCCAAATTGGAGAATATGCCTTTTGAGGACATAAATTACCTAAATGTTCAACCAATGACACAAATGTACTTATTGGATGCACAAGATTGGTTAAAAACCCTAATTGGACGAGAATAAGCCTTGGGAGGACGAAAATGACCTAAATGTTCAACCAATGACACAAAATCACTTATTGGATGCACAAGATTGGTTAAAAACCCTAATTGGACGAGAATAAGCCTTGGGAGGACGAAAATGACCTAAATGTTCAACCAATGACACAAAATCACTTATTGGATGCACAAGATTGGTTAAAAACCCTAATTGGACGAGAATATGCCTTTGGAGGACATAAATGACCTAAATGTTCAACCAATGACACAAATGTACTTATAGGATGCACAAGATTGGTTAAAAACCCTAATTGGACGAGAATAAGCCTTGGGAGGACGAAAATGACCTAAATGTTCAACCAATGGCACAAAATCACTTATTGGATGCACAAGATTGGTTAAAAACCCTAATTGGACGAGAATAAGCCTAGGGAGTATGAAAATGACCTAAATGTTCAACCAATGACACAAAATAACTTATTGGATGCACAAGATTGTTTAAAAACCCTAATTGGACGAGAATAAGCCTTGGGAGAACGAAAATGACCAAAATGTTCAACCAATGACACAAAATCACTTATTGGATGCACAAGATTGGTTAGAAATGCTAATTGGACGAGAATAAGCCTAGGGTGAACGAAAATGACCTAAATGTTCAACCAATGACACAAATGTACTTATTGGATGCACAAGATTGGTTGAAAACCCTAATTGGACGACAATAAGCCTTGGGAGCATGAAAATGACCTAAATGTTCAACCAATGACACAAAATCACTTATTGGATGCACAAGATTGGTTATAATCCTAATTGGACGAGAACAAGCCTAGGGAGGACGAAAATGGCCTAAATGTTCAACCAATGACACAAATGTACTTATTGGATGCACAAGATTGGTTAAAAAACCTAATTGGACGAGAATAAGCAATGGGAGGACGAAAATGACCTAAATGTTCAACCAATGACACAAATGTACTTATTGGATGCACAAGATTGGTTAAAAACCCTAATTGGACGAGAATAAGCCTTGGGAGGACGAAAATGACCTAAATGTTCAACCAATAACACAAATTTACTTATTGGATGCACAAGATTGGTTAAAAACCCTAATTGGAAGAGATTAAGCCTAGGGAGAACGAAAATGACCCAAATGTTCAACCAATGACACAAAAATCACTTATTCGATGCACAAGATTGGTTAGAAACGCTAATTGGAAGAGAATAAGCCTAGGGAGAACGAAAATCACCTAAATGTTCAACCAATGACACAAATGTACTTATTGGATGCACAAGATTGGTTAAAAACCCTAATTGGACGAGAATAAGCCTTGGGAGGATGAAAATGACCTAAATGTTCAACCATTGACACAAATGTACTTATTGGATGCACAAGATTGGTTAAAAACCCTAATTGGACGAGAATAAGCCTTGGGAGGACGAAAATGACCTAAATGTTCAACCAATGACACAAATTAACTTATTGGATGCACAAGATTGGTTAAAAACTCTAATTGGACGAGAATAAGCCTTGGGAGGACGAAAATGACCTAAATGTTCAACCAATGGCACAAAATCACTTATTGGATGCACATGATTGGTTAAAAACCCTAATTGGACGAGAATAAGCCTAGGGAGTATGAAAATGACCTAAATGTTCAACCAATGACACAAAATAACTTATTGGATGCACAAGATTGTTTAAAAACCCTAATTGGACGAGAATAAGCCTTGGGAGGATGAAAATGACCTAAATGTTCAACCATTGACACAAATGTACTTATTGGATGCACAAGATTGGTTAAAAACCCTAATTGGACGAGAATAAGCCTTGGGAGGACGAAAATGACCTAAATGTTCAACCAATGACACAAATTAACTTATTGGATGCACAAGATTGGTTAAAAACCCTAATTGGACGAGAATAAGCCTTGGGAGGACGAAAATGACCTAAATGTTCAACCAATGGCACAAAATCACTTATTGGATGCACATGATTGGTTAAAAACCCTAATTGGACGAGAATAAGCCTAGGGAGTATGAAAATGACCTAAATGTTCAACCAATGACACAAAATAACTTATTGGATGCACAAGATTGTTTAAAAACCCTAATTAGACGAGAATAAGCCTTGGGAGAACGAAAATGACCAAAATGTTCAACCAATGACACAAAATCACTTATTGGATAAACAAGATTGGTTAGAAATGCTAATTGGACGAGAATAAGCCTAGGGAGAACGAAAATGACCTAAATGTTCAACCAATGACACAAATGTACTTATTGGATGCACAAGATTGGTTGAAAACCCTAATTGGACGACAATAAGCCTTGGGAGCATGAAAATGACCTAAATGTTCAACCAATGACACAAATGTACTTATTAGATGCACAAGATTGGTTAAAAACCCTAATTGGACGAGAATAAGACTAGGGAGGACAAAAATGACCTAAATGTTCAACCAATGACACAAAATCACTTATTGGATGCACAAGATTGGTTAAAAACCCTAATTGGACGAGAATAAGCCTTGGGAGGACGAAAATGACCTAAATGTTCAACCGATGACACAAAATAACTTATTGGATGCACAAGATTGGTTAAAAACCCTAATTGGACGAGAATAAGCCTTGGGAGGACGAAAATGACCTAAATGTTCAACCAATGACACAAAATCACTTATTGGATGCACAAGATTGGTTAAAAACCCTAATTGGACGAGAATAAGCCTTGGGAGGATGAAAATGACCTAAATGTTCAACCAATGACACAAAATCACTTATTGGATGCAGAAGATTGGTTAAAAACCCTAATTGGACGAGAATAAGCCTTGGGAGGACGAAAATGATCTAAATGTTCAACCAATGACACAAAATCACTTATTGGATGCACAAGATTGGTTAAAAACCCTAATTGGACGAGAATAAGCCTTGGGAGGACGAAAATGACCTAAATGTTCAACCAATGACACAAAATCACTTATTGGATGCACAAGATTGGTTAAAAACCCTAATTGGACGAGAATAAGCCTTGGGAGGACGAAAATGACCTAAATGTTCAACCAATGACACAAAATCACTTATTGGATGCACAAGATTGGTTAAAAACCCTAATTGGGCGAGAATAAGTCTTGGGAGGACGAAAATGACCTAAATGTTCAACCAATGACACAAATGTACTTATTGGATGCACAAGATTGCTTAAAAACCCTAATTGGACGAGAATAAGCCTTGGGAGGACGAAAATGACCTAAATGTTCAAACAATGACACAAATGTACTTATTGGATGCACAAGATTGGTTAAAAACCCTAATTGGACGAGAATAAGCCTTGGGAGGACGAAAATGACCTAAATGTTCAAGCAATGACACAAAATCACTTATTGGATGCACAAGATTGGTTAAAAACCCTAATTGGACGAGAATAAGCCTTGGAAGGACGAAAATGACCTAAATGTTCAACCAATGACACAAATGTACTTATTGGATGCACAAGATTGGTTAAAAACCCTAATTGGACGAGAATAAGCCTCGAGAGGACGAAAATGACCTAAATGTTCAACCAATGACACAAATGTACTTATTGGATGCACAAGATTGGTTAAAAACCCTAATTGGACGAGAATAAGCCTTGGGAGGACGAAAATGACCTAAATGTTCAACCAATGACACAAATGTACTTATTGGATGCACAAGATTGGTTAAAAACCCTAACTGGACAAGAAAAAGACTTGGGAGGACGAAAATAACCTAAATGTTCAACCAATGACACAAATGTACTTATTGGATGCACAAGATTGGTTAAAAACCCTAATTGGACGAGAATAAGCCTTGGGAGGACGAAAATGACCTAAATGTTCAACCAATGACACAAATGTACTTATTGGATGCACAAGATTGGTTAAAAACCCTAATTGGACGAGAATAAGCCTTGGGAGGACGAAAATGACCTAAATGTTCAACCAATGACACAAATGTAATTATTGGATGCACAAGATTGGTTAAAAACCCTAATTGGACGAGAGTAAGCCTTGGGAGGACGAAAATGACCTAAATGTTCAACCAATGACAAAAATGTACTTATTGGATGCACAAGATTGGTTAAAAACCCTAATTGGACGAGAAAAAGCCTTGGGAGGACGAAAATGACCTAAATGTCCAACCAATGACACAAATGTACTTATTGGATGCACAAGATTGGTTAAAAACCCTAATTGGACGAGAATAAGCCTTGGGAGGACGAAAATGACCTAAATGTTCAACCAATGACACAAATGTACTTATTGGATGCACAAGATTGGTTAAAAACCCTAATTGGACGAGAATAAGCCTTGGGAGGATGAAAATGACCTAAATATTCAACGAATGACACAAATGTACTTATTGGATGCACAAGATTGGTTAAAAACCCTAATTGGACGAGAATAAGCCTTGGGAGGACGAAAATGACCTAAATGTTCAACCAATGACACAAATGTACTTATTGGATGCACAAGATTGGTTAAAAACCCTAATTGGACGAGAAAAAGCCTTGGGAGGACGAAAATGACCTAAATGTTAAACCAATGACACAAATGTACTTATTGGATGCACAAGATTGGTTAAAAACCCTAATTGGACGAGAATAAGCCTTGGGAGGACGAAAATGACCTAAATGTTCAACCAATGACACAAATGTACTTATTGGATGCACAAGATTGGTTAAAAACCATAATTGGACGAGAATAAGCCTTGGGAGGACGAAAATAACCTAAATGTTCAACCAATGACACAAAATCACTTATTGGATGCACAAGATTGGTTAAAAACCCTAATTGGACGAGAATAAGCCTTGGGAGGACGAAAATGACCTAAATGTTCAACCAATGACACAAAATCACTTATTGGATGCACAAGATTGGTTAAAAACCCTAATTATACGAGAATAAGCCTTTGGACGACGAAAATGACCTAAATGTTCAACCAATGACACAAAATCACTTATTGGATGCACAAGATTGGTTAAAAACCCTAATTGGACGAGAATAAGCCTTGGGAGGACGAAAATGACCTAAATGTTCAACCAATGACACAATGTACTTATTGGATGCACAAGATTGGTTAAAAACCCTAATTGGACGAGAATAAGCCTTGGGAAGACGAAAATGACCTAAATGTTCAACCAATGACACAAAATCACTTATTGGATGCACAAGATTGGTTAAAAACCCTAATTGGACGAGAATAAGCCTTAGGAGGACGAAAAGGACCTAAATGTTCAACCAATGACACAAAATCTTTTATTGGATGCACAAGATTGGTTCAAAACCCTAATTGGACGAGAATAAGCCTTGGGAGGACGAAAATGACCTAAATGTTCAACCAATGACACAAATGTACTTATTGGATGCACAAGATTGGTTAAAAACCCTAATTGGACGAGAATAAGCCTTGGGAGGACGAAAATGACCTAAATGTTCAACCAATGACACAAATGTACTTATTGGATGCACAAGATTGGTTAAAAACCCTAATTGGACGAGAATAAGCCTTGGGAAGACGAAAATGACCTAAATGTTCAACCAATGACACAAAATAACTTATTGGATGCACAAGATTGGTTAAAAACCCTAATTGGACGAGAATAAGCCTTGGGAGGACGAAAATGACCTAAATGTTCAACCAATGACACAAATGTACATATTGGATGCACAAGATTGGTTAAAAACCCTAATTGGACGAGAATAAGCCTTGGGAAAACGAAAATGACATAATGTTCAACCAATGACACAAATGTACTTATTGGATGCACAAGATTGGTTAAAAACCCTAATTGGACGAGAATAAGCCTTGGGAGGACGAAAATGACCTAAATGTTCAACCAATGAAACAAAATCACTTATTGGATGCACAAGATTGGTTAAAAACCCTAATTGGACGAGAATAAGCCTTGGGAGGACGAAAATGACCTAAATGTTCAACCAATGACACAAATGTACTTATTGGATGCAAAAGATTGGTTAAAACCCCAAATTGGACGAGAATAAGCCTCGTGAGGACGAAAATGACATAAATGTTCAACCAATGACACAAATGTACATATTGGATGCACAAGATTGGTTAAAAACCCGAATTGGAGGAGAATAAGCCTTGGGAAAACGAAAATGACCTAAATGTTCAACCAATGACACAAATGTACTTATTGGATGCACAAGATTGGTTAAAAACCCTAATTGGACGAGAATAAGCCTTGGGAGGACGAAAATGACCTAAATGTTCAACCAATGAAACAAAATCACTTATTGGATGCACAAGATTGGTTAAAAACCCTAATTGGACGAGAATAACCCTAGGGAGGACGAAAATGACCTAAATGTTCAACCAATGACACAAAATCACTTATTGGATGCACAAGATTGGTTAAAAACCCTAATTGGACGAGAATAAGCCTTGGGAAGACGAAAATGACCTAAATGTTCAACCAATGACACAAATTAACTTATTGGATGCACAAGATTGGTTAAAAACCCTAATTGGACGAGAATAAGCCTTGGGAGGACGAAAATGACCTAAATGTTCAACCAATGGCACAAAATCACTTATTGGATGCACATGATTGGTTAAAAACCCTAATTGGACGAGAATAAGCCTAGGGAGTATGAAAATGACCTAAATGTTCAACCAATGACACAAAATAACTTATTGGATGCACAAGATTGTTTAAAAACCCTAATTGGACGAGAATAAGCCTTGGGAGAACGAAAATGACCAAAATGTTCAACCAATGACACAAAATCACTTATTGGATGCACAAGATTGGTTAGAAATGCTAATTGGACGAGAATAAGCCTAGGGAGAACGAAAATGACCTAAATGTTCAACCAATGACACAAATGTACTTATTGGATGCACAAGATTGGTTAAAAACCCTAATTGGACGAGAATAAGCCTTGGGAGCATGAAAATGACCTAAATGTTCAACCAATGACACAAAATCACTTATTGGATGCACAAGATTGGTTAAAATCCTAATTGGACGAGAATAAGCCTACGGAGGACGAAAATGACCTAAATGTTCAACAAATGACACAAATGTACTTATTGGATGCACAAGATTAGTTAAAAAATCTAATTGGACGAGAATAAGCAATGGGAGGACGAAAATGACCTAAATGTTCAACCAATAACACAAAATCACTTATTGGATGCACAAGATTGGTTAGAAACGCTAATTGGAATAGAATAAGCCTAGGGAGAACGAAAATCACCTAAATGTTCAACCAATGACACAAATGTACTTATTGGATGCACAAGATTGTTTAAAAACCCAAATTGGAAGAGAATAAGCCTAGGGAGGACAAAAATAACCTAAATGTTCAACCAATGACACAAAATCACTTATTGGATGCACAAGATTGGTTAAAAACCCTAATTGGACAAGAATAAGCCTTGGGAGGACAAAAATGACCTAAATGTTCAACCAATGACACAAATGTACTTATTGGATGCACAAGATTGGTTAAAAACCCTAATTGGACGAGAATAAGCCTAGGGAGGACGAAAATGACCTAAATGTTCTACCAATGACACAATATCACTTATTGGATGCACAAGATTGGTTAAAAACCCTAATTGGACGAGAATAAGCCTTGGGAGGACGAAAATGACCTAAATGTTCAACCAATGACACAAATGTACTTATTGGATGCACAAGATTGGTTAAAAACCCTAATTGGACGAGAATAAGCCTTGGGAGGACGAAAATGACCTAAATGTTCAACAAAGGACACAAAATCACTTATTGGATGCACAAGATTGGTTAAAAACCCTAATTGGACGAGAATAAGCCTTGGGAGGACGAAAATGACCTAAATGTTCAACCAATGACACAAAATCACTTATTGGATGCACAAGATTGGTTAAAAACCCTAAATGGACGATAATAAGCTTTGGGAGGACGAAAATGACCTAAATGTTCAAACAATGACACAAAATCACTTATTGGATGCACAAGATTGGTTAAAAACCCTAATTGGACGAGAATAAGCCTTGGGAGGACGAAAATGACCTAAATGTTCAACCAATGACACAAAATCACTTATTGGATGCACAAGATTGGTTAAAAACCCTAATTGGACAAGAATAAGACTTGGGAGGACGAAAATGACCTAAATGTTCAACCAATGACACAAAATCACTTATTGGATGCACAAGATTGGTTAAAAACCCTAATTGGACGAGAATAAGCATAGGGAGGACGAAAATGACCTAAATGTTCAACCAATGACAAAAAATCACTTATTGGATGCACAAGATTGGTTAAAAACCCTAATTGGACGAGAATAAGCCTTGGGAGGACGAAAATGACCTAAATGTTCAACCAATGACACAAAATCACTTATTGGATGCACAAGATTGGTTAAAAACCCTAATTGGACGAGAATAAGCCTTGGGAGAAATCACCTAAATTTTCAACCAATGACACAAAATCACTTATTGGATGCACAAGATTGGTTAAAAACCCTAATTGGACGACAATAAGCCTAGGGAGGACGAAAATCACCTAAATGTTCAACCAATGACACAAATGTACTTATTGGATTCACAAGATTGGTTAAAAACCTTAATTGGACGAGAATAAGCCTTAAGAGGATGAAAATGACCTAAATGTTCAACCAATGACACAAAATCACTTATTGGATGCACAAGATTGGTTAAAAACCCTAATTGGACGAGAATAAGCCTTGGGAGGACGAAAATGACCTAAATGTTCAACCAATGACACAAAATCACTTATTGGATGCACAAGATTGGTTAAAAACCCTAATTGGACGAGAATAAGCCTTGGGAGGACGAAAATGACCTAAATCTTTAACCAATGACACAAATGTACTTATTCGAGGGACAAGATTGGTTAAAAACCCTTATTGGACGAGAATAAGCCTTGGGAGGACGAAAAGGACTTAAATGTTCAACCAATGGCGCAAAATCACTTATTGGATGCACAAGATTGGTTAAAAACCCTAATTGGACGAGAATAAGCCTTGGGAGGACGAAAATGACCTAAATGTTCAACCAATGACACAAAATCACTTATTGGATGCACAAGATTGGTTAAAAACCATAATTTGACGAGAATAAGCCTTGGGAGGACGAAAATGACCTAAATGTTCAACCAATGACACAAAATCACTTATTGGATGCACAAGATTGGTTAAAAACCCTAATTGGACGAGAATAAGCCTTGGGAGGACGAAAATGACCTAAATGTTCAACCAATGACACAAAATCACTTATTGGATGCACAAGATTGGTTAAAAACCCTAATTATACGAGAATAAGCCTTTGGACGACGAAAATGACCTAAATGTTCAACCAATGACACAAAATCACTTATTGGATGCACAAGATTGGTTAAAAACCCTAATTGGACGAGAATAAGCCTTGGGAGGACGAAAATGACCTAAATGTTCAACCAATGACAAAAAAGCACTTATTGGATGCACAAGATTGGTTAAAAACCCTAATTGGACGAGAATAAGCCTTGGGAGGACGAAAATGACCTAAATGTTCAACCAATGACACAAATGTACTTATTGGATGCACAAGATTGGTTAAAAACCCTAATTGGACGAGAATAAGCAATGGGAGGACGAAAATGACCTAAATGTTCAACCAATGACACAAATGTACTTATTGGATGCACAAGATTGGTTAAAAACCCTAATTGGACGAGAATAAGCCTTGGGAGGACGAAAATGACCTAAATGTTCAACCAATGACACAATCACTTATTGGATGCACAAGATTGGTTAAAAACCCTAATTGGACGAGAATAAGCCTTGGGAGGACGAAAATGACCTAAATGTTCAATCAATGACACAAAATCACTTATTGGATGCACAAGATTGGTTAAAAACCCTAATTGGACGAGAATAAGCCTTGGGAAAATGAAAATGACCTAAATTTTCAACCAATGACACAAAATCACTTATTGGATGCACAAGATTGGTTAAAAACCCTAATTGGACGAGAATAAGCCTTGGGAGGACGAAAATGACCTAAATGTTCAACCAATGACACAAAATCACTTATTGGATGCACAAGATTGGTTAAAAACCCTAATAGGACGAGAATAAGCCTTGGGAAAACGAAAATGACCTAAATTTTCAACCAATTAAACAAAATCACTTATTGGATGCACAAGATTGGTTAAAAACCCTAATTGGGCGAGAATAAGCCTTGCGAGGACGAAAATGACCTAAATGTTCAACCAATGACACAAAATCACTTATTGGATGCACAAGATTGGTTAAAAACCCTAATTGGACGAGAATAAGCCTTGGG
Organism: Cicer chorassanicum; assembly: GCA_037974735.1. Classification (NCBI taxonomy): domain Eukaryota; kingdom Viridiplantae; phylum Streptophyta; class Magnoliopsida; order Fabales; family Fabaceae; genus Cicer; species Cicer chorassanicum. The sequence goes on from JBBPBP010000197.1 coordinate 105,335, forward strand.
AGGACGAAAATGACCTAAATATTCAACCAACGACACAAAATCACTTATTGGATGCACAAGATTGGTTAAAAACCCTAATTGGACGAGAATAAGCCTTGGGAGGACGAAAATGACCTAAATGTTCAACCAATGACACAAAATCACTTATTGGATGCACAAGATTGGTTAAAAACCCTAATTGGACGAGAATAAGCCTCTGGAGGACGAAAATGACCTAAATGTTCAAACAATGACACAAAATCACTTATTGGATGCACAAGATTGGTTAAAAACCCTAATTGGACGAGAATAAGCCTTGGGAGGACGAAAATGACCTAAATGTTCAACCAATGACACAAATGTACTTATGGGATGCACAAGATTGGTTAAAAACCCTAATTGGACGAGAATAAGCCTTGGGAGGATGAAAATGACCTAAATGTTCAACCAATGACACAAATGTACTTATTGGATGCACAAGATTGGTTAAAAACCCTAATTGGACGAGAATAAGCCTTGGGAGGATGAAAATGACCTAAATGTTCAATTAATGACACAAAATCACTTATTGGATGCACAAGATTGGTTAAAATCCTAATTGGACGAGAATAAGCCTAGGGAGGACGAAAATGACCTAAATGTTCAACCAATAACATAAATGTAGTTATTGGATGCACAAGATTGGTTAAAAAACCTAATTGGACGAGAATAAGCAATGGGAGGACAAAAATGACCTAAATGTTCAACCAATGACACAAAATCACTTATTGGATGCACAAGATTATTTAGAAACGCTAATTGGAAGAGAATAAGCCTAGGGAGAACGAAAATCACCTAAATGTTCAACCAATGACACAAATTTACTTATTGGATGCACAAGATTGGTTAAAAACCCTAATTGGAAGAGAATAAGCCTAGGGAGGACAAAAATGACCTAAATGTTCAACCGATGACACAAATGTACTTATTTGATGCACAAGATTGGTTAACAACCCTAATTGGACGAGAACAAGCCTTGGGAGGACGAAAATGACCTAAATGTTCAACTAATGACACAAAATTACTTATTGGATGCACCAGATTGGTTAAAAACCCTAATTGGACGAGAATAAGCCTTGGGAGGACGAAAATGACCTAAATGTTCAACCAATGACACAAATTAACTTATTGGATGCACAAGATTGTTTAAAAACCCTAATTGGACGAGAATAAGCCTTGGGAGAACGAAAATGACCAAAATGTTCAACCAATGACACAAAATCACTTATTGGATGCACAAGATTGGTTAGAAATGCTAATTGGACGAGAATAAGCCTAGGGAGAACGAAAATGACCTAAATGTTCAACCAATGACACAAATGTACTTATTGGATGCACAAGATTGGTTAAAAACCCTAATTGGACGAGAATAAGCCTTGGGAGCATGAAAATGACCTAAATGTTCAACCAATGACACAAAATCACTTATTGGATGCACAAGATTGGTTAAAATCCTAATTGGACGAGAATAAGCCTACGGAGGACGAAAATGACCTAAATGTTCAACAAATGACACAAATGTACTTATTGGATGCACAAGATTGGTTAAAAAATCTAATTGGACGAGAATAAGCAATGGGAGGACGAAAATGACCTAAATGTTCAACCAATAACACAAAATCACTTATTGGATGCACAAGATTGGTTAGAAACGCTAATTGGAATAGAATAAGCCTAGGGAGAACGAAAATCACCTAAATGTTCAACCAATGACACAAATGTACTTATTGGATGCACAAGATTGTTTAAAAACCCAAATTGGAAGAGAATAAGCCTAGGGAGGACAAAAATAACCTAAATGTTCAACCAATGACACAAAATCACTTATTGGATGCACAAGATTGGTTAAAAACCCTAATTGGACAATAATAAGCCTTGGGAGGACAAAAATGACCTAAATGTTCAACCAATGACACAAATGTACTTATTGGATGCACAAGATTGGTTAAAAACCCTAATTGGACGAGAATAAGCCTGGGGAGGACGGAAATGACCTAAATGTTCAACCAATGACACAAATGTACTTATTGGATGCACAAGATTGGTTAAAAACCCTAATTGGACGAGAATAAGCCTTGGGAGGACGAAAATGACCTAAATGTTCAACCAATGACACAAATGTTCTTATTGGATGCACAAGATTGGTTAATAACCCTAATTGGACGAGAACAAGCCTTGGGAGGACGAAAATGACCTAAATGTTCAACTAATGACACAAAATTACTTATCGGATGCACCAGATTGGTTAAAAACCCTAATTGGACGAGAATAAGCCTTGGGAGGACGAAAATGACCTAAATGTTCAACCAATGACACAAATTAACTTATTGGATGCACAAGATTGTTTAAAAACCCTAATTGGACGAGAATAAGCCTTGGGAGAACGAAAATGACCAAAATGTTCAACCAATGACACAAAATCACTTATTGGATGCACAAGATTGGTTAGAAATGCTAATTGGACGAGAATAAGCCTAGGGTGAACGAAAATGACCTAAATGTTCAACCAATGACACAAATGTACTTATTGGATGCACAAGATTGGTTGAAAACCCTAATTGGACGACAATAAGCCTTGGGAGCATGAAAATGACCTAAATGTTCAACCAATGACACAAAATCACTTATTGGATGCACAAGATTGGTTATAATCCTAATTGGACGAGAACAAGCCTAGGGAGGACGAAAATGGCCTAAATGTTCAACCAATGACACAAATGTACTTATTGGATGCACAAGATTGGTTAAAAAACCTAATTGGACGAGAATAAGCAATGGGAGGACGAAAATGACCTAAATGTTCAACCAATGACACAAATGTACTTATTGGATGCACAAGATTGGTTAAAAACCCTAATTGGACGAGAATAAGCCTTGGGAGGACGAAAATGACCTAAATGTTCAACCAATAACACAAATTTACTTATTGGATGCACAAGATTGGTTAAAAACCCTAATTGGAAGAGATTAAGCCTAGGGAGAACGAAAATGACCCAAATGTTCAACCAATGACACAAAAATCACTTATTCGATGCACAAGATTGGTTAGAAACGCTAATTGGAAGAGAATAAGCCTAGGGAGAACGAAAATCACCTAAATGTTCAACCAATGACACAAATGTACTTATTGGATGCACAAGATTGGTTAAAAACCCTAATTGGACGAGAATAAGCCTTGGGAGGATGAAAATGACCTAAATGTTCAACCATTGACACAAATGTACTTATTGGATGCACAAGATTGGTTAAAAACCCTAATTGGACGAGAATAAGCCTTGGGAGGACGAAAATGACCTAAATGTTCAACCAATGACACAAATTTACTTATTGGATGCACAAGATTGGTTAAAAACCCTAATTGGAAGAGATTAAGCCTAGGGAGAACGAAAATGACCCAAATGTTCAACCAATGACACAAAAATCACTTATTCGATGCACAAGATTGGTTAGAAACGCTAATTGGAAGAGAATAAGCCTAGGGAGAACGAAAATCACCTAAATGATCAACCAATGACACAAATGTACTTATTGGATGCACAAGATTGGTTAAAAACCCTAATTGGACGAGAATAAGCCTTGGGAGGATGAAAATGACCTAAATGTTCAACCATTGACACAAATGTACTTATTGGATGAACAAGATTGGTTAAAAACCCTAATTGCACGAGAATAAGCTTTGGGAGGACGAAAATGACCTAAATGTTCAACCAATGACACAAAAATCACTTATTGGATGCACAAGATTGGTTAAAATCCTAATTGGACGACAATAAGCCTAGGGAGGACGAAAATGACCTAAATGTTCAACTAATAACACAAAATTACTTATTGGATGCACAAGATTGGTAAAAAAACCTTATTGGACGAGAATAAGCAATGGGAGAACGAAAATGACCTAAATGTTCAACCAATGACACAAAATCACTTATTGGATGCACAAGATTGGTTAGAAACGCTAATTGGAAGAGAATAAGCCTAGGGAGAACGAAAATCACCTAAAAGTTCAACCAATGACACAAATGTACTTATTGGATGTACAAGATTGGTTAAAAACCCTAATTGGACGAGAATAAGCCTTGGGAGAACGAAAATGACCTAAATGTTCATCTAATGACACAAAATTACTTATTGGATGCACAAGATTGGTTAGAAACGCTAATTGGAAGAGAATAAGCCTAGGGAGAACGAAAATCACCTAAATGTTCAACCAATGACACAAATGTACTTATTGGATGCACAAGATTGGTTAAAAACCCTAATTGGACGAGAATAAGCTTTGGGAGGACGAAAATGACCTAAATGTTCAACCAATGACACAAAAATCACTTATTGGATGCACAAGATAGGTTAAAATCCTAATTGGACGAGAATAAGCCTAGGGAGGACGAAAATGACCTAAATGTTCAACTAATGACACAAAATTACTTATTGGATGCACAAGATTGGTAAAAAAACCTTATTGGACGAGAATAAGCAATGGGAGAACGAAAATGACCTAAATGTTCAACCAATGACACAAAATCACTTATTGGATGCACAAGATTGGTTAGAAATGCTAATTGGAAGAGAATAAGCCTAGGGAGAACGAAAATCACCTAAATGTTCAACCAATGACACAAATGTACTTATTGGATGCACAAGATTGGTTAAAAACCCTAATTGGAAGAGAATAAGCCTATGGAGGACAAAAATAACCTAAATGTTCAACCAATGACACAAAATCACTTATTGGATGCACAAGATTTGTTAAAAACCCTAATTGGACAAGAATAAGCCTTGGGAGGAACAAAATAACCTAAATGTTCAACCAATGACACAAATGTACTTATTGGATGCACAAGATTGGTTAAAAACCCTAATTGGACGAGAATAAGCCTAGGGAGGACGGAATGACCTAAATGTTCAACCAATGACACAAATGTACTTATTGGATGCACAAGATTGGTTAAAAACCCTAATTGGATGAGAATAAGACTAGGGAGGACAAAAATGACCTAAATGTTCAACAATTGACACAAAATCACTTATTGGATGCACAAGATTGGTTAAAAACCCTAATTGGACGAGAATAAGCCTTGGGAGGACGAAAATGACCTAAATGTTCAACCAATGACACAAAATCACTTATTGGATGCACAAGATTGGTTAAAAACCCTAATTGGACGAGAATAAGCCTTGGGAGAAATCACCTAAATTTTCAACCAATGACACAAAATCACTTATTGGATGCACAAGATTGGTTAAAAACCCTAATTGGACGACAATAAGCCTAGGGAGGACGAAAATCACCTAAATGTTCAACCAATGACACAAATGTACTTATTGGATTCACAAGATTGGTTAAAAACCTTAATTGGACGAGAATAAGCCTTAAGAGGATGAAAATGACCTAAATGTTCAACCAATGACACAAAATCACTTATTGGATGCACAAGATTGGTTAAAAACCCTAATTGGACGAGAATAAGCCTTGGGAGGACGAAAATGACCTAAATGTTCAACCAATGACACAAAATCACTTATTGGATGCACAAGATTGGTTAAAAACCCTAATTGGACGAGAATAAGCCTTGGGAGGACGAAAATGACCTAAATGTTCAACCAATGACACAAAATCACTTATTGGATGCACAAGATTGGTTAAAAACCCTAATTTGACGAGAATAAGCCTTAGGATGACGAAAATGGCCGAAATGTTCAACCAATGACACAAAATCACTTATTGGATGCACAAGATTGGTTAAAAACACTAATTAGACGAGAATAAGCCTTGGGAGGACGAAAATGACCGAAATGTTCAACCAATGACACAAATGTACTTATTGGATGCACAAGATTGATTAAAAACCCTAATTGGACGAGAATAAGCCTTGGGAGGACGAAAATGACCTAAATGTTCAACCAATGAAACAAAATCACTTATTGGATGCACAAGATTGGTTAAAAACCCTAATTGGACGAGAATAAGCCTAGGGAGGACGATAATGACCTAAATGTTCAACCAATGGCACAAATGTACTTATTGGATGCAAAAGATTGGTTAAAAACCCTAATTGGACGAGAATAAGCCTTGGGAGGACGAAAATGACCTAAATGTTCAACCAATGACACAAATGTACTTATTGGATGCACAAGATTGGTTAAAAACCCTAATTGGACGAGAATAAGCCTTGGGAGGACGAAAATGACCTAAATGTTCAACCAATGACACAAAATCACTTATTGGATGCACAAGATTGGTTAAAAACCCTAATTGGACGAGAATAAGCCTTGGGAGGACGAAAATGACCTAAATGTTCAACCAATGACACAAATGTACTTATTGGATGCACAAGATTGGTTAAGAACCCTAATTGGACAAGAATAAGCCTTGGGAGGACGAAAATGACATAAATGTTCAACCAATGACACAAATGTACTTATTGGATGCACAAGATTGGTTAAAAACCCTAATTGGACGAGAATAAGCCTTGGGAGGACGAAAATGACCTAAATGTTCAACCAATGACACAAAATCACTTATTGGATGCACAAGATTGGTTAAAAACCCTAATTGGACGTGAATAAGCCTTGGGAGGACGAAAATGACCTAAATGTTCAACAAATGACACAAAATCACTAATTGGATGCAAAAGATTGGTTAAAAACCCTAATTGGACGAGAATAAGCCTTGGGAGGACGCAAATGACCTAAATGTTCAACCAATAGCACAAAATCACTTATTGGATGCACAAGATTGGTTAAAAACCCTAATTGGACGAGAATAAGCCTAAGGAGGACGAAAATGACCTAAGTGTTCAACCAATGACACAAATGTACTTATTGGATGCACAAGATTGGTTAAAAACCCTAATTGGACGAGAATAAGCCTAGGGAGGACGAAAATGACCTAAATGTTCAACCAATGACACAAAATCACTTATTGGATGCACAAGATTGGTTAAAAACCCTAATTGGACGAGAATAAGCCTTAGGACGACGAAAATGACCTAAATGTTCAACCAATGACACAAAATCACTTATTGGATGCACAAGATTGGTTAAAAACCCTAATTGGACGAGAATAAGCCTTGGGAGGACGAAAATGACCTAAATGTTCAACCAATGACACAAAATTACTTATTAGATGCACAAGATTGGTTAAAAACCCTAATTGGACGAGAATAAGCCTTGGGAGGACGAAAATGACCTAAATGTTCAACCAATGACACAAAATCACTTATTGGATGCACAAGATTGGTTAAAAACCCTAATTGGATTTGAATAAGCTTAGGGAGGACGAAAATGACCTATATGTTCAACCAATGACATAAAATCACTTATTGGATGCACAAGATTGGTTAAAAACCCTAATTGGACGAGAATAAGCCTTGGGAGGACGAAAATGACCTAAATGTTCAACCAATGACACAAAATCACTTATTGGATGCACAAGATTGGTTAAAAACCCTAATTGGACGACAATAAGCCATGGGAGAACGAAAATGACCTAAATGTTCAACCAATGACACAAAATCACTTATTGGATGCACAAGATTGGTTGAAAACCCTAATTGGACGAGAATAAGCCTTGGGAGGACGAAAATGACCTAAATGTTTAACCAATGACACAAATGTACTTATTGGATGCACAAGATTGGTTAAAAACCCTAATTGGACGAGAATAAGCCTTGGGAGGACGAAAATGATCTAAATGTTCAACCAATGACACAAAATCACTTATTGGATGCACAAGATTGGTTAAAAACCCTAATTGGACGAGAATAAGCCTTGGGAGGACGGAAATGACCAAAATGTTCAACCAATGACACAAATGTACTTATTGGATACACAATATTGGTTAAAACCCCTAATTGGACGAGAATAAGCCTAGGGAGGACTAAAATGACCTAAATGTTCAACCAATGACACAAAATCACTTATTTGATGCACCACATTCATTAAAAACCCTAATTGGACGAGAATAAGCCTTGGGAGGACGAAAATGACCTAAATGTTCAACCAATGACACAAAATCACTTATTGGATGCACAAGATTGGTTAAAAACCCTAATTGGACGAGAATAAGCATTGGGAGGACGAAAATGACCTAAATGTTCAACCAATGACACAAATGTACTTATTGGATGCACAAGATTGGATAAAAACCCTAATTGGACGAGAATAAGCCTAGAGAGGACGAAAATGACCTAAATGTTCAACCAATGACACAAATGTACTTGTTGGATGCACATGATTGGTTAAAACCCCTAATTGGACGAGAATAAGCCTTGGGAGGACGAAAATGACCTAAATGTTCAACCAATGACACAAAATCACTTATTGGATGCACAAGATTGGTTAAAAACCCTAATTGGACGAGAATAAGCATTGGGAGGACGAAAATGACCTAAATGTTCAACCAATGACACAAATGTACTATTTGGATGCACAAGATTGGTTAAAAACCCTAATTGGACGAGAATAAGCCTAGGGAGGACGAAAATGACCTAAATGTTCAACCAATGACTCAAAATCACTTATTGGATGCACAAGATTGGTTAAAAACCCTAATTTGACGAGAATAAGCATTGGGAGGATGAAAATGACCTAAATCTTCAACCAATGACACAAATGTACTTATTGGATGCGCAAGATTGGTTAAAAACCCTAATTGGACGAGAATAAGCCTAGGGAGGACGAAAATGACCTAAATGTTCAACCAATGACACAAAATCACTTATTTGATGCACAACTTTCGTTAAAAACCCTAATTGGACGAGAATAAGCCTTGGGAGGACGAAAATGACCTAAATGTTCAACCAATGACACAAAATCACTTATTGGATGCACAAGATTGGTTAAAAACCCTAATTGGACGAGAATAAGCATTGGGAGGACGAAAATGACCTAAATGTTCAACCAATGACACAAATGTACTTATTGGATGCACAAGATTGGTTAAAAACCCTAATTGGACGAGAATAAGCCTAGGGTGGACGAAAATGACCTAAATGTTCATCCAATGACACAAAATCACTTAGTGGATGCACAAGATTGGTTAAAAATCCTAATTGGACGAGAATAAGCCTTGGGAGGACGAAAATGACCTAAATGTTCAACCAATGACACAAAATCACTTATTGGATGCACAAGATTGGTTAAAAACCCTAATTGGACGAGAATAAGCATTGGGAGGACGAAAATGACCTAAATGTTCAACCAATGACACAAATGTACTTATTGGATGCACAAGATTGGTTAAAAACCCTAATTGGACGAGAATAAGGCTATGGAGGATGAAAATGACCTAAATGTTCAACCAATGACACAAAATCACTTATTGGATGCACAAGATTGGTTAAAACCCCTAATTGGACGAGAATAAGCCTTGGGAGGACGAAAATGACCTAAATGTTCAACCAATGACACAAAATCACTTATTGGATGCACAAGATTGGTTAAAAACCCTAATTGGACGAGAATAAGCATTGGGAGGACGAAAATGACCTAAATGTTCAACCAATGACACAAATTAACTTATTGGATGCACAAGATTGGTTAAAAACCCTAATTGGAAGAGAATAAGCCTTGGGAGCATGAAAATGACCTAAATGTTCAACCAATGACACAAAATCACTTATTGGATGCACAAGATTGGTTAAAATCCTAATTGGACGAGAATAAGCCTACGGAGGACGAAAATGACCTAAATGTTCAACAAATGACACAAATGTACTTATTGGATGCACAAGATTGGTTAAAAAATCTAATTGGACGAGAATAAGCAATGGGAGGACGAAAATGACCTAAATGTTCAACCAATAACACAAAATCACTTATTGGATGCACAAGATAGGTTAGAAACGCTAATTGGAATAGAATAAGCCTAGGGAGAACGAAAATCACCTAAATGTTCAACCAATGACACAAATGTACTTATTGGATGCACAAGATTGTTTAAAAACCCAAATTGGAAGAGAATAAGCCTAGGGAGGACAAAAATAACCTAAATGTTCAACCAATGACACAAAATCACTTATTGGATGCACAAGATTGGTTAAAAACCCTAATTGGACAAGAATAAGCCTTGGGAGGACAAAAATGACCTAAATGTTCAACCAATGACACAAATGTACTTATTGGATGCACAAGATTGGTTAAAAACCCTAATTGGACGAGAATAAGCCTAGGGAGGACGGAAATGACCTAAATGTTCAACCAATGACACAAATGTACTTATTGGATGCACAAGATTGGTTAAAATTCTTAATTGGACGAGAATAAGACTAGGGAGGACGAAAATGACCTAAATGTTCAACCAATGACATAAATGTACTTATTGGATCCACAAGATTGGTTAAAAACCCTAATTGGACGAGAATAAGCCTAGGGAGGACGGAAATGACCTAAATGTTCAACCAATGACACAAATGTACTTATTGGATGCACAAGATTGGTTAAAAACCCTAATTGGACGAGAATAAGACTAGGGAGGACAAAAATGACCTAAATGTTCAACCAATGACACAAAATCACTTATTGGATGCACAAGATTGGTTAAAATTCCAAATTGGACGAGAATAAGCATTGGGAGGACAAAAATGACCTAAATGTTCAACCAATGACACAAATGTACTTATTGGATGCACAAGATTGGTTAAAAACCCTAATTGGACGAGAATAACCTAGGGAGGACGGAAATGACCTAAATGTTCAACCAATGACACAAATGTACTTATTGGATGTACAAGATTGGTTAAAAACCCTAATTGGACGAGAATAAGCCTTGGGAGGACGAAAATGACCTAAATGTTCAACTAATGACACAAAATCACTTATTGGATGCACAAGATTGGTTAGAAACGCTAATTGGAAGAGAATAAGCCTAGGGAGAACGAAAATCACCTAAATGTTCAACCAATGACACAAATGTACTTATTGGATGCACAAGATTGGTTAAAAACCCTAATTGGACGAGAATAAGCTTTGGGAGGACGAAAATGACCTAAATGTTCAACCAATGACACAAAAATCACTTATTGGATGCACAAGATTGGTTAAAATCCTAATTGGACGACAATAAGCCTAGGGAGGACGAAAATGACCTAAATGTTCAACTAATAACACAAAATTACTTATTGGATGCACAAGATTGGTAAAAAAACCTTATTGGACGAGAATAAGCAATGGGAGAACGAAAATGACCTAAATGTTCAACCAATGACACAAAATCACTTATTGGATGCACAAGATTGGTTAGAAACGCTAATTGGAAGAGAATAAGCCTAGGGAGAACGAAAATCACCTAAATGTTCAACCAATGACACAAATGTACTTATTGGATGCACAAGATTGGTTAAAAACCCTAATTGGACGAGAATAAGCCTAGGGAGGACGAAAATGACCTAAATGTTCAACCAATGACACAAAAGCACTCATTGGATGCACAAGATTGGTTAAAAACCCTAATTGGACGAGAATAAGCCTTGGGAGGACGAAAATGACCTAAATGTTCAACCAATGACACAAATGTACTTATTGGATGCACAAGATTGGTTAAAAACCCTAATTGGACGAGAATAAGCCTTGGGAGGACGAAAATGACCTAAATGTTCAACCAATTACACAAATGTACTTATTGGATGCACAAGATTGGTTAAAAACCCTAATTGGACGAGAATAAGCATTGGGAGGACGAAAATGACCTAAATGTTCAACCAATGACACAAAATCACTTATTGGATGCACAAGATTGGTTAAAAACCCTAATTGGACGAGAATAAGCCTTGGGAGGACCAAAATGACTTAAATGTTCAACCAATGATACAAATGTACTTATTGGATGCACAAGATTGGTTAAAAACCCTAATTGGACGAGAATAAGCATTGGGAGGACGAAAATGACCTAAATGTTCAACCAATGACACAAAATCACTTATTGGATGCACAAGATTGGTTAAAAACCCTAATTGGACGAGAATAAGCCTTAGGAGGACGAAAATGACATAAATGTTCAACCAATGACACAAATGTTCTTATTGGATGCACAAGATTGGTTAAAAACCCTAATTGGACGAGAATAAGCCTTAGGAGGACGAAAATGACCTAAATGTTCAACCAATGACACAAAATCACTTATTGGATGCACAAGATTGGTTAAAAACCCTAATTGGACGAGAATAAGCATTGGGAGGGCGAAAATGACCTAAATGTTCAACCAATGACACAATGTACTTATTGGATGCACAAGATTGGTTAAAAACCCTAATTGGACGAGAATAAGCATTGGGAGGACGAAAATGACCTAAATGTTCAACCAATGACACAAAATCACTTATTGGATGCACAAGATTGGTTAAAAACCCTAATTGGACGAGAATAAGCCTAAGGAGGATGAAAATGACCTAAATGTTCAACCAATGACACAAATGTACTTATTGGATGCACAAGATTGGTTAAAAACCCTAATTGGACGAGAATAAGCCTTAGGAGGACGAAAATGACCTAAATGTTCAACCAATGACACAAAAGCACTTATTGGATGCACAAGATTGGTTAAAAACCCTAATTGGACGAGAATAAGCATTGGGAGGACGAAAATGACCTAAATGTTCAACCAATGACACAAATGTACTTATTGGATGCACAAGATTGGATAAAAACCCTAATTGGACGAGAATAAGCCTAGAGAGGACGAAAATGACCTAAATGTTCAACCAATGACACAAATGTACTTGTTGGATGCACATGATTGGTTAAAACCCCTAATTGGACGAGAATAAGCCTTGGGAGGACGAAAATGACCTAAATGTTCAACCAATGACACAAAATCACTTATTGGATGCACAAGATTGGTTAAAAACCCTAATTGGACGAGAATAAGCATTGGGAGGACGAAAATGACCTAAATGTTCAACCAATGACACAAATGTACTATTTGGATGCACAAGATTGGTTAAAAACCCTAATTGGACGAGAATAAGCCTAGGGAGGACGAAAATGACCTAAATGTTCAACCAATGACTCAAAATCACTTATTGGATGCACAAGATTGGTTAAAAACCCTAATTTGACGAGAATAAGCATTGGGAGGATGAAAATGACCTAAATCTTCAACCAATGACACAAATGTACTTATTGGATGCGCAAGATTGGTTAAAAACCCTAATTGGACGAGAATAAGCCTAGGGAGGACGAAAATGACCTAAATGTTCAACCAATGACACAAAATCACTTATTTGATGCACAACTTTCGTTAAAAACCCTAATTGGACGAGAATAAGCCTTGGGAGGACGAAAATGACCTAAATGTTCAACCAATGACACAAAATCACTTATTGGATGCACAAGATTGGTTAAAAACCCTAATTGGACGAGAATAAGCATTGGGAGGACGAAAATGACCTAAATGTTCAACCAATGACACAAATGTACTTATTGGATGCACAAGATTGGTTAAAAACCCTAATTGGACGAGAATAAGCCTAGGGTGGACGAAAATGACCTAAATGTTCATCCAATGACACAAAATCACTTAGTGGATGCACAAGATTGGTTAAAAATCCTAATTGGACGAGAATAAGCCTTGGGAGGACGAAAATGACCTAAATGTTCAACCAATGACACAAAATCACTTATTGGATGCACAAGATTGGTTAAAAACCCTAATTGGACGAGAATAAGCATTGGGAGGACGAAAATGACCTAAATGTTCAACCAATGACACAAATGTACTTATTGGATGCACAAGATTGGTTAAAAACCCTAATTGGACGAGAATAAGGCTATGGAGGATGAAAATGACCTAAATGTTCAACCAATGACACAAAATCACTTATTGGATGCACAAGATTGGTTAAAACCCCTAATTGGACGAGAATAAGCCTTGGGAGGACGAAAATGACCTAAATGTTCAACCAATGACACAAAATCACTTATTGGATGCACAAGATTGGTTAAAAACCCTAATTGGACGAGAATAAGCATTGGGAGGACGAAAATGACCTAAATGTTCAACCAATGACCTAAATGTACTTATTGGATGCACAAGATTGGTTAAAAACCCTAATTGGACGAGAAAAAGCCTAGGGAGGATGAAAATGACCTAAATGTTCAACCAATGACACAAATGTACTTATTGGATGCACAAGATTGGTTAAAAACCCTAATTGGACGAGAATAATCCTTGGGAGGACGAAAAATGACCTAAATTTTCAACCAATGACACAAAATCACTTATTGGATGCACAAGATTGGTTAAAACCCCTAATTGGACGAGAATAAGCCTTGGGAGGACGAAAATGACCTAAATGTTCAACCAATGACACAAAATCACTTATTGGATGCACAAGATTGGTTAAAAACCCTAATTGGACGAGAATAAGCATTGGGAGGACGAAAATTACCTAAATGTTCAACCAATGACACAAATGTACTTATTGGATGCACAAGATTGGTTAAAAACCCTAATTGGACGAGAATAAGCCTAGGGAGGACGAAAATGACCTAAATGTTCAACCAATGACACAAAATCACTTATTGGATGCACAAGATTGGTTAAAAACCCTAATTGGACGAGAATAAGCCTAGGGTGGACAAAAATGACCTAAATGTTCAACCAATGACACAAATGTACTTATTGGATGCACAAGATTGGTTAAAAACCCTAATTGGACGAGAATAAGACTAGGGAGGACAAAAATGACCTAAATGTTCAACCAATGACACAAAATCACTTATTGGATGCACAAGATTGGTTAAAAACCCTAATTGGACGAGAATAAGCCTTGGGAGGACGAAAATGACCTAAATATTCAACCAATGACACAAATTAACTTATTGGATGCAAAAGATTGGTTAAAAACCCTAATTGGACGAGAATAAGCCTTGGGAGGACGAAAATGACCTAAATGTTCAACCAATGGCACAAAATCACTTATTGGATGCACAAGATTGGTTAAAAACCCTAATTGGACGAGAATAAGCCTAGGAGTACGAAAATGACCTAAATGTTCAACCAATGACACAAAATCACTTATTGGATGCACAAGATTGGTTAGAAATGCTAATTGGACGAGAATAAGCCTAGGGAGAACGAAAATGACCTAAATGTTCAACCAATGACACAAATGTACTTATTGGATGCACAAGATTGGTTAAAAACCCTAATTGGACGCGAATAAGCCTTGGGAGGATGAAAATGACCTAAATGTTAGACCAATGACACAAATGTACTTATTGGATGCACAAGATTGGTTAAAAACCCTAATTGGACGAGAATAAGCCTTGGGAGGATGAAAATGACCTAAATGTTCAACAAATGACACAAAATCACTTATTGGATGCACAAGATTGGTAAAAATCCTAATTGGACGAGAATAAGCCTAGGGAGGACGAAAATGACCTAAATGTTCAACCAATGACACAAATGTACTTATTAGATGCACAAGATTGGTTAAAAAACCTAATTGGACGAGAATAAGCAATGGGAGGACTAAAATGACATAAATGTTCAACCAATGACACAAATGTACTTATTAGATGCACAAGATTGGTTAAAAACCCTAATTGGACGAGAATAAGCCTAGGGAGGATGGAAATGACCTAAATGTTCAACCAATGACACAAATGTACTTATTGGATGCACAATATTGGTTAAAAACTCTAATTGGACGAGAATAAGCCTAGGGAGAACGAAAATCACCTAAATGTTCAACCAATGACACAAATGTACTTATTGGATGCACAAGATTGGTTAAAAACCCTAATTGGAAGAGAATAAGCCTAGGGAGGACAAAAATAACCTAAATGTTCAACCAATGACACAAAATCACTTATTGGATGCAAAAGAATTGTTAAAAACCCTAATTGGACAAGAATAAGCCTTGGGAGGACAACAATGGCCTAAATGTTCAACCAATGACATAAATGTACTTATTGGATGCACAAGATTGGTTAAAAACCCTAATTGGACGAGAATAAGCCTAGGGAGGACGGAAATGACCTAAATGTTCAACCAATGACACAAATGTACTTATTGGATGCACAAGATTGGTTAAAAACCCTAATTGAACGAGAATAAGACTAGGGAGGACGAAAATGACCTAAATGTTCAACCAATGACACAAAATCACTTATTGAATGCATAAGATTGGTTATAAACCCTAATTGGACGAGAATAAGCCTTGGGAGGACGAAAATGACCTAAATGTTCAACCAATGCAACAAAATCACTTATTGGATGCACAAGATTGATTAAAAACCCTAATTGGACGAGAATAAGCCTTGGGAGGACGAAAATGACCTAAATGTTCAACCAATGACACAAATTAACTTATTGGATGCAAACGATTGGTTAAAAACCCTTACTGGACGAGAATAAGCCTTGGGAGGACGAAAATGACAAAAATGTTCAACCAATGGCACAAAATCACTTATTGGATGTACTAGATTGGTTAAAAGCCCTAATTGGACGAGAATAAGCCTAGGGAGTACGAAAATGACCTAAATGTTCAACCAATGACACTAAATCACTTATTGGATGCACAAGATTGTTTAAAAACCCTAATTGGACGAGAATAAGCCTTGGGAGAATGAAAATGACCAAAATGTTCAACCAATGACACAAAATCACTTATTGGATGCACAAGATTGGTTTGAAACGCTAATTGGACGAGAATAAGCCTAGGGAGAACGAAAATGACCTAAATGTTCAACCAATGACACAAATGTACTTATTGGATGCACAAGATTGGTTAAAAACCCTAATTGGAAGAGAATAAGCATAGGGAGGACAAAAATAACCTAAATGTTCAACCAATGACACAAAATCACTTATTGGATGCACAAG
>JBBPBP010000198.1:0-24572 GCA_037974735.1 Cicer chorassanicum
GGTTTTTAACCAATCTTGTGCATCCAATAAGTACATTTGTGTCATTGGTTGAACATTTAGGTCATTTTCATCCTCCCAAGGCTTATTCTCGTCCAATTAGGGTTTTTAACCAATCTTGTGCATCCAATAAGTACATTTGTGTCATTGGTTGAACATTTAGGTCATTTTCGTTGTCCCTAGGCTTATTCTCAACCAATTAGCGTTTCTAACCAATCTTGTGCATCTAATAAGTGATTTTGTGTCATTAGTTGAACATTTTGGTCATTTTCGTTCTCCCAAGGCTTATTCTCGTCCAATTAGGGTTTTTAAACAATCTTGTGCATCCAATAAGTGATTTTGTGTCATTGGTTGAACATTTAGGTAATTTTCGTACTCCCTAGGCTTATTCTCGTCCAATTACGGTTTTTAACCAATCTTGTGCATCCAATAAGTGATTTTGTGCCATTGGTTGAACATTTTTGTCATTTTCGTCCTCCCAAGGCTTATTCTCGTCCAATTAGGGTTTTTAACCAATCTTGGGCATCCAATAAGTTAATTTGTGTCATTGGTTGAACATTTAGGTCATTTTTGTCCTCCCAAGGCTTATTCTCGTCCAATTAGGGTTTTTAACCAATCTTGTGCATCCAATAAGTACATTTGTGTCATTGGTTGAACATTTAGGTCATTTTCTTCCTCTTAAGGCTTATTCTCGTCCAATTAGGGTTTTTTTACCAATCTTGCGCATCCAATAAGTGATTTTGTGTCATTGGTTGAACATTTAGGTCATTTTCATCCTCCCAAGGCTTATTCTCGTCCAATTAGGGTTTTTAACCAATCTTGTGCATCCAATAAGTACATTTGTGTCATTGGTTGAACATTTAGGTCATTTTCATCCTCCTAAGGCTTATTCTCGTCCAATTAGGGTTTTTAACCAATCTTGTGCATCCAATAAGTACATTTCTGTCATTGGTTGAACATTTAGGTCATTTTTGTTGTCCCTAGGCTTATTCTCAACCAATTAGCGTTTCTAACCAATCTTGTGCATCCAATAAGTGATTTTGTGTCATTGGTTGAACATTTTGGTCATTTTCGTTCTCCCAAGGCTTATTCTCGTCCAATTAGGGTTTTTAAACAATCTTGTGCATCCAATAAGTGATTTTGTGTCATTGGTTTAACATTTAGGTAATTTTCGTACTCCCTAGGCTTAATCTCGTCCAATTACGGTTTTTAACCAATCTTGTGCATCCAATAAGTGATTTTGTGCCATTGGTTGAACATTTTTGTCATTTTCGTCCTCCCAAGGCTTATTCTCGTCCAATTAGGGTTTTTAACCAATCTTGTGCATCCAATAAGTTAATTTGTGTCATTGGTTGAACATTTAGGTCATTTTCGTCCTCCCAAGGCTTATTCTCGTCCAATTAGGGTTTTTAACCAATCTGGTGCATCCAATAAGTAATTTTGTGTCATTAGTTGAACATTTAGGTCATTTTCGTCCTCCCAAGGCTTGTTCTCGTCCAATTAGGGTTGTTAACCAATCTTGTGCATCAAATAAGTACATTTGTGTCATCGGTTGAACATTTAGGTCATTTTTGTCCTCCCTAGGCTTATTCTCTTCCAATTAGGGTTTTTAACCAATCTTGTGCATCCAATAAGTAAATTTGTGTCATTGGTTGAACATTTAGGTGATTTTCGTTCTCCCTAGGCTTATTCTCTTCCAATTAGCGTTTCTAAATAATCTTGTGCATCCAATAAGTGATTTTGTGTCATTGGTTGAACATTTAGGTCATTTTTGTCCTCCCATTGCTTATTCTCGTCCAATTAGGTTTTTTAACCAATCTTGTGCATCCAATAACTACATTTATGTTATTGGTTGAACATTTAGGTCATTTTCGTCCTCCCTAGGCTTATTCTCGTCCAATTAGGATTTTAACCAATCTTGTGCATCCAATAAGTGATTTTGTGTCATTAATTGAACATTTAGGTCATTTTCATCCTCCCAAGGCTTATTCTCGTCCAATTAGGGTTTTTAACCAATCTTGTGCATCCAATAAGTACATTTGTGTCATTGGTTGAACATTTAGGTCATTTTCATCCTCCCAAGGCTTATTCTCGTCCAATTAGGGTTTTTAACCAATCTTGTGCATCCAATAAGTGACTTTGTGTCATTGGTTGAACATTTAGGTCATTTTCGTCCTCCCAAGGCTTATTCTCGTCCAATTAGGGTTTTTAACCAATCTTGTGCATCCAATAAGTACATTTGTGTCATTGGTTGAACATTTAGGTCATTTTCGTCCTCCCAAGGCTTATTTTGGTCCAATTAGGGTTTTTAACCAATCTTGTGCATCCAATAAGTGATTTTGTGTCATTGGTTGAACATTTAGGTCATTTTCGTCCTCCCAAGGCTTATTCTCGTCCAATTAGGGTTTTTAACCAATCTTGTGCATCCTATAAGTGATTTTATGTCATTGGTTGAACATTTAGGTCATTTTCGTCCTCCCTAGTCTTATTCTCGTCCAATTAGGGTTTTTAACCAATCTTGTGCATCCAATAAGTACATTTGTGTCATTGGTTGAACATTTAGGTCACTTCCGTCCTCCCAAGGCTTATTCTCGTCCAATTAGGGTTTTTAACCAATCTTGTGCATCCAACAAGTACATTTGTGTCATTGGTTCAACATTTAGGTCATTTTTGTCCTCCCAAGGCTTATTCTTGTCCAATTAGGGTTTTTAACCAATCTTGTGCATCCAATAAGTGATTTTGTGTCATTGGTTGAACATTTAGGTTATTTTTGTCCTCCCTAGGCTTATTCTCTTCCAATTAGGGTTTTTAACCAATCTTGTGCATCCAATAAGTACATTTGTGTCATTGGTTGAACATTTAGGTGATTTTCGTTCTCCCTAGGCTTAATCTCTTCCAATTAGCGTTTCTAAATAATCTTGTGCATCCAATAAGTGATTTTGTGTCATTGGTTGAACATTTAGGTCATTTTTGTCCTCCCATTGCTTATTCTCGTCCAATTAGGTTTTTTAACCAATCTTGTGCATCCAATAACTACATTTGTGTCATTGGTTGAACATTTAGGTCATTTTCGTCCTCCCTAGGCTTATTCTCGTCCAATTAGGATTTTAACCTATCTTGTGCATCCAATAAGTGATTTTGTGTCATTGGTTGAACATTTAGGTCATTTTCATCCTCCCAAGGCTTATTCTCGTCCAATTAGGGTTTTTAACCAATCTTGTGCATCCAATAAGTACATTTGTGTCATTGGTTGAACATTTAGGTCATTTTCGTCCTCCCTAGGCTTATTCTCGTCTAATTAGGGTTTTTAACCAATCTTGTGCATCCAATAAGTGATTTTGTGTCATTGGTTGAACATTTAGGTCATTTTCGTCCTCCCTAGTCTTATTCTCGTCCAATTAGGGTTTTTAACCAATCTTGTGCATCCAATAAGTACATTTGTGTCATTGGTTGAACATTTAGGTCACTTCCGTCCTCCCAAGGCTTATTCTCGTCCAATTAGGGTTTTTAACCAATCTTGTGCATCCAATAAGTACATTTGTGTCATTGGTTGAACATTTAGGTCATTTCCGTCCTCCCTAGGCTTATTCTCGTCCAATTAGGGTTTTTAACCAATCTTGTGCATCCAATAAGTGATTTTGTGTCATTGGTTGAACATTTAGGTTACTTTTGTCCTCCCTAGACTTATTCTCTTCCAATTAGGGTTTTTAACCAATCTTGTGCATCCAATAAGTACATTTGTGTCATTGGTTGAACATTTAGGTGATTTTCGTTCTCCCTAGGCTTATTCTTTTCCAATTAGCATTTCTAACCAATCTTGTGCATCCAATAAGTGATTTTGTGTCATTGGTTGAACATTTAGGTCATTTTCGTCCTCCCATTGCTTATTCTCGTCCAATAAGGGTTTTTAACCAATCTTGTGCATCCAATTAGTAATTTTGTGTCATTAGTTGAACATTTAGGTCATTTTCGTCCTCCTTAGGCTTACTCTCGTCCAATTAGGATTTTAACCAATCTTGTGCATCCCATAAGTGATTTTGTGTCATTGGTTGAACATTTAGGTCATTTTCGTCCTCCCTAGGCTTACTCTCGTCCAATTAGGATTTTAACCAATCTTGTGCATCCAATTAGTGATTTTGTGTCATTGGTTGATCATTTAGGTCATTTTCGTCCTCCCAAGGCTTATTCTCGTCCAATAAGGGTTTTTAAACAATCTTGTGCATCCAATAAGTGATTTTGTTGCATTGGTTGAACATTTAGGTCATTTTCGTCCTCCCAAGGCTTATTCTCGTCCAATTAGGGTTTTTAACCAATCTTGTGCATCCAATAAGTTAATTTGTGTCATTGGTTGAACATTTAGGTCATTTTCGTCCTCCCAAGGCTTATTCTCGTCCAATTAGGGTTTTTAACCAATCTGGTGCATCCAATAAGTAATTTTGTGTCATTAGTTGAACATTTAGGTCATTTTCGTCCTCCCAAGGCTTGTTCTCGTCCAATTAGGGTTGTTAACCAATCTTGTGCATCAAATAAGTACATTTGTGTCATCGGTTGAACATTTAGGTCATTTTCGTCCTCCCTATGCTTATTCTTATCCAATTAAGGTTTTTAACCAATCTTGTGCATCCAATAAGTGATATTGTGTCATTGGTTGAACATTTTGTCATTTTCGTTCTCCCTATACTTATTCTGATCCAAGTAGGGTTTTTTACCAATCTTGTGCATCCAATAAGTGATTTTGTGCCATTGGTTGAACATTTTTGTCATTTTCGTCCTCCCAAGGCTTATTCTTGTCCAATTAGGGTTTTTAACCAATCTTGGGCATCCAATAAGTTAATTTGTGTCATTGGTTGAACATTTAGGTCATTTTCGTCCTCCCAAGGCTTATTCTCGTCCAATTAGGGTTTTTAACCAATCTTGTGCATCCAATAAGTGATTTTGTGTCATTGGTTGAACATTTTGGTCATTTTCTTCCTCCCAAGGCTTATTCTCGTCCAATTAGGGTTTTTAACCAATCTTGTGCATCCAATAAGTGATTTTGTGTCATTGGTTGAACATTTAGGTCATTTTCGTCCTCCCAAGGCTTATTCTCGTCCAATTAGGGTTTTTAACCAATCTTGTGCATCCAATAAGTGATTTTGTGTCATTGGTTGAACATTTAGATCATTTTCGTCCTCCCAAGGCTTATTCTCGTCCAATTAGGGTTTTTAACCAATCTTCTGCATCCAATAAGTGATTTTGTGTCATTGGTTGAACATTTAGGTCATTTTCATCCTCCCAAGGCTTATTCTCGTCCAATTAGGGTTTTTAACCAATCTTGTGCATCCAATAAGTGATTTTGTGTCATTGGTTGAACATTTAGGTCATTTTCGTCCTCCCAAGGCTTATTCTCGTCCAATTAGGGTTTTTAACCAATCTTGTGCATCCAATAAGTGATTTTGTGTCATTGGTTGAACATTTAGGTCATTTTCGTCCTCCCAAGGCTTATTCTCGTCCAATTAGGGTTTTTAACAAATCTTGTGCATCCAATTAGTACATTTGTGTCATTGGTTGAACATTTAGGTCATTTTCGTCCTCCCTAGGCTTATTCTCGTCCAATTACGGTTTTTAACCAATCTTGTGCATCCAATAAGTGATTTGGTGTCATTGGTTGAACATTTAGGTCATTTTCGTCCTCCCAAGGCTTATTCTCGTCCAATTAGGGTTTTTAACCAATCTTGTGCATCCAATAAGTGATTTTGTGTCATTGGTTGAACATTTAGGTCATTTTCGTCCTCCCAAGGCTTATTCTCGTCCAATTAGGGTTTTTGATCAATCTTGTGCATCCAATAAGTACATTTGCGTCATTGGTTGAACATTTAGGTCATTTTCGTCCTCCCAAGGCTTATTCTCGCCCAATCAGGGTTTTTAACCAATCTTGTGCATCCAATAAGTGATTTTGTGTCATTGGTTGAACATTTAGGTCATTTTCGTCCTCCCTAGGCTTATTCTCGTCCAATTAGGGTTTTTAACCAATCTTGTGCATCCAATAAGTGATTTTGTGCCATTGGTCGAACATTTAGGTCATTTTCGTCCTCCCAAGGCTTATTCTCGTCCAATTAGGGTTTTTAACCAATCTTGTGCATCCAATAAGTGATTTTGTGTCATTGGTTGAACATTTAGGTCATTTTCGTCCTCCCAAGGCTTATTCTCGTCCAATTAGGGTTTTTAACCAATCTTGTGCATCCAATAAATGATTTTGTGTCATTGGTTGAACATTTATGTCATTTTTGTCCTCCCAAGGCTTATTCTCGTCCAATTAGGGTTTTGAACCAATCTT
Organism: Cicer chorassanicum; assembly: GCA_037974735.1. Lineage (NCBI taxonomy): Eukaryota > Viridiplantae > Streptophyta > Magnoliopsida > Fabales > Fabaceae > Cicer > Cicer chorassanicum. Next base: position 6,314 of record JBBPBP010000198.1, read on the forward strand.
GTGCATCCAATAAGTACATTTGTGTCATGGGTTAATCATTTAAGTCATTTTCGTCCTCCCAAGGCTTATTCTCGTCCAATTAGGGTTTTTAACCAATCTTTTGCATCCAATAAGTACATTTGTGTCATTGGTTGAACATTTAGGTCATTTTCGTCCTCCCAAGGCTTATTCTCGTCCAATTAGGGTTTTTAACCAATCTTGTGCATCCAATAAGTGATTTTGTGTCATTGGTTGAACATTTAGGTCATTTTCGTCCTCCCAAGGCTTATTCTCGTCCAATTAGGGTTTTTAAGCAATCTTGTGCATCCAATAAGTGATTTAGTGTCATTGGTTGAACATTTAGGTCATTTTCTTCCTCCCAAGGCTTATTCTCGTCCAATTAGGGTTTTTAACCAATCTTGTGCATCCAATAAGTGATTTTGTGTCATTGGTTGAACATTTAGGTCATTTTCGTCCTCCCAAGGCTTATTCTCGTCCAATTAGGGTTTTTAACCAATCTTGTGCATCGAATAAGTACATTTGTGTCATTGGTTGAACATTTAGGTTATTTTCGTCCTCCCAAGGCTTATTCTCGTCCAATTAGGGTTTTTAACCAATCTTGTGGATCCAATAAGTGATTTTGTGTCATTGGTTGAACATTTAGGTCATTTTCGTCCTTCTTAGGCTTATTCTCGTCCAATTAGGGTTTTTAACCAATCTTGTGCATCCAATAAGTACATTTGTGTCATTGGTTGAACATTTAGGTCATTTTCGTCCTACAAGGCTTATTCTCGTCCAATTAGGGTTTTTAACCAATCTTGTGCATCCAATAAGTGATTTTGTGTCATTGGTTGAACATTTAGGTCATTTTCGTCCTCCCAAGGCTTATTCTCGTCCAATTAGGGTTTTTAACCAATCTTGTGCATCCACTAAGTGATAATGTGTCATTTGTTGAACATTTAGGTCATTTTCGTCCTCCCTATGCTTATTCTCGTCCAATTAGGGTTTTTAACCAACCTTGTGCATCCAATAAGTTTATTTGTGTCATTGGTTGAACATTTAGGTCATTTTCGTCCTCCCTAGGCTTATTCTCGTCCAATTAGGGTTTTTAACCAATCTTGTGCATCAAATAAGTACACTTGTGTCATTGGTTGAACATTTAGGTCATTTTCGTCCTCCCATTGCTTATTCTCGTCCAATTAGGGTTTTTAACCAATCTTGTGCATCCAATAAGTACATTTGTGTCATTGGTTGAACATTAAGGTCATTTATGTCCTTCAAAAGCTTATTCTCGTCCAATTAGGGTTTTTAACCAATGTTGTGCATCCAATTAGTGATTTTGTGTCATTGGTTGAACATTTAGGTCATTTTCGTCCTCCCTAGGCTTATTCTCGTCCAATTAGGGTTTTTAACCAATCTTGTGCATCCAATAAGTGATTTTGTGTCATTGGTTGAACATTTAGGTCATTTTCGTCTACCCAAGGCTTATTCTCGTCCAATTAGGGTTTTTAACCAATCTTGTGCATCCAATAAGTGATTTTGTGTCATTGGTTGAACATTTAGGTCATTTTCGTCCTCCCAAGGCTTATTCTCGTCCAATTAGGGTTTTTAACCAATCTTGTGCATCCAATAAGGATATTTGTGTCATTGGTTGAACATTTAGGTCATTTTCGTCCTCCCTAGGCTTATTCTCGTCCAATTAGGGTTTTTAACCAATCTTGTGCATCCAATAAGTGATTTTGTGTCATTGGTTGAACATTTAGGTCATTTTCGTCCTCCCAAGGCTTATTCTCGTCCAATTAGGGTTTTTAACCAATCTTGTGCATCCAATAAGTGATTTTGTGTCATTGGTTGAACATTTAGGTCATTTTCGTCCTCCCAAGGCTTATTCTCGTCCAATTAGGGTTTTTAACCAATCTTGTCCATCCAAAAAGTACATTTTTGTCATTTGTTGAACATTTAGGACATTTTCGTCCTCCCAAGGCTTATTCTAGTCCAATTAGGGTTTTTAACCAATCTTGTGCATCCAATAAGTGATTTTGTGTCATTGGTTGAACATTTAGGTCATTTTCGTCCTCCCTAGGCTTATTCTCGTCCAATTAGGGTTTTTAACCAATCTTGTGCATCCAACAAGTGATTTTGTGTCATTGGTTGAACATTTAGGTCATTTTCTTCCTCCCAAGGCTTATTCTCGTCCAATTAGGGTTTTTAACCAATCTTGTGCATCCAATAAGTACATTTGTGTCATTGGTTGAACATTTAGGTCATTTTCGTCCTCACAAGGCTTATTCTCGTCCAATTAGGGTTTTTAACCAATCTTGTGCATCCAATAAATGATTTTGTGTCATTGGTTGAACATTTAGTTCATTTTCGTCCTCCCAAGGCTTATTCTCGTCCAATTAGGGTTTTTAACCAATCTTGTGCATCCAATAAGTTATTTTGTGTCATTGGTTGAACATTTAGGTCATTTTCGTCCTCTCTAGGCTTATTCTCGTCCAATTAGGGTTTTTAACCAATCTTGTGCATCCAATAAGTACATTTGTATCATTGGTTGAACATTTAGGTCATTTTCGTCCTCCTTAGGCTTATTCTCGTCCAATTAGTGTTTTTAACCAATCTTGTGCATCCAATAAGTACATTTGCGTCATTGGTTGAACATTTAGGTAATTTTCGTCCTCTAAAGGCTTATTCTCGTCCACTTAGGGTTTTTAACCAATCTTGTGCATCCAATAAGTGATTTTGTGTCATTGGTTGAATATTTCGGTCATTTTCGTCATCCCAAGGCTTATTCTCGTCCAATTAGGGTTTTTAACCAATCTTGTGCATCCAATAAGTACATTTGTGTCATTGGTTGAACATTTAAGTCATTTTCGTCCTCCCAAGGCTTATTCTCGTCCAATTAGGGTTTTTAACCAATCTTGTGCATCCAATAAGTGATTTTGTGTCATTGGTTGAACATTTAGGTCATTTTCGTCCTCCCAAGGCTTATTCTCGTCCAATTAGGGTTTTTAACCAATGTTGTGCATCCAATAAGTTATTTTGTGTCATTGGTTGAACATTTAGGTCATTTTCGTCCTCTCTAGGCTTATTCTCGTCCAATTAGGGTTTTTAACCAATCGTGTGCATTCAATAAGTACATTTGTGTCATTGGTTGAACATTTAGGTCATTTTCGTCCTCCCAAGGCTTATTCTCGTCCACTTAGAGTTTTTAACCAATCTTGTGCATCCAATAAGTGATTTTGTGTCATAAGTTGAACATTTCGGTCATTTTCGTCATCCCAAGGCTTATTCTCGTCCAATTAGGGTTTTTAACCAATCTTGTGCATCCAATAAGTACATTTGTGTCATTGGTTGAACATTTAGGTCATTTTCGTCCTCCCAAGGCTTATTCTCGTCCAATTAGGGTTTTTAACCAATCTTGTGCCTCCAATAAGTGATTTTGTGGCATTTGTTGAAAATTTAGGTCATATTCGTCCTCCCAAGGCTTATTCTCGTCCAATTAGGGTTTTTAACCAATCTTGTGCATCCAATAAGTGATTTTGTGTCATTGGTTGAACATTTAGGTCATTTTCGTCCTCCCAAGGCTTATTCTCGTCCAATAAGGGTTTTTATCCAATCTTGTGCATCCAATAAGTACATTTGTGTCATTGGTTGAAGATTTAGGTCATTTTAGTCCTCCCAAGGCTTATTCTCGTCCAATTAGGGTTTTTAACCAATCTTGTGCATCCAATAAGTGATTTTGTGTCATTGGTTGAACATTTAGGTCATTTTCGTCCTCCCAAGGCTTATTCTCGTCCAATTAGGGTTTTTAACCAATCTTGTGCATCCAATAAGTGATTTTGTGTCATTGGTTGAACATTTAGGTCAGTTTCGTCCTCCCAAGGCTTATTCTCGTCCAATTAGGGTTTTTAACCAATCTTGTGCATCCAATAAGTACATTTGTGTCGTTGGTTGAACATTTAGGTCATTTTCGTCCTCACCAGGCTTATTCTTGTCCAATTAGGGTTTTTCACCAATCTTGTGCATCCAATAAGTACATTTGTGTCATTGGTTGAACATTTAGGTCATTTTCGTCCTCCCAAGGCTTATTCTCGTCCAATTAGGGTTTTTAACCAATCTTGTGCATCCAATAAGTGAGTTTGTGTCGTTGGTTAAACATTTAGGTCATTTTCATCCTTCCAAGGCTTATTCTCGTCCAATTAGGGTTTTTAACCAATCTTGTGCATCCAATAAGTGATTTTGTGTCATTGGTTGAACATTTAGGTCATTTTCGTCCTCCCAAGGCTTATTCTCGTCCAATTAGGGTTTTTAACCAATCTTGTGCATCCAATAAGTACATTTGTGTCATTGGTTGAACATTTAGGTCATTTTCGTCCTCGCAAGGCTTATTCTCGTCCAATTAGGGTTTTTAACCAATCTTGTGCATCCAATAAGCACAATTGTGTCATTGGTTGAACATTTAGGTCATTTTCGTCCTCCCAAGGCTTATTCTCGTCCAATTAGGGTTTTTACCCAATCTTGTGCATCCAATAAGTGATTTTGTGTCATTGGTTGAACATTTAGGTAATTTTTGTCCTCCCAAGGCTTATTCTCGTCCAATTAGGGTTTTTAACCAATCTTGTGCATCCAATAAGTGATTTTGTGTCATTGGTTGAACATTTAGGTCATTTTCGTCCTCCCAAGGCTTATTCTCGTCCAATTAGGGTTTTTAACCAATCTTGTGCATCCAATAAGTACATTTGTGTCATTGGTTGAACATTTAGGTCATTTTCGTCCTCCCAAGGCTTATTCTCGTCCAATTAGGGTTTTTAACCAATCTTGTGCTTCCAATAAGTGATTTTGTGTCGTTGGTTGAACATTTAGGTCATTTTCGTCCTCCCAAGGCTTATTCTCGTCCAATTAGGGTTTTTAACCAATCTTGTGCATCCAATAAGTACATTTGTGTCATTGGTTGAACATTTAGGTCATTTCCGTCCTCCCTAGGCTTATTCTCGTCCAATTAGGGTTTTTAACCAATCTTGTGCATCCAATAAGTGATTTTGTGTCATTGGTTGAACATTTAGGTTACTTTTGTCCTCCCTAGACTTATTCTCTTCCAATTAGGGTTTTTAACCAATCTTGTGCATCCAATAAGTACATTTGTGTCATTGGTTGAACATTTAGGTGATTTTCGTTCTCCCTAGGCTTATTCTTTTCCAATTAGCATTTCTAACCAATCTTGTGCATCCAATAAGTGATTTTGTGTCATTGGTTGAACATTTAGGTCATTTTCGTCCTCCCATTGCTTATTCTCGTCCAATAAGGGTTTTTAACCAATCTTGTGCATCCAATTAGTAATTTTGTGTCATTAGTTGAACATTTAGGTCATTTTCGTCCTCCTTAGGCTTACTCTCGTCCAATTAGGATTTTAACCAATCTTGTGCATCCCATAAGTGATTTTGTGTCATTGGTTGAACATTTAGGTCATTTTCGTCCTCCCTAGGCTTACTCTCGTCCAATTAGGATTTTAACCAATCTTGTGCATCCAATTAGTGATTTTGTGTCATTGGTTGATCATTTAGGTCATTTTCGTCCTCCCAAGGCTTATTCTCGTCCAATAAGGGTTTTTAAACAATCTTGTGCATCCAATAAGTGATTTTGTGTCATTGGTTGAACATTTAGGTCATTTTCGTCCTCCCAAGGCTTATTCTCGTCCAATTAGGGTTTTTAACCAATCTTGTGCATCCAATAAGTTAATTTGTGTCATTGGTTGAACATTTAGGTCATTTTCGTCCTCCCAAGGCTTATTCTCGTCCAATTAGGGTTTTTAACCAATCTGGTGCATCCAATAAGTAATTTTGTGTCATTAGTTGAACATTTAGGTCATTTTCGTCCTCCCAAGGCTTGTTCTCGTCCAATTAGGGTTGTTAACCAATCTTGTGCATCAAATAAGTACATTTGTGTCATCGGTTGAACATTTAGGTCATTTTTGTCCTCCCTAGGCTTATTCTCTTCCAATTAGGGTTTTTAACCAATCTTGTGCATCCAATAAGTAAATTTGTGTCATTGGTTGAACATTTAGGTGATTTTCGTTCTCCCTAGGCTTATTCTCTTCCAATTAGCGTTTCTAAATAATCTTGTGCATCCAATAAGTGATTTTGTGTCATTGGTTGAACATTTAGGTCATTTTTGTCCTCCCATTGCTTATTCTCGTCCAATTAGGTTTTTTAACCAATCTTGTGCATCCAATAACTACATTTATGTTATTGGTTGAACATTTAGGTCATTTTCGTCCTCCCTAGGCTTATTCTCGTCCAATTAGGATTTTAACCAATCTTGTGCATCCAATAAGTGATTTTGTGTCATTAGTTGAACATTTAAGTCATTTTCATCCTCCCAAGGCTTATTCTCGTCCAATTAGGGTTTTTAACCAATCTTTTGCATCCAATAAGTACATTTGTGTCATTGGTTGAACATTTAGGTCATTTTCGTTGTCCCTAGGCTTATTCTCAACCAATTAGCGTTTCTAACCAATCTTGTGCATCTAATAAGTGATTTTGTGTCATTGGTTGAACATTTTGGTCATTTTCGTTCTCCCAAGGCTTATTCTCGTCCAATTAGGGTTTTGAAACAATCTTGTGCATCCAATAAGTGATTTTGTGTCATTGGTTGAACATTTAGGTAATTTTCGTACTCCCTAGGCTTATTCTCGTCCAATTACGGTTTTTAACCAATCTTGTGCATCCAATAAGTGATTTTGTGCCATTGGTTGAACATTTTTGTCATTTTCGTCCTCCCAAGGCTTATTCTCGTCCAATTAGGGTTTTTAACCAATCTTGGGCATCCAATAAGTTAATTTGTGTCATTGGTTGAACATTTAGGTCATTTTCGTCCTCCCAAGGCTTATTCTCGTCCAATTAGGGTTTTTAACCACTCTTGTGCATCCAATAAGTGATTTTGTGTCATTGGTTGAACATTTAGGTCATTTTCGTCCTCCCAAGGCTTATTCTCGTCCAATTAGGGTTTTTAACCAATCTTGTGCATCCAATAAGTACATTTGTGTCATTGGTTGAACACTTAGGTCATTTTCGTCCTCCCTAGGCTTATTCTCGTCCAATTAGGGTTTTTAACCAATCTTGTGCATCCAATAAGTGATTTTGTGTCATTGGTTGAACATTTAGGTCATTTTCGTCCTCCCAAGGCTTATTCTCGTCCAATTAGGGTTTTTAACCAATCTTGTTCATCCAATAAGTGATTTTGTGTCATCGGTCTAACATTTAGGTCATGTTCACCCTCTCAATGCTTATTCTCGACCAATTAGGGTTTTGAACCAATCTTGTGCATCCAATAAGTGATTTTGTGCCATTGGTTGGACATTTAGGTCATTTTCGTCCTCGCAAGGCTTATTCTCGTCCAATTAGGGTTTTTAACGAATCTTGTGCATCCAATAAGTACATTTGTGTATTGGTTGAACATTTAGATCATTTTCGTCCTCCCAAGGTTTATTCTCGTCCAATTAGGGTTTTTAACCAATCTTGTGCATCCATTAAATGATTTTGTGTCATTGGTTGAACATTTAGGTCATTTTCGTCCTCCCTAGGCTTATTCTCGTCTAATTAGTGTTTTTAACCAATCTTGTGCATCCAATAAGTACATTTGTGTCATTGGTTGAACATTTAGGTCATTTTCGTCCTCCGTAGGCTTATTCTCGTCCAATTAGGGTTTTTAACCAATCTTGTGCATCCAATAAGTTATTTTGTGCCAATTGTTGAAGATTTAGGTCATTTTCGTCCTCCCAAGTCTTATTCTCTTCCAATTTGGGTTTTTAACCAATCTTGTGCATCCAATAAGTGATTTTGTGTCATTCGTTTAACATTTAGGTCATTTTCGTCCTCCCAAGTCTTATTCTCTTCCAATTAGGGTTTTTAACCAATCTTGTGCATCCATTAAATGATTTTGTGTCATTGGTTGAACATTTAGGTCATTTTTGTCCTCCCAAGGCTTATTCTAGTCTAATTAGGATTTTTAACCAATCTTGTGTATCCAATAAGTGATTTTGTGCCATTGGTTGAACATTTAGGTAATTTTTGTCCTCTCAAGGGTTATTCTCGTCCAATTAGGGTTTTTAACCAATCTTGCGAATCCAATAAGTGAGTTTGTGTCATTGGTTGAACATTTAGGTCATTTTCGTCCTCCCAAGGCTTATTCTCGTCCAATTAGGGTTTTTAACCAATCTTGTGCATCCAATAAGTGATTTTGTGTCATTGGTTGAACATTTAGGTCATTTTCGTCCTCCCAAGGCTTATTCTCATCCAATTAGGGTTTTTAACCAATCTTGTGCATCCAATAAGTGATTTTATGTCATTGGTCTAACATTTAGGTCATGTTCACCCTCTCAATGCTTATTCTCGACCAATTAGGGTTTTGAACCAATCTTGTGCATCCAATAAGTGATTTTGTGACATAGGTTGAACATTTAGGTCATTTTCGTCCTCCCTAGGCTTATTCTCGTCAAATTAGGGTTTTCAACCAATCTTGTGCATCCACTAAGTGATTTTGTGTCAATGGTTGATATTTAGGCCAGTTTCGTCCTCCCTAGGCTTATTCTCGTCCAACTAGGGTGTTTAACCAAACTTGTGCATTCAATAAGTGATTTTGTGCCATTGGTTGAACATTTAGGTAATTTTAGTTCTACCAAGGCTTATTCTCGTTCAATTAGGGTTTTTAACCAATCTTGTGCATCCAATAAGTACATTTGTGTCATTGGTTGAACATTTAGGTCATTTAAGTCCTCCCAATGCTTATTCTCATCCAATTAGGGTTTTTAACCAATCTTGTGCATCCAATAAGTGATTTTGTGTCATTGGTTGAACATTTAGGTCATTTTCGTCCTCCCAAGGCTTATTCTCGTCCAATTAGGGTTTTTAACCAATCTTGTGCATCCAATAAGTGATTTTGTGTCATTGGTTGAACATTTAGGTCATTTTCGTCCTCCCAAGGCTTATTCTCGTCCAATTAGGGTTTTTAACCAATCTTGTGCATCCAATAAGTGATTTTGTGTCATTGGTTGAACATTTAGGTCATTTTCGTCCTCCCAAGGCTTATTCTCGCCCAAGTAGGGTTTTTAACCAATCTTGTGCATCCAATAAGTGATTTTGTGTCATTGGTTGAACATTTAGGTCATTTTCGTCCTCCCAAGGCTTATTCTCGTCCAATTAGGGTTTTTAACCAATCTTGTGCATCCAATAAGTGATTTTGTGTCATTGGTTGAACATTTAGGTCATTTTCGTCCTCCCAAGGCTTATTCTCGTCCAATTAGGGTTTTTAACCAATCTTGTGCATCCAATAAGTGATTTTGTGTCATTGGTTGAACATTTAGGTCATTTTCATCCTCTTAAGGCTTATTCTCGTCCAATTAGGGTTTTTAACCAATCTTGTGCATCCAATAAGTGATTTTGTATCATTGGTTGAACATTTAGGTCATTTTCCTCCTCCCAAAGCTTATTCTCGTCCAATTAGGGTTTTTAACTTATCTTGTGCATCCAATAAGTACATTTGTGTCATTGGTTGAACATTTAGGTCATTTTCGTCCTCCCAAGGCTTATTCTCGTCCAATTAGGGTTTTTAACCAATCTTGTGCATCCAATAAGTGATTTTGTGTCATTGGTTGAACGTTTAGGTCATTTTCGTCCTCCCTAAGCTTATTCTCGTCCAATTAGGGTTTTTAACCAACCTTGTGCATCCAATAAGTACACTTGTGTCATTGGTTGAACATTTAGGTCATTTTCGTCCTCCCAATGCTTATTCTCGTCCAATTAGGGTTTTTAACCAATCTTGTGCATCCAATAAGTGATTTTGTGTCATTGGTTGAACATTTAGGTCATTTTCGTCCTCCCAAGGCCTATTCTCGTCCAATTAGGGTTTTTAACCAATCTTGTGCATCAAATAAGTGATTTTGTGTCATTGGTTGAACATTTAGGTCATTTTCGTCCTCCCAAGGCTTATTCTCGTCCAATTAGGGTTTTTAACCAATCTTGTGCATTGAATAAGTGATTTTGTGTCATTGGTTGAACATTTAGGTCATTTTTTCCTCCCAATGCTTATTCTCGTCCAATTAGGATTTTCAACCAATCTTGTGCATCCAATACGTGATTTTGTGTCATTGGTTGAACATTTAGGTCATTTTCGTCCTCCCAAGGCTTATTCTCGTCCAATTAGGGTTTTTAACCAATCTTGTGCATCCAATAAGTGATTTTGTGTCATTGGTTGAACATTTAGGTCATTTTCGTCCTCCCAAGGCTTATTCTCGTCCAATTAGGGTTTTTAACCAATCTTGTGCATCCAATAAGTACATTTGTGTCATTGGTTGAACATTTTGGTCATTTTCGTCCTCCCAAGGCTTATTCTCATCCAATTAGGGTTTTTAACCAATCTTGTGCATCCAATAAGTGATTTTGTGCCATTGGTTGAACATTTAGGTCATTTTCGTCCTCCCAAGCCTTATTCTCATCCAATTAGGGTTTTTAATCAATCTTGTGCATCCAATAAGTACATTTGTGTTATTGGTTGAACATTTAGGTCATTATCCTCCTCCCAAGGCTTATTCTCGTCCAATTAGGGTTTTTAACCAATCTTGTGCATCCAATAAGTGATTTTGTGTCATTGGTTGAACATTTAGGCAATTTTCGTCCTCCCAAGGCTTATTCTCGTCCAATTAGGGTTTTTAACCAATCTTGTGCATCCAATAAGTGATTTTGTGTCATTGGTTGAACATTTAGGTCATTTTCGTCCTCCCAAGGCTTATTCTCGTCCAATTAGGGTTTTTAACCAATCTTGTGCATCCAATAAGTGATTTTGTGTCATTGGTTGAACATTTAGGTCATTTTCGTCCTCCCAAGGCTTATTCTCGTCCAATTACAGTTTTTAACCAATCTTGTGCATCCATTAAGTACATTTGTGTCATTGGTTGAACATTTAGGTCATTTTCGTCCTCCCAAGGCTTATTCTCGTCCAATTCGGGTTTTTAACCAATCTTGTGCATCCAATAAGTACATTTGTGTCATTGGTTGAACATTTACGTCATTTTCGTCCTCCCAAGGCTTATTCTCGTCCAGTTACGGTTTTTATCCAATCTTGTGCATCCAATAAGTGATTTTGTGTCATTGGTTGAACATTTAGGTCATTTTCGTCCTCCCAAGGCTTATTCTCGTCCAATTAGGGTTTTTAACCAATCTTGTGCATCCAATAAGTGATTTTGTGTCATTGGTTGAACATTTAGGTCATTTTCGTCCTCCCAAGGCTTATTCTCGTCCAATTAGGGTTTTTAACCAATCTTGTGCATCCAATAAGTGATTTTGTGTCGTTGGATGAACAATTAGGTCATTTTCGTCCTCCCAAGGCTTACTCTCGTCCAATTAGGGTTTTTAACCAATCTTGTGCATCCAATAAGTACATTTGTGTCATTGGTTGAACATTTAGGTCATTTTCGTCCTCCCAAGGCTTATTCTCGTCCAATTAGGGTTTTTAACCAATCTTGTGCATCCAATAAGTGATTTTGTGTCATTGGTTGAACATTTAGGTCATTTTTGTCCTCCCTAGCCTTATTCTCTTCCAATTAGGGTTTTTAACTTATCTTGTGCATCCAATAAGTGATTTTGTGTCATTGGTTGAACATTTAGGTCATTTTCGTCCTCCCTAGGCTTATTCTCGTCCAATTATGGTTTTTAACCATTCTTGTGCATCCAATAAGTGATTTTGTGCCATTGATTGAACATTTAGGTCATTTTCGTCATCCCAAGGCTAATTCTCGTCCAATAGGGTTTTTAACCAATCTTGTGCATCCAATAAGTACATTTGTGTCATTGGTTGAACATTTAGGTCATTTTCGTCCTCCCAAGGCTTATTCTCGTCCAATTAGGGTTTTTAACCAATCTTGTGCATCCAATAAGTGATTTTGTGTCATTGGTTGAACATTTAGGTCATTTTCGTCCTCCCAGGGCTTATTCTCGTCCAATAAGGGTTTTTATCCAATCTTGTGCATCCAATAAGTACATTTGTGTCATTGGTTGAAGATTTAGGTCATTTTAGTCCTCCCAAGGCTTATTCTCGTCCAATTAGGGTTTTTAACCAATCTTGTGCATCCAATAAGTGATTTTGTGTCATTGGTTGAACATTTAGGTCATTTTCGTCCTCCCAAGGCTTATTCTCGTCCAATTAGGGTTTTTAACCAATCTTGTGCATCCAATAAGTGATTTTGTGTCATTGGTTGAACATTTAGGTCAGTTTCGTCCTCCCAAGGCTTATTCTCGTCCAATTAGGGTTTTTAACCAATCTTGTGCATCCAATAAGTACATTTGTGTCATTGGTTGAACATTAAGGTCATTTTCATCCTCCCAAGGCTTATTCTCGTCCAATTAGGGTTTTTAACCAATCTTGTGCATCCAATAAGAACATTTGTATCATTGGTTGAACATTTAGGTCATTTTCGTCCTCCCAAGGCTTATTCTCGTCCAATTAGGGTTTTTAACCAATCTTGTGCATCCAATAAGTGATTTTGTGTCATTGGTTGAACATTTAGGTCATTTTCGTCCTCCCAAGGCTTATTCTCGTCCAATTAGGGTTTTTAACCAATCTTGTGCATCCAATAAGTGAATTTGTGCCATTGGTTGAACATTTAGGTCATTTTCGTCCTCCCAAGGCTTATTCTCGTCCAATTAGGGTTTTTAACCAATCTTGTGCATCCAATAAGTACATTTGTGTCATTGGTTGAACATTTAGGTCATTTCCGTCCTCCCTAGGCTTATTCTCGTCCAATTAGGGTTTTTAACCAATCTTGTGCATCCAATAAGTGATTTTGTGTCATTGGTTGAACATTTAGGTTATTTTTGTCCTCCCTAGACTTATTCTCTTCCAATTAGGGTTTTTAACCAATCTTGTGCACCCAATAAGTACATTTGTGTCATTGGTTGAACATTTAGGTGATTTTCGTTCTCCCTAGGCTTATTCTTTTCCAATTAGCGTTTCTAACCAATCTTGTGCATCCAATAAGTGATTTTGTGTCATTGGTTGAACATTTAGGTCATTTTCGTCCTCCCATTGCTTATTCTCGTCCAATAAGGGTTTTTAACCAATCTTGTGCATCCAATTAGTAATTTTGTGTCATTAGTTGAACATTTAGGTCATTTTCGTCCTCCTTAGGCTTACTCTCGTCCAATTAGGATTTTAACCAATCTTGTGCATCCCATAAGTGATTTTGTGTCATTGGTTGAACATTTAGGTCATTTTCGTCCTCCCTAGGCTTACTCTCGTCCAATTAGGATTTTAACCAATCTTGTGCATCCAATTAGTGATTTTGTGTCATTGGTTGATCATTTAGGTCATTTTCGTCCTCCCAAGGCTTATTCTCGTCCAATAAGGGTTTTTAAACAATCTTGTGCATCCAATAAGTGATTTTGTGTCATTGGTTGAACATTTAGGTCATTTTCGTCCTCCCAAGGCTTATTCTCGTCCAATTAGGGTTTTTAACCAATCTTGTGCATCCAATAAGTTAATTTGTGTCATTGGTTGAACATTTAGGTCATTTTCGTCCTCCCAAGGCTTATTCTCGTCCAATTAGGGTTTTTAACCAATCTGGTGCATCCAATAAGTAATTTTGTGTCATTAGTTGAACATTTAGGTCATTTTCGTCCTCCCAAGGCTTGTTCTCGTCCAATTAGGGTTGTTAACCAATCTTGTGCATCAAATAAGTACATTTGTGTCATCGGTTGAACATTTAGGTCATTTTTGTCCTCCCTAGGCTTATTCTCTTCCAATTAGGGTTTTTAACCAATCTTGTGCATCCAATAAGTAAATTTGTGTCATTGGTTGAACATTTAGGTGATTTTCGTTCTCCCTAGGCTTATTCTCTTCCAATTAGCGTTTCTAAATAATCTTGTGCATCCAATAAGTGATTTTGTGTCATTGGTTGAACATTTAGGTCATTTTTGTCCTCCCATTGCTTATTCTCGTCCAATTAGGTTTTTTAACCAATCTTGTGCATCCAATAACTACATTTATGTTATTGGTTGAACATTTAGGTCATTTTCGTCCTCCCTAGGCTTATTCTCGTCCAATTAGGATTTTAACCAATCTTGTGCATCCAATAAGTGATTTTGTGTCATTAATTGAACATTTAGGTCATTTTCATCCTCCCAAGGCTTATTCTCGTCCAATTAGGGTTTTTAACCAATCTTGTGCATCCAATAAGTACATTTGTGTCATTGGTTGAACATTTAGGTCATTTTCATCCTCCCAAGGCTTATTCTCGTCCAATTAGGGTTTTTAACCAATCTTGTGCATTCAATAAGTACATTTGTGTCATTGGTTGAACATTTAGGTCATTTTCGTCCTCCCAAGGCTTATTCTCGTCCAATTAGGGTTTTTAACCAATCTTGTGCATCCAATAAGTTAATTTGTGTCATTGGTTGAACATTTAGGTCATTTTCGTCCTCCCTAGGCTTATTCTTGTCCAATTAGGATTTTTAACCAATCTTGTGCATCCAATAAATGGTTTTGTGTCATTGGTTGAACATTTAGGTCATTTTCTTCCTCCAAAGGCTTATTCTCGTCCAATTAGGGTTTTTAACCAATCTTGTGCATCCAATAAGTACATTTGTGACATTGGTTGAACATTTAGGTCATTTTCGTCCTCCCAAGGCTTATTCTCGTCCAATTAGGGTTTTTAACCAATGTTGTGCATCCAATAAGTACATTTGTGTCATTGTTTGAACATTTAGGTCATTTTCGTCCTCCCAAGGCTTATTCTCGTCCAATTAGGGTTTTTAACCAATCTTGTGCATCCAATAAGTGATTTTGTGCCATTGGTTGAACATTTAGGTCATTTTCGTCCTCCCAAGGCTTATTCTCGTCCAATTAGGGTTTTTAACCAATCTTGTGCATCCAATAAGTTAATTTGTGTCATTGGTTGAACATTTAGGTCATTTTCGTCCTCCCAAGGCTTATTCTCGTCCAATTAGGGTTTGTAACCAATCTTGTGCATTCAATAAGTACATTTGTGTCATTGGTTGAACATTTAGGTCATTTTCGTCCTCCCAAGGCTTATTCTCGTCCAATTAGGGTTTTTAACCAATCTTGTGCATCCAATAAGTTAATTTGTGTCATTGGTTGAACATTTAGGTCATTTTCGTCCTCCCTAGGCTTATTCTTGTCCAATTAGGATTTTTAACCAATCTTGTACATCCAATAAATGGTTTTGTGTCATTGGTTGAACATTTAGGTCATTTTCTTCCTCCAAAGGCTTATTCTCGTCCAATTAGGGTTTTTAACCAATCTTGTGCATCCAATAAGTACATTTGTGTCATTGGTTGAACATTTAGGTCATTTTCGTCCTCCCAAGGCTTATTCTCTTCCAATTAGGGTTTTTAACCAATCTTGTGCATCCAATAAGTGATTTTGTGTCATTGTTTGAACATTTGGGTCATTTTCGTCCTCCCAAGGCTTATTCTCGTCCAATTAGGGTTTTTAACCAATCTTGTGCATCCAATAAGTACTTTTGTCTCATTGGTTGAACATTTAGGTCATTTTCGTCCTCCCAATGCTTATTCTCGTCCAATTAGGGTTTTTAACCAATCTTGTGCATCCAATAAGTGATTTTGTGTCATTGGTTGAACATTTAGGTCATTTTCGTCCTCCCAACGCTTATTCTCGTCCAATTAGGGTTTTTAACCAATCTTGTGCTTCCAATAAGTGATTTTGTGTCATTGGTTGAACATTTAGGTCATTTTCGTCCTCCCAAGGCTTATTCTCGTCCAATTAGGGTTTTTAACCAATCTTGTGCATCCAATAAGTTAATTTGTGTCATTGGTTGAACATTTAGGTCATTTTCGTCCTCCCTAGGCTTATTCTCGTCCAATTAGGGTTTTTAACCAATCTTGTGCATCCAATAAGTGATTTTGTGTCATTGGTTGAACATTTAGGTCATTTTCGTCCTCCCTAGCCTTATTCTCGTCCGATTAGGGTTTTTAACCAATCTTGTGCATCCAATAAGTGATTTTGTGTCATTGGTTGAACATTTAGGTCATTTTTGTCCTCCCTAGGCTTATTCTCGTCCAATTAGGGTTTTTAACCAATCTTGTGCATCCAATAAGTGATTTTGTGTCATTGGTTGAACATTTAGGTTATTTTTGTCCTCCCTAGGCTTATTCTCTTCCAATTAGGGTTTTTAACCAATCTTGTGCATCCAATAAGTACATTTGTGTCATTGGTTGAACATTTAGGTGATTTTCGTTCTCCTTAGGCTTATTCTCTTCCAATTAGCGTTTCTAAATAATCTTGTGCATCCAATAAGTGATTTTGTGTCATTGGTTGAACATTTAGGTCATTTTTGTCCTCCCATTGCTTATTCTCGTCCAATTAGGTTTTTTAACCAATCTTGTGCATCCAATAACTACATTTGTGTCATTGGTTGAACATTTAGGTCATTTTCGTTGTCCCTAGGCTTATTCTCAACCAATTAGCGTTTCTAACCAATCTTGTGCAACCAATATGTGATTTTGTGTCATTGGTTGAACATTTTGGTCATTTTCGTTCTCCCAAGGCTTATTCTCGTCCAATTAGGGTTTTTAACCAATCTTGTGCATCCAATAAGTGATTTTGTGTCATTGGTTGAACATTTAGGTCATTTTCGTCCACCCTAGTCTTATTCTCGTCCAATTAGGGTTTTTAACCAATCTTGTGCATCCAATAAGTACATTTGTGTCATTGGTTGAACATTTAGGTCACTTCCGTCCTCCCTAGGCTTATTCTCGTCCAATTAGGGTTTTTAACCAATCTTGTGCATCCAACAAGTACATTTGTGTCATTGGTTGAACATTTAGGTCATTTTTGTCCTCCCAAGGCTTATTCTTGTCCAATTAGGGTTTTTAACCAATCTTGTGCATCCAATAAGTGATTTTGTGTCATTGGTTCAACATTTAGGTTATTTTTGTCCTCCCTAGGCTTATTCTCTTCCAATTAGGGTTTTTAACCAATCTTGTGCATCCAATAAGTACATTTGTGTCATTGGTTGAACATTTAGGTGATTTTCGTTCTCCCTAGGCTTATTCTCTTCCAATTAGCGTTTCTAAATAATCTTGTGCATCCAATAAGTGATTTTGTGTCATTGGTTGAACATTTAGGTCATTTTTGTCCTCCCATTGCTTATTCTCGTCCAATTAGGTTTTTTAACCAATCTTGTGCATCCAATAACTACATTTGTGTCATTGGTTGAACATTTAGGTCATTTTCGTCCTCCCTAGGCTTATTCTCGTCCAATTAGGATTTTAACCAATCTTGTGCATCCAATAAGTGATTTTGTGTTATTGGTTGAACATTTAGGTCATTTTCATCCTCCCAAGGCTTATTCTCGTCCAATTAGGGTTTTTAACCAATCTTGTGCATCCAATAAGTACATTTGTGTCATTGGTTGAACATTTAGGTCATTTTCGTTGTCCCTAGGCTTATTCTCAACCAATTAGCGTTTCTAACCAATCTTGTGCATCCAATAAGTGATTTTGTGTCATTGGTTGAACATTTTGGTCATTTTCGTTCTCCCAAGGCTTATTCTCGTCCAATTAGGGTTTTTAAACAATCTTGTGCATCCAATAAGTGATTTTGTGTCATTTGTTGAACATTTAGGTAATTTTCGTACTCCCTAGGCTTAATCTCGTCCAATTACGGTTTTTAACCAATCTTGTGCATCCAATAAGTGATTTTGTGCCATTGGTTGAACATTTTTGTCATTTTCGTCCTCCCAAGGCTTATTCTCGTCCAATTAGGGTTTTTAACCAATCTTGTGCATCCAATAAGTTAATTTGTGTCATTGGTTGAACATTTAGGTCATTTTCGTCCTCCCAAGGCTTATTCTCGTCCAATTAGGGTTTTTAACCAATCTGGTGCATCCAATAAGTAATTTTGTGTCATTAGTTGAACATTTAGGTCATTTTGGTCCTCCCAAGGCTTGTTCTCGTCCAATTAGGGTTGTTAACCAATCTTGTGCATCAAATAAGTACATTTGTGTCATCGGTTGAACATTTAGGTCATTTTCGTCCTCCCTATGCTTATTCTTATCCAATTAAGGTTTTTAACCAATCTTGTGCATCCAATAAGTGATATTGTGTCATTGGTTGAACATTTTGTCATTTTCGTTCTCCCTATACTTATTCTGATCCAAGTAGGGTTTTTTACCAATCTTGTGCATCCAATAAGTGATTTTGTGCCATTGGTTGAACATTTTTGTCATTTTCGTCCTCCCAAGGCTTATTCT
>JBBPBP010000199.1:0-21853 GCA_037974735.1 Cicer chorassanicum
CCAATCTTGTGCATCCAATAACTACATTTGTGTCATTGGTTGAACATTTAGGTCATTTTCGTCCTCCCTAGGCTTATTCTCGTCCAATTAGGGTTTTTAAACAATCTTGTGCATCCAATAAGTGATTTTGTGTCATTGGTTGAACATTTTGGTCATTTTTCGTCCTCCCTAGGCTTATTCTCGTCCAATTAGGGTTTTTAACAATCTTGTGCATCCAATAAGTGATTTTGTGTCATTGGTTGAACATTTTGGTCATTTTCGTCCTCATTAGGCTTATTCTCGTCCAATTAGGGTTTTTAACCAATGTTGTGCATCCAATAAGTGATTTTGTGTCATTGGTTGAACATTTTAGTCATTTTCGTCCTCCTTAGGCTTATTCTCGTCCAATTAGGGTTTTTACCAATCTTGTGCATCCAATAACTACATTTGTGTCATTGGTTGAACATTTAGGTCATTTTCGTCCTCCCTAGGCTTATTCTCGTCCAATTAGGGTTTTTAACCAATCTTGTGCATCCAATAAGTGATTTTATGTCATTGGTTGAACATTTAGGTCATTTTCGTCCTACCTAGGCTTATTCTCGTCCAATTAGGGGTTTTAACCAATCTTGTGCATCCAATAAGTGATTTTGTGTCATTGGTTGAACATTTTGGTCATTTTCGTCCTCCCAAGGCTTATTCTCGTCCAATTAGGGTTTTAAACCAATCTTGTGCATCCAATAAGTGATTTTGTGTCATTGGTTGAACATTTAGGTCATTTTCGTCCTCCCTAGGCTTATTCTCGTCCAATAAGGGTTTTTAAACAATCTTGTGTATCCAATAAGTGATTTTGTGACATTGGTTAAACATTTAGGTCATTTTTGTCCTCCCTAGGCTTATTCTCGTCCAATTAGGGTTTTTAACCAATCTTGTGCATCCAATAAGTGATTTTGTGTCATTGGTTGAACATTTAGGTCATTTTCGTCCTCCCAAGGCTTATTCTCGTCCAATTAGGGTTTTTAACCAATCTTGTGCATCAAATAAGTGATTTTGGGTCATTGGTTAAACATTTAGGTCATTTTCGTCCTCCCTAGGCTTATTCTCGTCCAATTAGGGTTTTTATACAATCTTGTGTATCCATTAAGTGATTTTGGGTCATTGGTTAAACATTTAGGTCATTTTTGTCCTCCCTAGGCTTATTCTCGTCCAATTAGGGTTTTTAACCAATCTTGTGCATCCAATAAGTGATTTTGTGTCATTGGTTGAACATTTAGGTCATTTTCGTCCTCCTAAGGCTTATTCTCGTCCAATTAGGGTTTTTAACCAATCTCGTGCATCCGATAAGTACATTTGTGTCATTGGTTGAACATTTAGGTCATTTTCGACCTCCCAAGGCTTATTCTCGTCCAATTAGGGTTTTTTTACCAATCTTGTGCATCCAACAAGTGATTTTGTGTCATTGGTTGAACCTTTAGGTCATTTTCGTCCTCCTAAGACTTATTCTCGTCCAATTAGGGTTTTTAACCAATCTTGTGCATCCAATAAGTACATTTGTGTCCATGGTTGAACATTTAGGTCATTTTCGTCCTCCCTAGGCTTATTCTCGTCCAATTAGGGTTTTTAACCAATCTTGTGCATCCAATAAGTGATTTTGTGCCATTGGTTGAACATTTAGGTCATTTTCGTCCTCCCTAGGCTTATTCTCGTCTAATTAGGGTTTTTAACCAATCTTGTGTATCCAATAAGTGATTTTGTGCTATTGGTTGAACATTTACGTCATTTTCTTCCTCCCAAAGCTTATTCTCGTCCAATTAGGATTTTTAACCAATCTTGTGCATCCAATAAGTGATTTTGTGCCATTGGTTGAACATTTAGGTCATTTTCATCCTCCCAAGTCTTATTCTCTTCCAATTAGGGTTTCTAACCAATCTTGTGCATCCAATAAGTGATTTTGTGTCATTCGTTGAACATTTAGGTCATTTTCGTCCTCCCAAGTCATATTCTCGTCCAATTAGGGTTTTTAACCAATCTTGTGCATCCATTAAATGATTTTGTGTCAGTGGTTGAACATTTAGGTCATTTTGGTCCTCTCAAGGGTTATTCTCGTCCAATTAGGGTTTTTAACCAATCTTGTGCATCCAATAAGTGATTTTGTGTCATTGGTTGAATATTTAGGTCATTTTCGTCCTTCCAAGGCTTATTCTCGTTCAATTAGGGTTTTTAACCAATCTTGTGCATCCAATTAGTGATTTTGTGTCATTGGTTGAACATTTAGGTCATTTTCGTCCTTTCAAGGGTTATTCCCGTCCAATTAGGGTTTTTAACAAATCTTGTGCATCCAATAAGTACATTTGTGTCATTGGTTGAACATTTAGGTCATTTTCGTCCTCCCAAGGCTTATTCTCGTCCAATTAGGGTTTTTAACCAATCTTGTGCATCCAATAAGTCATTTTGTGTCATTGGTTGAACATTTAGGTTATTTTTGTCCTCCCAAGGCTTATTCTCGTCCAATTAGGGTTTTTAACCAATCTTGTGCATCCAATAAGTGATTTTGTGTCATTGGTTGAACATTTAGGTCATTTTCGTCCTCCCGAGGCTTATTCTCGTCCAATTAGGGTTTTTAACCAATCTTATGCATCCAATAAGTGATTTTGCGTCATTGGTCTAACATTTAGGTCATTTTCACCCTCTTAATGCTTATGCTCGACCAATTAGGGTTTTGAACCAATCTTGTGCATCCAATAAGTGATTTTGTGTCATAGGTTGAACATTTAGGTCATTTTCGTCCTCCCGAGGCTTATTCTCGGACAATTACGGTTTTTAACCAATCTTATGCATCCAATAAGTGATTTTGTGTCATTGGTTGAATAGTTAGGTCATTTTCGTCCTCCCAATGCTTATTCTCGTCCAATTAGGGTTTTTAACCAATCGTGTGCATCCAATAAGTGATTTTGTGTCATTGGTTGAACATTTAGGTCATTTTTCGTCCTCCCAAGGCTTATTCTCGTCCAATTAGGGTTTTTAACCAATCTTGTGCATCCAATAAGTGATTTTGTGTCATTGGTTGAATATTTAGGTCATTTTCGTCCTCCCGAGGCTTATTCTCGTCCAATTAGGGTTTTTAACCAATCTTGTGCATCCAATAAGTGATTTTGCGTCATTGGTCTAACATTTAGGTCATTTTCACCGACTTAATGCTTATTCTCGACCAATTAGGGTTTTGAACCAATCTTGTGCATCCAATAAGTGATTTTGTGTCATAGGTTTAACATTTAGGTAATTTTCGTCCTCCCTAGGCTTATTCTCGTCCAATTAGGGTTTTCAACCAATCTTGTGCATCCACTAAGTGATTTTGTGTCATTGGTTGAACATTTAGGCCATTTTCATCCTTCCTAGGCTTATTCTCGTCCAATTAGGGTTTTTAACCAATCTTGTGCATCCAATAAGCGATTTTGTGCCATTGGTTGAACATTTAGGTCATTTTCGTCCTCTCAAGGGTTATTCTCGTCCAATTAGGGTTTTTAACCAATCTTGTGCATCCAATTAGTGATTTTGTGTCATTGGTTGAACATTTAGGTCATTTTCGTCCTCCCAAGGCTTATTCTCGTCCAATTAGGGTTTTTAACCAATCTTGTGCATCCAATAAGTGATTTTGTATCATTGGTTGAACATTTAAGTCATTTTCGTTCTCCCAAGGCTTATTCTCCTCCAATTAGGGTTTTTAACCAATCTTGAGCATCCAATAAATGATTTTGTGTCATTGGTTGAACATTTAGGTCATTTTTTGGTCCTCCCAAGGATTAATCTTGTCCAATTAGGGTTTTTAACCAATCTGTTTCATCCAATAAGTGATTTTGTGTCATTGGTCTAACATTTAGGTCATGTTCACCCTCTCAATGCTTATTCTCGACCAATTAGGGTTTTGAACCAATCTTGTGCATCCAATAATTGATTTTTTGCCATTGGTTGGACATTTAGGTCATTTTCGTCCTCGCAAGGCTTATTCTCGTCCAATTAGGGTTTTTAACGAATCTTGTGCATCCAATAAGTACATTTGTGTATTGGTTGAACATTTAGATCATTTTCGTCCTCCCAAGGTTTATTCTCGTCCAATTAGGGTTTTTAACCAATCTTGTGCATCCATTAAATGATTTTGTGTCATTGGTTGAACATTTAGGTCATTTTCGTCCTCCCTAGGCTTATTCTCGTCTAATTAGTGTTTTTAACCAATCTTGTGCATCCAATAAGTACATTTGTGTCATTGGTTGAACATTTAGGTCATTTTCGTCCTCCCAAGGCTTATTCTAGTCCAATTAGGATTTTTAACCAATCTTGTGCATCCAATAAGTGATTTTGTGCCATTGGTTGAACATTTAGGTCATTTTCGTCCTCTCAAGGGTTATTCTGGTCCAATTAGGGTTTTTAACCAATCTTGTGCATCCAATAAGTGATTTTGTGTCATTGGTTGAATATTTAGGTCATTTTCGTCCTTCCAAGGCTTATTCTCGTTCAATTAGGGTTTTTCACCAATCTTGTGCATCCATTTAGTGATTTTGTGTCATTGGTTGAACATTTAGGCCATTTTCGTCCTCTCAAGGGTTATTCCCGTCAAATTAGGGTTTTTAACAAATCTTGTGCATCCAATAAGTACATTTGTGTCATTGGTTGAACATTTAGGTCATTTTCGTCCTCCCAAGGCTTATTCTCGTCCAATTAGGGTTTTTAACCAATCTTGTGCATCCAATAAGTGATTTTATGTCATTGGTTGAACATTTAGGTCATTTTCGTCCTCCCGAGGCTTATTCTCGTCCAATTAGGGTTTTTTAACCAATCTTATGCATCCAATAAGTGATTTTGCGTCATTGGTCTAACATTTAGGTCATTTTCACCCTCTTAATGCTTATGCTCGACCAATTAGGGTTTTGAACCAATCTTGTGCATCCAATAAGTGATTTTGTGTCATAGGTTGAACATTTAGGTCATTTTCGTCCTCCCGAGGCTTATTCTCGTCCAATTACGGTTTTTAACCAATCTTATGCATCCAATAAGTAATTTTGCGTCATTGGTCTAACATTTAGGTCATTTTCACCGACTTAATGCTTATTCTCGACCAATTAGGGTTTTGAACCAATCTTGTGCATCCAATAAGTGATTTTGTGTCATAGGTTGAACATTTAGGTCATTTTCGTCCTCCCTAGGCTAATTCTCGTCGAATTAGGGTTTTCAATCAATCTTGTGCATCCACTAAGTGATTTTGTGTCATTGGTTGAGCATTTAGGCCATTTTCGTCCTTCCTAGGCTTATTCTCGTCCAATTAGGGTTTTTAACCAATCTTGTGCATCCAATAAGTGATTTTGTGCAATTGGTTGAACATTTAGGTCATTTTTGTCCTCCCAAGGCTTATTCTCGTCCAATTAGGGTTTTTAACCAATCTTGTGCATCCAATAAGTACATTTGTGTCATTGGTTGAACATTTAGGTCATTTTCGTCCTCCCAAGGCTTATTCTCGTCCAATTAGGGTTTTTAACCAATCTTGTGCATCCAATAAGTGATTTTGTGTCATTAATTTAACATTTAGGTCGTTTTCGTCCTCTCTAGGCTTATTCTCGTCCAATTAAGGTTTTTAAACAATCTTGTGCATCCAATAAGTGATTTTGTGCCATTGGTTGAACATTTAGGTCATTTTCGTCCTCCCTAGGCTTATTCTCGTCCAATTAGGGTTTTTAACCAATCTTGTGCATCCAATAAGTGATTTTGTGTCATTGGTTGAACATAATGGTCATTTTCGTCCTCCCTAGGCTTATTCTCGTCCAATTAGGGTTTTTAAACAATCTTGTGCATCCAATAAGTGATTTTGTGTCATTGGTTGAACATTTTGGTCATTTTCGTTCTCCCTAGGCTTATTCTCGTCCAATTAGGGTTTTTAACCAATCTTGTGCATCCAATAAGTGATTTTGTGTCATTGGTTGAACATTTTAGTCATTTTCGTCCTCCTTAGGCTTATTCTCGTCCAATTAGGGTTTTTAAACAATCTTGTGCATCCAATAAGTGATTTTGTGTCATTGGTTGAACATTTTGGTCATTTTCGTTCTCCCTAGGCTTATTCTCGTCCAATTAGGGTTTTTAACCAATGTTGTGCATCCAATAAGTGATTTTGTGTCATTGGTTGAACATTTTAGTCATTTTCGTCCTCCTTAGGCTTATTCTCGTCCAATTAGGGTTTTTACCAATCTTGTGCATCCAATAACTACATTTGTGTCATTGGTTGAACATTTAGGTCATTTTCGTCCTCCCTAGGCTTATTCTCGTCCAATTAGGGTTTTTAACCAATCTTGTGCATCCAATAAGTGATTTTATGTCATTGGTTGAACATTTAGGTCATTTTCGTCCTACCTAGGCTTATTCTCGTCCAATTAAGGGTTTTAACCAATCTTGTGCATCCAATAAGTGATTTTGTGTCATTGGTTGAACATTTTGGTCATTTTCGTCCTCCCAAGGCTTATTCTCGTCGAATTAGGGTTTTAAACCAATCTTGTGCATCCAATAAGTGATTTTGTGTCATTGGTTGAACATTTAGGTCATTTTCGTCCTCCCTAGGCTTATTGTCGTCCAATAAGGGTTTTTAAACAATCTTGTGTATCCAATAAGTGATTTTGTGACATTGGTTAAACATTTAGGTCATTTTTGTCCTCCCTAGGCTTATTCTCGTCCAATTAGGGTTTTTAACCAATCTTGTGCATCCAATAAGTGATTTTATGTCATTGGTTGAACATTTAGGTCATTTTCGTCCTACCTAGGCTTATTCTCGTCCAATTAAGGGTTTTAACCAATCTTGTGCATCCAATAAGTGATTTTGTGTCATTGGTTGAACATTTTGGTCATTTTCGTTCTCCCTAGGCTTATTCTCGTCCAATTAGGGTTTTTAACCAATCTTGTGCATCCAATAAGTGATTTTGTGTCATTGGTTGAACATTTTAGTCATTTTCGTCCTCCTTAGGCTTATTCTCGTCCAATTAGGGTTTTTAAACAATCTTGTGCATCCAATAAGTGATTTTGTGTCATTGGTTGAACATTTTGGTCATTTTCGTTCTCCCTAGGCTTATTCTCGTCCAATTAGGGTTTTTAACCAATCTTGTGCATCCAATAAGTGATTTTGTGTCATTGGTTGAACATTTTAGTCATTTTCGTCCTCCTTAGGCTTATTCTCGTCCAATTAGGGTTTTTACCAATCTTGTGCATCCAATAACTACATTTGTGTCATTGGTTGAACATTTAGGTCATTTTCGTCCTCCCTAGGCTTATTCTCGTCCAATTAGGGTTTTTAACCAATCTTGTGCATCCAATAAGTGATTTTGTGCCATTGGTTGAACATTTAGGTAATTTTCGTCCTCCCAAGGCTTATTCTCGTCCAATTAGGGTTTTTAACCAATCTTGTGCATCCAATAAGTGATTTTGTGTCTTTGGTTGAACATAAAGGTCATTTTCGTCCTCCCTAGGCTTATTCTCGTCCAATTAGGGTTTTTAAACAATCTTGTGCATCCAATAAGTGATTTTGTGTCATTGGTTGAACATTTTGGTCATTTTCGTCCTCCCTAGGCTTATTCTCGTCCAATTAGGGTTTTTAACAATCTTGTGCATCCAATAAGTGATTTTGTGTCATTGGTTGAACATTTTGGTCATTTTCGTCCTCCCTAGGCTTATTCTCGTTTAATTAGGGTTTATAACCAATCTTTTGCATCCAATAACTACATTTGTGTCATTGGTTGAACATTTAGGTCATTTTCGTCCTCCCTAGGCTTATTCTCGTCCAATTAGGGTTTTAACCAATCTTGTGCATCCAATAAGTGATTTTGTGTCATTGGTTGAACATTTAGGTCAATTTCGTCCTACCTAGGCTTATTCTCGTCCAATTAGGGTTTTTAACCAATCTTGTGCATCCAATAAGTGATTTTGTGTCATTGGTTGAACATTTAGGTCATTTTCGTCCACCCTAGGCTTATTCTCCTCCAATTAGGGTTTTTAACCAATCTTGTGCATCCAATAAGTGATTTTGTGCCATTGGTTGAACATTTAGGTCATTTTGGTCCTCCCAAGGCTTATTCTCGTCCAATTAGGGTTTTTAACAAATCTTGTGCATCCAATTAGTGATTTTGTGTCTTTGGTTGAACATTTAGGTCATTTTCGTCCTCCCTAGGCTTCTTCTCGTCCAATTAGGGTTTTTAAACAATCTTGTGCATCCAATAAGTGATTTTGTGTCATTGGTTGAACATTTTGGTCATTTTCGTCCTCCCTAGGCTTATTCTCGTCCAATTAGGGTTTTTAACAATCTTGTGCATCCAATAAGTGATTTTGTGTCATTGGTTGAACATTTTGGTCATTTTCGTCCTCCCTAGGCTTATTCTCGTTCAATTAGGGTTTTTAACCAATCTTGTGCATCCAATAACTACATTTGTGTCATTGGTTGAACATTTAGGTCATTTTCGTCCTCCCTAGGCTTATTCTCGTCCAATTAGGGTTTTTAAACAATCTTGTGCATCCAATAAGTGATTTTGTGTCATTGGTTGAACATTTTGGTCATTTTCGTCCTCCCTAGGCTTATTCTCGTCCAATTAGGGTTTTTAACAATCTTGTGCATCCAATAAGTAATTTTGTGTCATTGGTTGAACATTTTGGTCATTTTCGTCCTCCCTAGGCTTATTCTCGTCCAATTAGGGTTTTTAACCAATCTTGTGCATCCAATAAGTGATTTTGTGTCATTGGTTGAACATTTAGGTCATTTTCGTCCTCCCATGGCCTCTTCTCGTCCAATTAGGGTTTTTTAACAATCTTGTGCATCCAATAAGTGATTTTGTGCCTTTGGTTGAACATTTTGGTCATTTTCGTCCTCCCAAGGCTTATTCTCGTCCAATTAGGGGTTTTAACCAATCTTGTGCATCCAATAAGTACATTTGTGTAATTGGTTGAACATTTAGGTCATTTATGTCCTCCAAAAGCTTATTCTCGTCCAATTAGGGTTTTTAACCAATCTTGTGCATCGAATAAGTGATTTTGTGTCATTGGTTGCACATTTAGGTCATTTTCTTCCTCTCAAGGCTTATTCTCGTCCAATTAGGGTTTTTAACCAATCTTGTGCATCCAATAAGTGATTTTGTGTCATTGGTTGAACATTTAGGTCATTTTCGTCCTCCCAAGGCTTATTGTCGTCCAATTAGGGTTTTTAACCAATCTTGTGCATCAAATAAGTGATTTTGTGTCATTGATCGAACATTTATGTCATTTTCGTCCTCCCTAGGCTCATTCTCGTCCAATTATGGTTTTTAACCAATCTTGTGCATCCAATAAGTGATTTTGTGTCATTGGTTGAACATTTAGGTCATTTTCGTCCTCCCTAGGCTTATTCTCGTCCAATTAGGGTTTTTAACCAATCTTGTGCATCCAATAAGTGATTTTGTGTCATTGGTTGAACATTTAGGTCATTTTCGTCCTAACAAGGCTTATTCTCGTCCAATTAGGGTTTTTAACCAATCTTGTGCATCCAATAAGTGATTTTGTGTCATTGGTTGAACATTTAGGTCATTTTCGTCCTCCCAAGGCTTATTCTCGTCCAATTAGGGTTTTTAACCAATCTTGTGCATCCAATAAGAAAATTTGTGTCATTGGTTGAACATTTAGGTCATTTTCGTCCTCCCAAGGCTTATTCTCGTCCAATTAGGGTTTTTAACCAATCTTGTGCATCCAATAAGTGATTTTGTGTCATTGGTTGAACATTTAGGTCATTTTTTTCCTCCCTAGCCTTATTCTCGTCCAATTAGGGTTTTTAACCAATCTTGTTCATCCAATAAGTGATTTTGTGTCATTGGTTGAACATTTAGGTCATTTTCGTCCTCCCTAGGCTTATTCTCGTCCAATTAGGGTTTTTAACCAATCTTGTGCATCCAATAAGTGATTTTGTGTCATTGGTTGAACATTTAGGTCATTTTCGTCCTCCCAAGGCTTATTCTCGTCCAATTAGGGTTTTTAACCAATCTTGTGCATCCAATAAGAGATTTCGTGCCATTGGTTGAACATTTAGGTCATTTTCGTCATCCCAAGGCTTATTCTTGTCCAATTAGGGTTTTTAACCAATCTTGTGCATCCAATAAGTGATTTTGTGCCATTGGTTGAACATTTAGGTCATTTTTGACCTCCCAAGGCTTATTCTCGTCCAATAAGGGTTTTTAACCAATCTTGTGCATCCAATAAGTACATTTATGTCATTGGTTGAACATTTAGGTCATTTTCGTCCTCCCTAGGCTTATTCTCGTCCAATTAGGGTTTTTAACCAATCTTGTGCATCCAATAAGTGATTTTGTATCATTGGTTGAACATTTAGGTCATTTTCGTCCTCCCAAGGCTTATTCTTGTCCAATTAGGGTTTTTAACAAATCTTGTGCATCCAATAATTGATTTTGTGTAATTGGTTGAACATTTAGGTCATTTTCGTCCACTCTAGGCTTATTCTCGTCCAATTAGGGTTTTTAACCAATCATGTGCATCCAATAAGTACATTTGTGTCATTGGTTGAACATTTAGGTCATTTTCGTCCTCCCTAGGCTTATTCTCGTCCAATTAGGGTTTTTAACCAATCTTGTGCATCCAATAAGTGATTTTGTGTCATTGGTTGAACATTTAGGTCATTTTCGTCCTCCCAAGGCTTATTCTCGTCCAATTAGGGTTTTTAACCAATCTTGTGCATCCAATAAGTGATTTTTGGTCATTGATTGAACATTTAGGTCATTTTCGTCCTCCCAAGGCTTATTCTCGTCCAATTAGGGTTTTTAACCAATCTTGTGCATCCAATAAGTGATTTTGTGTCATTGGTTGAACATTTAGGTCATTTTCGTCCTCCCTAGGCTTATTCTCGTCCAATAAGGGTTTTTAAACAATCTTGTGTATCCAATAAGTGATTTTGTGACATTGGTTAAACATTTAGGTCATTTTTGTCCTCCCTAGGCTTATTCTCGTCCAATTAGGGTTTTTAACCAATCTTGTGCATCCAATAAGTGATTTTGTGTCATTGGTTGAACATTTAGGTCATTTTCGTCCTCCCAAGGCTTATTCTCGTCCAATTAGGGTTTTTAACCAATCTTGTGCATCCAATAAGAGATTTTGTGCCATTGGTTGAACATTTAGGTCATTTTCGTCATCCCAAGGCTTATTCTCGTCCAATTAGGGTTTTTAACCAATGTTGTGCATCCAATAAGTGATTTTGTGTCATTGGTTGAACATTTAGGTCATTTTCGTCCTCCCTTGGCTTATTCTCATCAAATTAGGGTTTTTAACCAATCTTGTGCATCAAATAAGTACATTTGTGTCATTGGTTGAACATTTAGGTCATTTTCGTCCTCCCTAGGCTTATTCTCGTCCAATTAGGGTTTTTAACCAATCTTGTGCATCCAATAAGTGATTTTGTGTCATTGGTTGAACATTTAGGTCATTTTCGTCCTCCAAAGGATTATTCTCGTCCAATTAGGGTTTTTAACCAATCTTGTGCATCCAATAAGTGATTTTGTGTCATTGGTTGAACATTTAGGTCATTTTCGTCCTCCCAAGGCTTATTCTCGTCCAATTAGGGTTTTTAACCAATCTTGTGAATCCAATAAGTGATTTTGTGTCATTGTTTGAACATTTAGGTCATTTTCGTCCTCCCAAGGCTTATTCTCGTCCAATTAGGGTTTTTAACCAATCTTGTGCATCCAATAAGTGATTTTGTGTCATTGGTTGAACATTTAGGTCATTTTCGTCCTCCCAAGGCTTATTCTCGTCCAATTAGGGTTTTTAACCAATCTTGTGCATCCAATAATAATATTTGTGTCATTGGTTGAACATTTAGATCATTTTCGTCCTCCCAAGGCTTATTCTCGTCCAATTAGGGTTTTTAACCAATCTTGTGCATCCAATAAGTGATTTTGTGTCATTGGTTGAACATTTAGGTCATTTTCGTCCTCCCAAGGCTTATTCTCGTCCAATTAGGGATTTTAACCAATCTTGTGCATCCAATAACTGATTTTGTTTCATTGATTGAACATTTAGGTCATTTTCGTCCTCCCAAGGCTTATTCTCGTCCAATTAGGGTTTTTAACCAATCTTGTGCATCAAATAAGTACATTTGTGTAATTGGTTGAACATTTAGGTCATTTTGTCCTCCCAAGGCTTATTCTCGTCCAATTAGGGTTTTTAACCAATCTTGTGCATCCAATAAGTACATTTGTGTAATTGATTGAACATTTAGGTCATTTTTGTCCTCCCAAGGCTTATTCTCGTCCAATTAGGGTTTTTAACCAATCTTGTGCATCCAATAAGTAGATTTGTATCATTGGTTGAACATTTAGGTCATTTTCGTCCTCCCTAGGCTTATTCTCGTCCAATTAGGGTTTTTAACCAATCTTGTGCATCCAATAAGTGATTTTGTGTCATTGGTTGAACATTTAGGTCATTTTCGTCCTCCCAAGGCTTATTCTCGTCCAATTAGGGTTTTTAACCAATCTTGTGCATTCAATAAGTGATTTTGTGTCACTGGTTGAACATTTAGGTCATTTTCGTCCTCCCTAGGCTTATTCTCGTCCAATTAGGGTTTTTAACCAATCTTGTGCATCCAATAAGTGATTTTGTGTCATTGGTTGAACATTTAGGTCATTTTCGTCCTCCCTAGGCTTATTCTCGTCCAATTAGGGTTTTTGAACAATCTTGTGCATCCAATAAGTGATTTTGTTTCATTGGTTGAACATTTTGGTCATTTTCGTCCTCCCTAGGCTTATTCTCGTCCAATTAGGGTTTTTAACAATCTTGTGCATCCAATAAGTGATTTTGTGTCATTGGTTGAACATTTTGGTCATTTTCGTCCTCCCTAGGCTTATTCTCGTTTAATTTGGGTTTTTAACCAATCTTATGCATCCAATAACTACATTTGTGTCGTTGGTTGAACATTTCGGTCATTTTCGTCCTCCCTAGACTTATTCTCGTTCAATTAGGGTTTTTAACCAATCTTGTGCATCCAATAAGTGATTTTGTGTCATTGGTTGAACATTTAGGTCATTTTCGTCCTCCCTAGGCTTATTCTCGTCAGATTAGGGTTTTTAACCAATCTTGTGCATCCAATAAGTGATTTTGTGCCATTGGTTGAACATTTAGGTCATTTTCGTCCTCCCAAGGCTTATTATTGTCCAATTAGGGTTTTTAACCAATCTTGTGCCTCCAATAAGTGATTTTGTGTCATTGGTTGAACATTTTAGTCATTTTCGTCCTCCTTAGGCTTATTCTCGTCCAATTAGGGTTTTTACCAATCTTGTGCATCCAATAACTACATTTGTGTCATTGGTTGAACATTTAGGTCATTTTCGTCCTCCCTAGGCTTATTCTCGTCCAATTAGGGTTTTTAACCAATCTTGTGCATCCAATAAGTGATTTTATGTCATTGGTTGAACATTTAGGTCATTTTCGTCCTACCTAGGCTTATTCTCGTCCAATTAGGGGTTTTAACCAATCTTGTGCATCCAATAAGTGATTTTGTGTCATTGGTTGAACATTTTGGTCATTTTCGTCCTCCCAAGGCTTATTCTCGTCCAATTAGGGTTTTAAACCAATCTTGTGCATCCAATAAGTGATTTTGTGTCATTGGTTGAACATTTAGGTCATTTTCGTCCTCCCTAGGCTTATTCTCGTCCAATAAGGGTTTTTAAACAATCTTGTGTATCCAATAAGTGATTTTGTGACATTGGTTAAACATTTAGGTCATTTTTGTCCTCCCTAGGCTTATTCTCGTCCAATTAGGGTTTTTAACCAATCTTGTGCATCCAATAAGTGATTTTGTGTCATTGGTTGAACATTTAGGTCATTTTCGTCCTCCCAAGGCTTATTCTCGTCCAATTAGGGTTTTTAAACAATCTTGTGCATCCAATAAGTGATTTTGTGTCATTGGTTGAACATTTAGATCATTTTCGTCCTCCCAAGGCTTATTCTCGTCCAATTAGGGTTTTTAACCAATCTTGTGCATCCAATAAGTACATTTGTGTCATTGGTTGAACATTTAGGTCATTTTCGTCCTCCCTAAGCTTATTTTCGTCCAATTAGGGGTTTTAACCAATCTTGTGCATCCAATAAGTACATTTGTGTCATTGGTTGAACATTTAGGTCATTTTCGTCCTCCCTAGGCTTATTCTCGTCCAATTAGGGTTTTTAACCAATCTTGTGCATCCAATAAGTGATTTTGTGTCATTGGTTGAACATTTAGGTCATTTTCGTCCTCCTAAGGCTTATTCTCGTTCAATTAGGGGTTTTAACCAATCTTGTGCATCCAATAAGTACATTTGTGTCATTGGTTGAACATTTAGGTCATTTTCGTCCTCCCTAGGCTTATTCTCGTCCAATTAGGGTTTTTAACCAATCTTGTGCGTCCAATAAGTGATTTTGTGTCATTGGTTGAACATTTAGGTCATTTTCATCATCCCTAGGCTTATTCTCGTCCAATTAGGGTTTTTTACCAATCTTGTGCATCCAATAAGTGATTTTGTGTCATTGGTTGAACATTTAGGTCATTTTCGTCCTCCCAAGGCTTATTCTCGTCCAATTAGGGTTTTTAAACAATCTTGTGCATCCAATAAGTGATTTTGTGTCATTGGTTGAACATTTATGTCATTTTCGTCCTCCCTAGGCTTATTCTCGTCCAATTAGGGTTTTTAACCAATCTTGTGCATCCAATAAGTACATTTGTGTCATTGGTTGAACATTTAGGTCATTTTCGTCCTCCCTATGCTTATTCTCATCCAATTAGGGTTTTTAACCAATCTTGAGCATCCAATAAGTACATTTGTGTCATTGGTTGAACATTTAGGTCATTTTCGTCCTCCCAAGGCTTATTCTCGTACAATTAATGGTTTTAACCAATCTTGTGCATCCAATAAGTGATTTTGTGTCATTGGTTGAACATTTAGGTAATTTGCGTTCCCCCTAGGCTTATTCTCATCCAATTAGGGTTTTTAACCAATCTTGTGCATCCAATAAGTACATTTGTGTCATTGGTTGAACATTTAGGTCATTTTCGTCCTCCCTAGGCTTATTCTCGTCCAATTAGGGTTTTTAACCAATCTTGTGCATCCAATAAGTGATTTTGTGTCATTGGTTGAACATTTAGGTCATTTTCGTCCTCCCAAGGCATATTCTCGTCCAATTAGGGTTTTTAACCAGTCTTGTGCATCCAATAAGTACATTTTTGTCATTGGTTGAACATTTAGGTCATTTTCGTCCTCCCAAGGCTTATTCTCGTCCAATTAGGGTTTTTAACCAATCTTGTGCATCCAATAAGTGATTTTGTGTCATTGTTTGAACATTTAGGTCATTTTCGTCCTCCCAAAGCTTATTATCGTCCATTTAGGGTTTTTAACCAATCTTGTGCATCCAATAAGTGATTTTGTGTCATTGGTTGAACATTTAGGTCATTTTCGTCCTCCCAAGGCTTATTCTCGTCCAATTAGGGTTTTTAACCAATCTTGTGCATCCAATAAGTGATTTTGTGTCATTGGTTGAACATTTAGGTCATTTTCGTCCTCTTTGGGCTTATTCTCGTTTAATTAGGGTTTTTAACCAATCTTGTGCATCCAATAAGTGATTTTGTGTCATTGGTTGAACATTTAGGTCATTTTCGTCCTCCCAAGGCTTATTCTCGTCCAATTAGGGTTTTTAAACAATCTTGTGCATCCAATAAGTGATTTTGTGTCATTGGTTGAACATTTTGGTCATTTTCGTCCTCCCTAGGATTATTCTCGTCCAATTAGGGTTTTTAACAATCTTGTGCATCCAATAAGTGATTTTGTGTCATTGGTTGAACATTTTGGTCATTTTCGTCCTCCCTAGGCTTATTCTCATCCAATTAGGGTTTTTAACCAATCTTGTGCATCCAATAACTACATTTGTGTCATTGGTTGAACATTTAGGTCATTTTCGTCCTCCCTAGGCTTATTCTCGTCCAATTAGGGTTTTTAACCAATCTTGTGCATCCAACAAGTGATTTTGTGTCATTGGTTGAACATTCATTTTCGTCCTCCCTAGGCTTATTCTCGTCCAATTAGGGTTTTTAACCAATCTTGTGCATCCAATAAGTACACTTGTGTCATTGGTTGAACATTTAGGTCATTTTCGTCCTACCTAGGCTTATTCTCGTCCAATTAGAGTTTTTAACCAATCTTGTGCATCTAATAAGTGATTTTGTGTCATTGGTTGAACATTTTGGTCATTTTCTTCCTCCCAAGGCTTATTCTCGTCCAATTAGGGTTTTTAACCAATCTTGTGCATCAAATAAGTGATTTTGTGTCATTGGTTAAACATTTAGGTCATTTTCGTCCTCC
Source organism: Cicer chorassanicum (assembly GCA_037974735.1). Classification (NCBI taxonomy): domain Eukaryota; kingdom Viridiplantae; phylum Streptophyta; class Magnoliopsida; order Fabales; family Fabaceae; genus Cicer; species Cicer chorassanicum. The sequence goes on from JBBPBP010000199.1 coordinate 16,356, forward strand.
CTATGCTTATTCTCGTCCAATTAGGGTTTTTAAACAATCTTGTGTATCCAATAAGTGATTTTGTGTCATTGGTTAAACATTTAGGTCATTTTTGTCCTCCCTAGGCTTATTCTCGTCCAATTAGGGTTTTTAACCAATCTTGTGCATCCAATAAGTGATTTTGTGTCATTGGTTGAACATTTAGGTCATTTTCGTCCTCCCAAGACTTATTCTCGTCCAATTAGGGTTTTTAACCAATCTTGTACATCCAATAAGTTTATTTGTGTCATTGGTTGAACAATTATGTCATTTTCGACCTCCCAAGGCTTATTCTCGTCCAATTAGGGTTTTTAACCAATCATGTGCATCCAATAAGTGATTTTGTGTCATTGGTTGAACATTTAGGTCATTTTCGTCCTCCCTAGGCTTATTCTCGTCCAATTAGGGTTTTTAACCAATCTTGTGCATCCAATAAGTACACTTGTGTCATTGGTTGAACATTTAGGTCATTTTCGTCCTCCCTAGGCTTATTCTCGTCCAATTAGGGTTTTTAACCAATCTTGAGCATCCAATAAGTACACTTGTGTCATTGGTTGAACATTTAGGTCATTTTCGTCCTCCCTAGGCTTATTCTCGTCCAATTAGGGTTTTTAACCAATCTTGTGCATCCAATAAGTGATTTTGTGTCATTGGTTGAACATTTAGGTCATTTTCGTCCTCCCTAGGCTTATTCTCGTCCAATTAGGGTTTTTAACCAATCTTGTACATCGAATAAGTGATTTTGTGTCATTGGTTGAACATTTAGGTCATTTTCGTCCTCCCTAGGCTTATTCTCGTCCAATTAGGGTTTTTAACCAATCTTGTGCATCCAATAAGTGATTTTGTGTCATTGGTTGAACATTTAGGTCATTTTCGTCCTCCCTAGGCTTATTCTCGTCCCATTAGGGTTTTTAAACCAATCTTGTGCATCCAATAAGTGATTTTGTGTCATTGGTTGAACATTTAGGTCATTTTCGTCCTCCCTAGGCTTATTTTCGTTCAATTAGGGTTTTTTAACAATCTTGTGCATCCAATAAGTGATTTTGTGCCATTGGTTGAACATTTAGGTCATTTTCGTCCTCCCTAGGCTTATTCTCGTCCAATTAGGGTTTTTAACCAATCTTGTGCATCCAATAAGTGATTTTGTGTCATTGGTTGAACATTTAGGTCATTTTCGTCCTCCCTAGACTTATTCTCGTCCAATAAGGGTTTTTAACCAATCTTGTGCATCCAATAAGTACATTTGTGTCATTGGTTGAACATTTAGGTCGTTTTCGTCCTCCCAAGGCTTCATTTCGTCGAATTAGGGTTTTTAACCATTCTTGTGCATCCAATAAGTGATTTTGTGTCATTGGTTGAACATTTAGGTCATTTTCGTCCTCCCTAGGCTTATTCTCGTCCAATTAGGGTTTTTAACCAATCTTGTGCATCCAATAAGTGATTTTGTGTCATTGGTTGAACATTTAGGTCATTTTCGTCCTCCCAACGCTAATTCTCGTCCAATTAGGGTTTCTAACCAATCTTGTGCATCCAATAACTACATTTGTGTCATTGGTTGAACATTTAGGTCATTTTCGTCCTCCCTAGGCTTATTCTCGTCCAATTAGGGTTTTTAACCAATCTTGTGCATCCAATAAGTGATTTTGTGTCATTGGTTGAACATTTAGGTCATTTTCGTCCTACCAAGGCTTATTCTCGTCCAATTAGGGTTTTTAACCAATCTTGTGCATCCAATAAGTGATTTTGAGTCATTGATTGAACATTTTGGTCATTTTCGTCCTCCCTAGGCTTATTCTCGTCCAATTAGGGTTTTTCACCCATCTTGTGCATCCAATAACTACATTTGTGTCATTGGTTGAACATTTAGGTCATTTTCGTCCTCCCAAGGCTTATTCTCGTCCAATTAGGGTTTTTAACCAATCTTGTGCATCCAATAAGTACATTTGTGTCATTGGTTGAACATTTAGGTCATTTTCGTCCTCCCAAAGCTTATTCTCGTCCAATTAGGGTTTTTAACCAATGTTGTGCATCCAATAAGTGATTTTCTGTCATTGGTTGAACATTTAGGTAATTTTCGTCCTCCCAAGGCTTATTCTCGGTTAATTAAGGTTTTTAACCAATCTTGTGCATCCAATAAGTGATTTTGTTTCATTGGTTGAACATTTAGGTCATTTTCGTCCTCCCAAGGCTTATTCTCGTCCAATTAGGGTTTTTAACCAATCTTGTGCATCCAATAAGTACATTTGTGTCATTGGTTGAACATTTAGGTCATTTTCGTCCTCCCAAGGCTAATTCTCGTCCAATTAGGGTTTTTAACAAATCTTGTGCATCTAATAAGTACATTTGTGTCATTGGTTGAACATTTAGGTCATTTTCGTCCTCCCTAGGCTTATTCTCGTCCAATTAGGGTTTTTAACCAATCTTGTGCATCCAATAAGTGATTTTGTGTCATTGGTTGAACATTTAGGTCATTTTCGTCCTCCCAAGGCATATTCTCGTCCAATTAGGGTTTTGAACAAATCTTTTGCATCCAATAAGTGATTTTGTGTCATTGGTTGAACATTTAGGTCATTTTCGTCCTCCCAAGGCTTATTCTCGTCCAATTAGGGTTTTGAACAAATCTTGTGCATCCAATAAGTACATTTGTGTCATTGGTTGAACATTTAGGTCATTTTCGTCCTCCTAAGGCTTATTCTCGTCCAATTCGGATTTTTAACCAATCTTGTGCATCCAATAAGTGATTTTGTGTCATTGGTTGAACATTTATGTCATTTTCGTCCTCCCAAGGCTTATTCTCCCTCAATTAGGGTTTTTAACCAATCTTGTGCATCCAATAAGTACATTTGTGTCATTGGTTGAACATTTAGGTCATTTTCGTCCTCCCAAGGCTTACTCTCGTCCAATTAGGGTTTTTAACCAATCTTGTGCATCCAATAAGTAAATTTGTGTCATTGGTTGAACATTTAGGTCATTTTCGTCCTCCCTAGGCTTATTCTCGTCCAATTAGGGTTTTTAACCAATCTTGTGCATCCAATAAGTGATTTTGTGTCATTGGTTGAACATTTAGGTCATTTTCGTCCTCCTAAGGCTTATTCTCGTCCAATTAGGGTTTTTAACCAATGTTGTGCATCCAATAAGTACATTTGTGTCATTCGTTGAACTTTTAGGTCATTTTCGTCCTCTTAAGTCTTATTCTTGCCAATTAGGGTTTTTAACCAATCTTGTGCATCCAATAAGTACATTTGCGTCATCGGTTGAACATTTAGGTCATTTTCGTCCTCCCAAGGCTTATTCTTGGCCAATTAGGGTTTTTAACCAATCTTGTGCATCCAATAAGTGATTTTGTGTCATTGGTTGAACATTTAGGTCATTTTCGTCCTCCCTAGGCTTATTCTCGTCCAATTAGGGTTTTTAACCAATCTTGTGCATCCAATAAGTGATTTTGTGTCATTGGTTGAACATTTAGGTCATTTTCGTCCTCCCAAGGCTTATTCTATCCAATTAGGGTTTTTAACCAATCTTGTGCATCCAATAAGTGATTTTGTGTCATTGGTTGAACATTTAGGTCATTTTCGTCCTCCCTAGGCTTATTCTCGTCCAATTAGGGTTTTTAACCAATCTTGTGCATCCAATAAGTGATTTTGTGCCATTGGTTGAACACTTAGGTCATTTTCGTCCTCCAAGGGCTTATTGTTGTCCAATTAGGGTTTTTAACCAATCTTGTGCATCCAATAAGTGATTTTGTGTCATTGGTTGAACATTTAGGTCATTTTCGTCCTCCCTAGGCTTATTCTCGTCCAATTAGGGTTTTTAACCAATCTTGTGCATCCAATAAGTTTATTTGTGTCATTGGTTGAACATTTAGGTCATTTTAGTCCTCCCAAGGCTTATTCTCGTCCAATTAGGGTTTTTAACCAATCTTGTGCATCGAATAAGTGATTTTGTGTCATTGGTTGAACATTTAGGCCATTTTCGTCCTCCCTAGCCTTATTCTCGTCCAATTAGGGTTTTTAATTTATGTTGTGCATCCAATAAGTACATTTGTGTCATTGGTTGAACATTTAGGTCATTTTCGTCCTCCCTAGGCTTATTCTCGTCCAATTAGGGTTTTTAACCAATCTTGTGCATCCAATAAGTGATTTTGTGTCATTGGTTGAACATTTAGGTCATTTTCGTCCTCCCTAGCCTTATTCTCGTCCAATTAGGGTTTTTAACCAATCTTGTGCATCCAACAAGTTTATTTGTGTCATTGGTTGAACATTTAGGTCATTTTTGTCCTTCCAAGGCTTATTCTCGTCCAATTAGGATTTTTAACCAATCTTGTGCATCGAATAAGTGATTTTGTGTCATTGGTTGAACATTTAGGCCATTTTCGTCCTCCCTAGCCTTATTCTCGTCCAATTAGGGTTTTTAATTTATCTTGTGCATCAAATAAGTACATTTGTGTCATTGGTTGAACATTTACGTCATTTTCGTCCTCCCTAGGCTTATTCTCGTCCAATTAGGGTTTTTAACCAATCTTGTGCATCCAATAAGTTTATTTGTGTCATTGGTTGAAGATTTAGGTCATTTTCATCCTCCCAAGGCTTATTCTCGTCCAATTAGGGTGTTTAACCAATCTTTTGCATCCAATAAGTGATTTTGTGTCATTGGTTGAACATTTAGGTCATTTTCGTCCTCGCTAGGCTTTTTCTCGTCCAATTAGGGTTTTTAACCAATCTTGTGCATCCAATAAGTACATTTGTGTTATTGGTTGAACATTTAGGTCATTTTCGTCCTCCCTAGGCTTATTCTCGTCCAATTAGGGTTTTTAACCAATCTTGTGCATCCAAAAAGTGATTTTGTGTCATTGGTTGAACATTTAGGTCATTTATGTCCTCCAAAAGCTTATCCTCGTCCAATTAGGGTTTTTAACCAATGTTGTGCATCCAATAAGTGATTTTGTGTCATTGGTTGAACATTTAGGTCATTTTCGTCCTCCCTAGGCTTATTCTCGTCCAATTAGGGTTTTTAACCAATCTTGTGCATCCAATAAGTGATTTTGTGTCATTGGTTGAACATTTAGGTCATTTTCGTCCTCTCTAGGCTTATTCTAGTCCAATTAGTGTTTTTAAACAATCTTGTGCATCCAATAAGTGATTTTGTGCCATTGGTTGAACATTTAGGTCATTTTTGTCCTCCCTCGGCTTATTCTCGTCCAATTAGGGTTTTTAACCAATCTTATGCATCCAATCAGTGATTTTGTGTCATTGGTTGAACATTTAGGTCATTTTCGTCCTCCCGAAGCTTATTCTCGTCCAACTAGGATTTTTAACCAATCTTGTGCATCCAATAAGTGATTTTGTGCCATTGGTTGAACATTTAGGTCATTTTCGTCCTCCCTAGGCTTATTCTCGTCCAATTAGGGTTTTTAACCAATCTTGTGCATCCAATAAGTGATTTTGTGTCATTGGTTGAACATTTAGGTCATTTTCGTCCTC
>JBBPBP010000200.1:0-22809 GCA_037974735.1 Cicer chorassanicum
CTTATTCTCGTCCAATTAGGGTTTTTAACCAATCTTGTGCATCCAATAAGTACATTTGTGTCATTGGTTGTACATTTAGGTCATTTTTGTCCTCCCAATGCTTATTCTCGTCCAATTAGGGTTTTTAACCAATCTTGTGCATCCAATAAGTGATTTTGTGTCATTGGTTGAACATTTAAGTCATTTTCGTCCTCCCAATGCTTATTCTCGTCCAATTAGGGTTTTTAACCAATCTTGTGCATCCAATACGTGATTTTGTGTCATTGGTTGAACATTTAGGTCATTTTCGTCCTCCCTAGTCTTATTCTCGTCAAATTAGGTTTTTTAACCAATCTTGTGCATCCAATAAGTACATTTGTGTCATTGGTTGAACATTTAGGTCATTTCCGTCCTTTCTAAGCTTAATCTCGTCCAATTACGGTTTTTAACCAATCTTGTGCATCCAATAAGTACATTTGTGTCATTGGTTGAACTTTTAGGTCATTCTTGTCCTCCCAATGCTTTTTCTCGTCCAATTAGGGTTTTTAACCGATCTTGTGCATCCAATAAGTGATTTTGTGTCATTGGTTGAACATTTAGGTTATTTTTGTCCTCCCTAGGCTTATTCTATTCCAATTAGGGTTTTTAACCAATCTTGTGCATCGAATAAGTACATTTGTGTCATTGGTTGAACATTTAGGTCATTTTCGTACTCCCTAGGCTTATTCTCGTCCAATTAGCGTTTCTAACCAATCTTGTGCATCAAATAAGTGATTTTGAGTCATTGGTTGAACATTTAGGTCATTTTCGTCCTCCCAATGCTTATTCTCGTCCAATTAGGGTTTTTAACCAATCTTATGCATCCAATAAGTGATTTTGTGTCATTGGTTGAACATTTAGGTTATTTTCGTTCTCCCAAGGCTTATTCTCATCTAATTAGGGTTTTTAACCAATCTTATGCATCCAATAAGTGATTTTGTGTCATTGGTTGAACATTTAGGTTATTTTCGTTCTCCCAATGCTTATTATCGTCCAATTAGGGTTTTTAACCAATCATGTGCATCCAATAAGTAATTTTGTGTCATTAGTTGATCATTTAGGTCATTTTCGTCCTCCCAAGGCTTGTTCTCGTCCAATTAGGGTTGTTAACCAATCTTGTGCATGAAATAAGTACATTTGTGTCATTGGTTGAACATTTAGGTCATTTTCGTCCTCCCAAGGCTTATTCTCGTCCAATTAGGGTTTTTAACCAATCTTGTGCATCCAATACGTGATTTTGTGTCATTGGTTGAACATTTAGGTCATTTTCGTCCTTCCAAGGCTTATTCTCGTCCAATTAGGGTTTTTAACCAATCTTGTGCATCCAATAAGTGATTTTGTGTCATTGGTTGAACATTTAGGTCATTTTCTTCCTCCCAAGGCTTATTCTCGTCCAATTAGGGTTTTTAACCAATCTTGTGCATCCAATAAGTGAGTTTGTGTCATTGGTTGAACATTTAGGTCATTTTCGTCCTCCCAAGGCTTATTCTCGTCCAATTAGGGTTTTTAACCAATCTTGTGCATCCAATAAGTGATTTTGTGTCGTTGGTTGAACATTTAGGTCATTTTCGTCCTCCCAAGGCTTATTCTCGTCTAGTTAGGGTTTTTAACTAATCTTGTGCATCCAATAAGTACATTTGTGTCATATTTGAACATTTAGGTCATTTTCGTCCTCCCAAGGCTTATTCTCGTCCAATTAGGGTTTTTAACCAATCTTGTGCATCCAATAAGTGATTTTGTGTCATTGGTTGAACATTTAGGTCATTTTCGTCCTCCCAAGGCTTATTCTCGTCCAATTAGGGTTTTTAACCAATCTTGTGCATCCAATAAGTGATTTTGTGTCATTGGTTGAACATTTAGGTCATTTTCGTCCTCCCAAAGCTTATTCTTGTCCAATTAGGGTTTTTAAGCAATCTTGTGCATCAATAAGAACATTTGTGTCATTGGTTGAACATTTAGGTCATTTTCGTCCTCCCAAGGCTTATTCTCGTCCAATTAGGGTTTTTAACCAATCTTGTGCATCCAATAAGTGATTTTGTGTCATTGGTTGAACATTTAGGTCATTTTCGTCCTCCCAAGGCTTTCTCTCGTCCAATTAGGGTTTTTAACCAATCTTGTGCATCCAATAAGTACATTTGTGTCATTGGTTGAACATTTAGGTCATTTTCGTCCTCCCAAGGCTTATTCTCGTCCAATTAGGGTTTTTAACCAATCTTGTGCATCCAATAAGTGATTTTGTGTCATTGGTTGAACATTTAGGTCATTTTCGTCCTCCCAAGGCTTATTCTCATCCAATTAGGGTTTTTAACCAATATTGTGCATCCAATAAGTGATTTTGTGTCATTGGTTGAACATTGAGGTCATTTTCGTCCTCCGAAGGCTTATTCTTATCCAATTAGGGTTTTTAACCAATCTTGTGCATCCAATAAGTACATTTGTGTCATTGGTTGAACATTTAGGTCATTTTCGTCCTCCCTAGGCTTATTCTCGTCCAATTAGGGTTTTTAACCAATCTTGTGCATCCAATAAGTACATTTGTGTCATTGGTTGTACATTTAGGTCATTTTTGTCCTCCCAATGCTTATTCTCGTCCAATTAGGGTTTTTAACCAATCTTGTGCATCCAATAAGTGATTTTGTGTCATTGGTTGAACATTTAAGTCATTTTCGTCCTCCCAATGCTTATTCTCGTCCAATTAGGGTTTTTAACCAATCTTGTGCATCCAATACGTGATTTTGTGTCATTGGTTGAACATTTAGGTCATTTTCGTCCTCCCTAGTCTTATTCTCGTCAAATTAGGTTTTTTAACCAATCTTGTGCATCCAATAAGTACATTTGTGTCATTGGTTGAACATTTAGGTCATTTCCGTCCTTTCTAAGCTTAATCTCGTCCAATTACGGTTTTTAACCAATCTTGTGCATCCAATAAGTACATTTGTGTCATTGGTTGAACTTTTAGGTCATTCTTGTCCTCCCAATGCTTTTTCTCGTCCAATTAGGGTTTTTAACCGATCTTGTGCATTCAATAAGTGATTTTGTGTCATTGGTTGAACATTTAGGTTATTTTTGTCCTCCCTAGGCTTATTCTATTCCAATTAGGGTTTTTAACCAATCTTGTGCATCGAATAAGTACATTTGTGTCATTGGTTGAACATTTAGGTCATTTTCGTTCTCCCTAGGCTTATTCTCGTCCAATTAGCGTTTCTAACCAATCTTGTGCATCAAATAAGTGATTTTGTGTCATTGGTTGAACATTTAGGTCATTTTCGTCCTCCCAATGCTTATTCTCGTCCAATTAGGGTTTTTAACCAATCTTGTGCATCCAATAAGTGATTTTGTGTCATTGGTTGAACATTTAGGTCATTTTCGTCCTCCAGGGACTTATTCTCGTCCAATTAGGGTTTTTAACCAATCTTGTGCATCCAATAAGTGATTTTGTGTTATTGGTTGAACATTTAGGTCATTTTCGTCCTCCCAAGGCTTATTCTCGTCCAATTAGGGTTTTTAACCAATCTTGTGCATCCAATAAGTGATTTTGTGTCATTGGTTGAACATTTAGGTCATTTTCGTCCTCCCAAGGCTTATTCTCGACCAATTAGGAATTTTAATTAATATTGTGCATCCAATAAGTGATTTTGTGTCATTGGTTGAACATTTAGGTCATTTTTGTCCTCCCAAGCATTATTCTCGTCCAATTAGGGTTTTTAAACAATCTTGTGCATCCAATAAGTGATTTTGTGCCATTGGTTGAACATTTAGGTCATTTTCGTCCTCCCAATGCTTATTCTCGTCCAATTAGGGTTTTTAACCAATCTTGTGCATCCAATAAGTGATTTTGTGTCATTGGTTGAACATTTAGGTCATTTTCGTCCTCCCAGGGCTTATTCTCGTCCAATTAGGGGTTTTAACCAATCTTGTGCATCCAATAAGTGATTTTGTGTCATTGGTTGAACATTTAGGTCATTTTCGTCCTCCCAAGGCTTATTCTCGTCCAATTAGGGTTTTTAACCAATCTTGTGCATCCAATAAGTGATTTTGTGTCATTGGTTGAACATTTAGGTCATTTTCGTCCTCCCAAAGCTTAATCTCGATCAATTAGGGTTTTTAACCAATCTTGTGCATCCAATAAGTACATTTGTGTTAGTGGTTGAACATTTAGGTCATTTTCGTCCTCCCAAGGCTTATTCTCGTCCAATTAGGGTTTTTAACCAATCTTGTGCATCAAATAAGTGATTTTGTGTTATTGGTTGAACCTTTAGGTCATTTTCGTCCTCCCAAGGCTTATTCTAGCCCAATTAGGGTTTTTAACAAATCTTGTGCATCCAATAAGTACATTTGTGTCATTGGTTGAACATTTAGGTCATTTTCGTCCTCCCAAGGCTTATTCTCGTCCAATTAGGGTTTTTAACCAATCTTGTGCATCCAATAAGTGATGTTGTGTCATTGGTTGAACATTTAGGTCATCTTCGTCCTCCCAAGACTTATTCTCATCCAATTAGGGTTTTTAACAAATCTTGTGCATCCAATAAGTACATTTGTGTCATTGGTTGAACATTTAGGTCATTTTCGTCCTCCCAAGGCTTATTCTCGTCCAATTAGGGTTTTTAACCAATCTTGTGCATCCAATAAGTGATTTTGTGTCATTGGTTGAACATTTAGGTCATTTTCGTCCTCCCAAGGCTTATTCTCCTCCAATTAGGGTTTTTAACCAATTTTGTGCATCCAATAAGTGATTTTGTGTCGTTGGTTGAACATTTAGGTCATTTTCGTCCTCCCAAGGCTTATTCTCGTCCAATTAGGGTTTTAAACCAATTTTGTGCATCCGATAAGTGATTTTCTGTCATTGGTTGAACAATTAGGTCATTTTCGTCCTCCCAATGCTTATTCTCATCCAATTAGGGTTTTTAACCAATCTTGTGCATCCAATAAGTGATTTTGTGTCGTTGGTTGAACATTTAGGTCATTTTCGTCCTCCCAAGGCTTATTCTCGTCCAATTAGGGTTTTTAACCAATCTTGTGCATCCAATAAGTGATTTTGTGTCATTGGTTGAACATTTAGGTCATTTTCGTCCTCCCAAGGCTGATTCACGTCCAATTAGGGTTTCTAACCAATCTTGTGCATCCAATAAGTACATTTGTGTCATTGGTTGAACATTTAGGTCATTTTCGTCCTCCCAAGGCTTATTCTCGTCCAATTAGGGTTTTTAACCAATCTTCTGCATCCAATAAGTGATTTTGTGTCGTTGGTTGAACATTTAGGTCATTTTCGTCCTCCCAAGGCTTATTCTCGTCCAATTAGGGTTTTTAACCAATCTTGTGCATCCAATAAGTGATTTTGTGTCATTGGTTGAACATTTAGGTCATTTTCGTCCTCCCAAGGCTTATTCTCGTCCAATTAGCGTTTTTAACCAATCTTGTGCATCCAATAAGTACATTTGTGTCATTGGTTGAACATTTAGGTCATTTTCGTCCTCACAAGGCTTATTCTCGTCCAATTAGGGTTTTTAACCAATCTTGTGCATCCAATAAGTTATTTTGTGTCATTGGTTGAACATTTAGGTCATTTTCGTCCTCCCAAGGCTTATTCTCGTCCAATTAGGGTTTTTAACCAATCTTGTGCATCCAATAAGTACATTTGTGTTATTGGTTGAACATTTAGGTCATTTTCGTCCTCCCAAGGCTTATTCTCGTCCAATTAGGGTTTTTAACCAATCTTGTGCATCCAATAAGTTATTTTGGGTCATTGGTTGAACATTTAGGTCATTTTCGTCCTCCCAAGGCTTATTCTCGTCCAATTAGGGTTTTTAACCAATCTTGTGCATCCAATAAGTAAATTTGTGTCATTGGTTGAACATTTAGGTCATTTTCGACCTCCCAAGGCTTATTCTCGTCCAATTAGGGTTTTTAACCAATCTTGTGCATCCAATAAGTGATTTTGTGTCATTGGTTGAACATTTAGGTCATTTTCGTCCTCCCAAGGCTTATTCTCGTCCATTTAGGGTTTTTAACCAATCTTGTGCATCCAATAAGTGATTTCGTGTCATTGGTTGAACATTTAGGTCATTTTCGTCCTCCCAAGGCTTATTCTCGTCCAATTAGGGTTTTTAACCAATCTTGTGCATCCAATAAGTGATTTTGTGTCATTGGTTGAACATTTAGGTCATTTTCGTCCTCCCAATGCTTATTCTCGTCCAATTAGGGTTTTTAACCAATCTTGTGCATCCAATAAGAGATTTTGTGTCATTGGTTGAACATTTAGGTCATTTTCGTCCTCCCAAGGCTTATTCTCGTCCAATTAGGGATTTTAACCAATCTTTTGCATCCAATAAGTACATTTGTGTCATTGGTTGAACATTTAGGTCATTTTCGTCCTCCCAAGGCTTATTCTCGTCCAATTAGGGTTTTTAACCAATCTTGTGCATCCAATAAGTGATTTTGTGTCATTGGTTGAACATTTAGGTCATTTTCGTCCTCCCAAGGCTTATTTATTCTCGTCCAATTAAAGTTTTTAACCAATCTTGTGCATCCAATAAGTACATTTGTGTCATTGGTTGAACATTTAGGTCATTTTCGTCCTCCCAAGGCTTATTCTCGTCCAATTAGGGTTTTTAACCAATCTTGTGCATCCAATAAGTACATTTGTGTCATTGGTTGAACATTTAGGTCATTTTCGTCCTCCCAAGGCTTTTTCTCGTCCAATTATGGTTTTTAACCAATCTTGTGCATCCAATAAGTGATTTTGTGTCGTTGGTTGAACATTTAGGTCATTTTCGTCCTCCCAAGGCTTATTCTCGTCCAATTAGGGTTTTTAACCAATCTTGTGCATCCAATAAGCACATTTGTGTCATTGGTTGAACATTTAGGTCATTTTCGTCCTCCCAATGCTTTTTCTCGTCCAATTATGGTTTTTAACCAATCTTGTGCATCCAATAAGTACATTTGTGTCATTGGTTGAACATTTAGGTCATTTTCGTCCTCCCAAGGCTTATTCTCGTCCAAGTAGGGTTTTTAACCAATCTTGTGCATCCAATAAGTACATTTGTGTCATTGGTTGAACATTTAGGTCATTTTCGTCCTCCCAAGGCTTATTCTGGTCCAATTAGGGTTTTTAACCAATCTTGTGCATCCAATAAGTGATTTTGTGTCATTGGTTGAACATTTAGGTCATTTTTGTCCTCCCAAGGCTTCTTCTCGTCCAATTAGGGTTTTTAACTAATCTTGTGCATCCAATAAGTACATTTGTGTCATTGGTTGAACATTTAGGTCATTTTCGTCCTTCCTAGGCTTATTCTCGTCCAATTAGGGTTTTTAACCAATCTTGTGCATCCAATAAGTGATTTTGTGTCATTGGTTGAACATTTAGGTCATTTTCGTCCTCCCAAGGCTTATTCTCGTCCAATTAGGGTTTTAAACCAATCTTGTGCATCCAATAACTGATTTTGTCTATTTGTTTGAACATTTACGTCATTTTCGTCCTCCTTAGGCTTATTCTCGTCCAATTACGGTTTTTAACCAATCTTGTGCATCCAATAAGTACATTTGTGTCATTGGTTGAACATTTAGGTCATTTTCGTCCTCCCAAGGCCTATTCCCGTCCAATTAGGGTTTTTAACCAATCTTGTGCATCAAATATGTGATTTTCTGTCATTTTGTGTCATTGGTTGAACATTTAGGTCAATTTCGTCCTCCCTAGGCTTATTCTAATCCAATTAGGGTTTTGAACCAATCTTGTGTGTCCAATAAGTGATGTTGTGTCATTGGTTGAACATATAGGTCATTTTCGTCCTCCCTAAGCTTATTCAAATCCAATTAGGGTTTTTAACCAATCTTGTGCATCCAATAAGTGATTTTGTGTCATTGGTTGAACATTTAGGTCATTTTCGTCCTCCCAAGGCTTATTCTCGTCCAATTAGGGTTTTTAACCAATCTTGTGCATCCAACAAGTACATTTGTATCATTGGTTGAACATTTAGGTCATTTTCGTCCTCCCAAGGCTTATTCTCGTCCAATTAGGGTTTTTAACCAATCTTGTGCATCCAATAAGTGATTTTGTGTCATTGGTTGAACATTTAGGTCATTTTCGTCCTCCCAAGGCTTATTCTCGTCCAATTAGGGTTTTTAACAAATCTTGTGCATCCAATACGTACATTTGTGACATTGGTTGAACATTTAGGTCATTTTCGTCCTCCCAAGGCTTATTCTCGTCCAATTAGGGTTTTTAACCAATCTTGTGCATCCAATAAGTGATTTTGTGTCATTGGTTGAACATTTAGGTCATTTTCGTCCTCCCAAGGCTTATTCTCGTCCAATTAGGGTTTTTAACCAATCTTGTGCATCCAATAAGTGATTTTGTGTCGTTGGATGAACAATTAGGTCATTTTCGTCCTCCCAAGGCTTACTCTCGTCCAATTAGGGTTTTTAACCAATCTTGTGCATCCAATAAGTACATTTGTGTCATTGGTTGAACATTTAGGTCATTTTCGTCCTCCCAAGGCTTATTCTCGTCCAATTAGGGTTTTTAACCAATCTTGTGCATCCAATAAGTGATTTTGTGTCATTGTTTGAACATTTAGGTCATTTTTGTCCTCCCAAGGCTTATTCTCGTCCAATTAGGGTTTTTAACCAATTTTGTGCATCCAATAAGTACATTTGTGTCATTGGTTGAACATTTAGGTCATTTTCGTCCTCCCAAGGCTTATTCTCGTCCAATTAGGGTTTTTAACCAATCTTGTGCATCCAATAAGTGATTTTGTGTCATTGGTTGAACATTTAGGTCATTTTCGTCCTCCCAAGGCTTATTCTCGTCCAATTAGGGATTTTAACGTATCTTGTGCATCCAATAAGTACATTTGTGTCATTGGTTGAACATTTAGGTCATTTTCGTCCTCCCTAGGCTTATTCTCGTCCAATTAGGGTTTTTAACCAATCTTGTGCATCCAATAAGTGATTTTGTGTCATTGGTTGAACATTTAGGTCATTTTCGTCTTGCCATGGCTTATTCTCGTCCAATTAGGGTTTTTAACCAATCTTGTGCATCCAATAAGTGATTTGGTGTCATTGGTTGAACATTTAGGTCATTTTCGTCCTCCCAAGGCTTATTCTCGTCCAATTAGGGTTTTTAACCAATCTTGTGCATCCAATAAGTGATTTTGTGTCATTGGTTGAACATTTAGGTCATTTTCGTCCTCCCAAGGCTTATTCTCGTCCAATTAGGGTTTTTAACCAATCTTGTGCATCCAATAAGTACATTTGTGTCATTGGTTGAACATTTAGGTCATTTTAGTCCTCCCAAGGCTTATTCTCGTCAAATTAGGGTTTTTAACCAATCTTGTGCAACCAATAAGTGATTTTGTGCCATTGGTTGAACATTTAGGTCATTTTCGTCCTCCAAAGGCTTATTCTCGTCCAATTAGGGTTTTTTACAAATCTTGTGCATCCAATAAGTGATTTTGTGTCATTGGTTGAACATTTAGGTCATTTTCGTCCTCCCAAGGCTTATTCTCGTCCAATTAGGGTTTTTAACCAATCTTGTGCATCCAATAAGTGATTTTGTGTCATTGGTTGAACATTTAGGTCATTTTCGTCCTCCCAAGGCTTATTCTCGTCCAATTAGGGTTTTTAACCAATCATGTGCATCCAATAAGTACATTTGTGACATTGGTTGAACATTTAGGTCATTTTCGTCCTCCCAAGGCTTATTCTCGTCCAATTAGGGTTTTTAACCAATCTTGTGCATCCAATAAGTACATTTGTGTCATTGGTTGAACATTTAGGTCATTTTCGTCCTCCCAAGGCTTATTCTCGTCCAATTAGGGTTTTTAACCCATCTTGTGCATCCAATAAGTGATTTTGTGTCATTGGTTCAACATTTAGGTCATTTTCGTCCTCCCAAGGCTTATTCTCGTCCAATTAGGGTTTTTAACCAATCTTGTGCATCCAATAAGTGATTTTGTGTCATTGGTTGAACATTTAGGTCATTTTCGTCCTCCCAAGGATTTTTCTCGTCCATTTAGGGTTTTTAACCAATCTTGTGCATCCAATAAGTACATTTGTGTCATTGGTTGAACATTTAGGTCATTTTCGTCCTCCCAAGGCTTATTCTCGTCCAATTAGGGTTTTTAACCAATCTTGTGCATCCAATAAGTGATTTTGTGTCATTGGTTGAACATTTAGGTCATTTTTGTCCTCCCTAGCCTTATTCTCTTCCAATTAGGGTTTTTAACTTATCTTGTGCATCCAATAAGTGATTTTGTGTCATTGGTTGAACATTTAGGTCATTTTCGTCCTCCCTAGGCTTATTCTCGTCCAATTATGGTTTTTAACCATTCTTGTGCATCCAATAAGTGATTTTGTGCCATTGATTGAACATTTAGGTCATTTTCGTCATCCCAAGGCTAATTCTCGTCCAATAGGGTTTTTAACCAATCTTGTGCATCCAATAAGTACATTTGTGTCATTGGTTGAACATTTAGGTCATTTTCGTCCTCCCAAGGCTTATTCTCGTCCAATTAGGGTTTTTAACCAATCTTGTGCATCCAATAAGTGATTTTGTGTCATTGGTTGAACATTTAGGTCATTTTCGTCCTCCCAAGGCTTATTCTCGTCCAATTAGGGTTTTTATTCAATTTTGTGCATCCAATAAGTACATTTGCGTCATTGGTTGAACATTTAGGTCATTTTTGTCCTCCCAAGGCTTATTCTCGTCCAATTAGGGTTTTTAACCAATCTTGTGCATCCAATAAGTACATTTGTGTCATTGGTTGAACATTTAGGTCATTTTCGTCCTCCCAAGGCTTATTCTCGTCCAATTAGGGTTATTAACCAATCTTGTGCATCCAATAAGTGATTTTGTGTCATTGGTTGAACATTTAGGTCATTTTCGTCCTCCCAAGGCTTATTCTCGTCCAATTAGGGTTTTTAACCAATCTTGTGCATCCAATAAGTGATTTTGTGTCATTGGTTGAACATTTAGGTCATTTTCTTCCTCCCAAGGCTTATTCTCGTCCAATTAGGGTTTTTAACCAATCTTGTGCATCCATTAAGTACATTTGTGTCATTGGTTGAACATTTAGTTCATTTCGTCCTCCCAAGGCTTATTCTCGTCCAATTAGGGTTTTTAACCAATCTTGTGCATCCAATAAGTACATTTGTGTCATTGGTTGAACATTTAGGTCATTTTCGTCCTCCCAAGGCTTATTCTCGTCCAATTAGGGTTTTTAACCAATCTTGTGCATCCAATAAGTGATTTTGTGCCATTGATTGAACATTTAGGTCATTTTCGTCCTCCCAAGGCTTATTCTCGTCCAATTAGGGTTTTTAACCAATCTTGTGCATCCAATAAGTGATTTTGTGTCATTGGTTGAACATTTAGGTCATTTTCGTCCTCCCATGGATTTTTCTCGTCCAATTAGGGTTTTTAACCAATCTTGTGCATCCAATAAGTACATTTGTGTCATTGGTTGAACATTTAGGTCATTTTCGTCCTCCCAAGGCTTATTCTCGTCCAATTAGGGTTTTTAACCAATCTTGTGCATCCAATAAGTGATTTTGTGTCATTGGTTGAACATTTAGGTCATTTTCGTCCTCCCAATGCTTATTCTCATCCAATAAGGGTTTCTAACCAATCTTGTGCATCCAATAAGTACATTTGTGTCATTGGTTGAACATTTAGGTCATTTTCGTCCTCCCAAGGCTTATTCTCGTCCAATTAGGGTTTTTAACCAATCTTGTGCATCCAATAAGTGATTTTGTGTCATTGGTTGAACATTTAGGTCATTTTCGTCCTCCCAAGGCTTATTCTCGTCCAATTAGGGTTTTTAACAAATCTTGTGCATCCAATACGTACATTTGTGACATTGGTTGAACATTTAGGTCATTTTCGTCCTCCCAAGGCTTATTCTCGTCCAATTAGGGTTTTTAACCAATCTTGTGCATCCAATAAGTGATTTTGTGTCATTGGTTGAACATTTAGGTCATTTTCGTCCTCCCAAGGCTTATTCTCGTCCAATTACAGTTTTTAACCAATCTTGTGCATCCATTAAGTACATTTGTGTCATTGGTTGAACATTTAGGTCATTTTCGTCCTCCCAAGGCTTATTCTCGTCCAATTCGGGTTTTTAACCAATCTTGTGCATCCAATAAGTACATTTGTGTCATTGGTTGAACATTTACGTCATTTTCGTCCTCCCAAGGCTTATTCTCGTCCAGTTACGGTTTTTATCCAATCTTGTGCATCCAATAAGTGATTTTGTGTCATTGGTTGAACATTTAGGTCATTTTCGTCCTCCCAAGGCTTATTCTCGTCCAATTAGGGTTTTTAACCAATCTTGTGCATCCAATAAGTGATTTTGTGTCATTGGTTGAACATTTAGGTCATTTTCGTCCTCCCAAGGCTTATTCTCGTCCAATTAGGGTTTTTAACGAATCTTGTGCATCCAATAAGTGATTTTGTGTCATTGGTTGAACATTTAGGTCATTTTCGTCCTTCCAAGGCTTATTCTCATCCAATTAGAGTTTTTAACCAATCTTGTGCATCCAATAAGTACATTTGTGTCATTGGTTGAACATTTAGTTCATTTTCGTCCTCCCTAGGCTTATTCTTGTCCAATTAGGGTTTTTAACCTATCTTGTGCATCCAATAAGTGATTTTGTGTCATTGGTTGAGCATTTAGGTCATTTTCGTCCTCCCTAGGCTTATTCTCGTCCAATTAGGGTTTTTAACCAATCTTGTGCATCCAATAAGTGATTTTGTGTCATTGGTTGAACATTTAGGTCATTTTCGTCCTCCCAAGGCTTATTCTCGTCCAATTAGGGTTTTTAACCAATCTTGTGCATCCAATAAGTGATTTTGTGTCATTGGTTGAACATTTAGGTCATTTTCGTCCTCCCAAGGCTTATTCTCGTTCAATTAGGGTTTTTAACCAATCTTGTTCATCCAATAATTGATTTTGTGTCATTGGTTGAACATTTAGGTCATTTTCGTCGTCCCTAGGCTTATTCTGGTCCAATTAGGGTTTTTAACCAATCTTGTGCATCCAATAAGTGATTTTGGGTCATTGGTTGAACATTTAGGTCAATTTCGTCCTCCCTAGGCTTATTCTCGTCCAATTAGGGTTTTTAACCAATCTTGTGCATCCAATAAGTGATTTTGTGTCATTGGTTGAACATTTAGGTCATTTTCGTCCTCCCAAGGCTTATTCTCGTCCAATTAGGGTTTTTAACCAATCTTGTGCATCCAATAAGTGATTTTGTGTCATTGGTTGAACATTTAGGTCATTTTCGTCCTCCCAAGGCTTTGTGTCATTGGTTGAACATTTAGGTCATTTTCGTCCTCCCAAGGCTTATTCTCGTCCAATTAGGGTTTTTAACCAATCTTGTGCATCCAATAAGTGATTTTGTTTAATTGGTTGAACATTTAGGTCATTTTCGTCCTCCCAAGGCTTATTCTCGTCCAATTAGGGTTTTTAACCAATCTTGTGCATCCAATAAGTGATTTTGTTTCATTGGTTGAACATTTAGGTCATTTTCGTCCTCCCAAGGCTTATTCTCGTCCAATTAGGGTTTTTAACCAATCTTGTGCATCCAATACGTGATTTTGTGTCATTGGTTGAACATTTAGGTCATTTTCGTCCTCCCTAGTCTTATTCTCGTCCAATTAGGGTTTTTAACCAATCTTGTGCATCCAATAAGTACATTTGTGTCATTGGTTGAACATTTAGGTCATTTCCGTCCTCCCTAGGATTATTCTCGTCCAATTACGGTTTTTAACCAATCTTGTGCATCCAATAAGTACATTTGTGTCATTGGTTGAACATTTAGGTCATTCTTGACCTCCCAATGCTTATTCTCGTCCAATTAGGGTTTTTAACCGTTCTTGTGCATCCAATAAGTGATTTTGTGTCATTGGTTGAACATTTAGGTTATTTTTGTCCTCCCTAGGCTTATTCTATTCCAATTAGGGTTTTTAACCAATCTTGTGCATCCAATAAGTACATTTGTGTCATTGGTTGAACATTTAGGTCATTTTCGTTCTCCCTAGGCTTATTCTCGTCCAATTAGCGTTTCTAACCAATCTTGTGCATCAAATAAGTGATTTTGTGTCATTGGTTGAACATTTAGGTCATTTTCGTCCTCCCAATGCTTATTCTCGTCCAATTAGGGTTTTTAACCAATCTTGTGCATCCAATAAGTGATTTTGTGTCATTGGTTGAACATTTAGGTCATTTTCGTCCTCCGTATGCTTATTCTCGTCCAATTAGGGTTTTTAACCAATCTTGTGCATCCAATAAGTGATTTTGTGTCATTGGTTGAACATTTAGGTCATTTTCGTCCTCCCAAGGCTTATTCTCGTCCAATTAGGGTTTTTAACCAATCTTGTGCATCCAATAAGTACATTTGTGTCATTGGTTGAACATTTAGGTCATTTTCGTCCTCCCAAGGCTTATTCTCGTCCAATTAGGGTTTTTAACCAATCTTGTGCATCCAATAAGTACATTTGTGTCATTGGTTGAACATTAAGGTCATTTTCGTCCTCGCAAGGCTTATTCTCGTCCAATTAGGGTTTTTAACCAATCTTGTGCCTCCAATAAGTGATTTTGTGTCATTGGTTGAACATTTAGGTCATTTTCGTCCTCCCAAGGCTTATTCTTGTCCAATTAGGGTTTTTAACCAATCTTGTGCATCCAATAAGTGATTTTGTGTCATTGGTTGAACATTTAGGTCATTTTCGTCCTATAGGGACTTATTCTCGTCCAATTAGGGTTTTTAACCAATCTTGTGCATCCAATAAGTACATTTGTGTCATTGGTTGAACATTTAGGTCATTTTCGTCCTCCCAAGGCTTATTCTCGTCCAATTAGGGTTTTTAACCAATCTTGTGCATCCAATAAGTTATTTTGTGTCATTGGTTGAACATTTAGGTCATTTTCGTCCTCCCAAGGCTTATTCTCGTCCAATTAGGGTTTTTAACCAATCTTGTGCATCCATAAAGTGATTTTGTGTAATTGTTTGAACATTTAGGTCATTTTCGTCCTCCCAAGCCTTATTCTCGTCCAATTAGGGTTTTTAACCAATCTTGTGCATCCAATAAGATATTTTGTGTAATTGGTTGAACATTTAGGTCATTTTCGTCCTCCCAAGGCTTATTCTCGTCCAATTAGGGTTTTTAACCAATCTTGTGCATCCAATAAGTGATTTTGTGTAATTATTTGAACATTTAGGTCATTTTCGTCCTCCCAAGCCTTATTCTCGTCCAATTAGGGTTTTTAATCAATCTTGGGCATCCAATAAGTACATTTGTGTCATTGGTTGAATATTTAGGTCATTTTAGTCCTCCCAAGGCCTATTCTCGTCCAATTAGGGTTTTTAACCAATCTTGTGCATCCAATAAGTGATTTTGTGTCATTGGTTGAAAATTTAGGTCATTTTCGTCCTCCCAAGGCTTATTCTTGTCCAATTAGGGTTTTTAACCAATCTTGTGCATCCAATAAGTGATTTTGTGTCATTGGTTGAACATTCAGGTCATTTTCGTCCTATAGGGACTTATTCTCGTCCAATTAGGGTTTTTAACCAATCTTGTGCATCCAATAAGTACATTTGTGTCATTGGTTGAACATTTAGGTCATTTTCGTCCTCCCAAGGCTTATTCTCGTCCAATTAGGGTTTTTAACCAATCTTGTGCATCCAATAAGTACATTTGTGTCATTGGTTGAACATTTAGGTCATTTTCGTCCTCCCAAGGCTTATTCTCGTCCAATTAGGGTTTTTAACCAATCTTGTGCATCCAATACATTTGTGTCATTAGTTGAACATTTAGGTCATTTTCGTCCTCCCTAGGCTTATTCTCGATTAATTGGGGTTTTTAACCAATCTTGTGCATCCAATAAGTGATTTTGTGTCATTGGTTGAACATTTAGGTCAATTTCGTCATCCCTATGCTTATTCTCGTCCAATTAGGGTTTTTAACCAATCTTGTGCATCCAATAAGTACATTTGTGTCATTGGTTGAACATTTAGGTCATTTTCGTCCTCCCAAGGCTTATTCTCGTCCAATTAGGGTTTTTAACCAATCTTGTGCATCCAATTAGTGATTTTGTGTCATTGGTTGAACATTTAGGTCATTTTCGATTTCCCAAGGCTTATTCTTGTCCAATTATGGTTTTTAACCAATCTTGTGCATCTAATAAGTACATTTGTGTCATTGGTTGAACATTTAGGTCATTTTCGTCCACCCAAGGCTTATTCTCGTCCAATTAGGGTTTTTAACCAATCTTGTGCATCCAATAAGTACAATTGTGTCATTGGTTGAACATTTAGGTCATTTTCGTTCTCCCAATGCTTATTCTCGTCCAATTAGGGTTTTTAACCAATCTTGTGCATCCAATAAGTACATTTGTGTCATTGGTTGAACATTTAGGTCATTTTCGTCCTCCCAAGGCTTATTCTCGTCCAATTAGGGTTTTTAACCAATCTTGTGCATCCAATAACTACATTTGTGTCATTGGTTCAACATTTAGGTCATTTTCGTCCTCCCAATGCTAATTCTCGTCCAATTAGGGTTTTTAACCAATCTTGTGCATCCAATAAGTACATTTGTGTCATTGGTTGAACATTTAGGTCATTTTCGTCCTCCCAAGGCTTATTCTCGTCCAATTCGGGTTTTTAACCAATCTTGTGCATCCAATAAGTGATTTTGTGTCGTTGGTTGAACATTTAGGACATTTTCGTTCTCCCAAGGCTTATTCTCGTCCAATTAGGGTTTTTAACCAATCTTGTGCATCCAATAAGTACATTTGTGTCATTGGTTGAACATTTAGGTCATTTTCGTCCTCCCAAGGCTTATTCTCGTCCAATTAGGGTTTTTAACCAATCTTGTGCATCCAATAAGTGATTTTGTGCCATTGATTGAACATTTAGGTCATTTTCGTCCTCCCAAGGCTTATTCTCGTCCAATTAGGGTTTTTAACCAATCTTGTGCATCCAATAAGTACATTTGTGTCATTGGTTGAACATTTAGGTCATTTTCGTCCTCCCAAGGCTTATTCTCGTCCAATTAGGGTTTTTAACCAATCTTGTTCATCCAATAAGTGCTTTTGTGTCATTGGTTGAACATTTAGGTCATTTTCGTCCTCCCAAGGCTTATTCTCGTCCAATTAGGGTTTTTAACCAATCTTGTGCATCCAATAAGTACATTTGTGTCATTGGTTGAACATTTAGGTCATTTTCGTCCTCCCAAGGCTTATTCTCGTCCAATTAGGGTTTTTAACCAATCTTGTGCATCCAATAAGTGATTTTGTGTCGTTGGTTGAACATTTAGATCATTTTTGTCCTCCCAAGGCTTATTCTTGTCCAATTAGGGTTTTTAACATATCTTGTGCATCCAATAAGTACATTTGTGTCATTGGTTGAACATTTAGGTCATTTTCGTCCTCCCAAGGCTTATTCTCGTCCAATTAGGGTTTTCAACCAATCTTGTGCATCCAATAAGTGATTTTGTGTCATTGGTTGAACATTTAGGTCATTTTCGTCCTCCCAAGGCTTATTCTCGTCCAATTAGGGTTTTTAACCAATCTTGTGCATCCAATACGTGATTTTGTGTCATTGGTTGAACATTTAGGTCATTTTCGTCCTCCCTAGGCTTATTCTCGTCCAATTAGGGTTTTTAACCAATCTTATGCATCCAATAAGTGATTTTGTGTCATTGGTTGAACATTTAGGTTATTTTCGTTCTCCCAAGGCTTATTCTCGTCTAATTAGGGTTTTTAACCAATCTTATGCATCCAATAAGTGATTTTGTGTCATTGGTTGAACATTTAGGTTATTTTCGTTCTCCCAAGGCTTATTCTCGTCCAATTAGGGTTTTTAACCAATCATGTGCATCCAATAAGTAATTTTGTGTCATTAGTTGAACATTCAGGTCATTTTCGTCCTCCCAAGGCTTGTTCTCGTCCAATTAGGGTTGTTAACCAATCTTGTGCATGAAATAAGTACATTTGTGTCATTGGTTGATCATTTAGGTCATTTTCGTCCTCCCAAGGCTTATTCTCGTCCAATTAGGGTTTTTAACCAATCTTGTGCATCCAATAAGTACATTTGTGTCATTGGTTGAACATTTAGGTCATTTTCGTCCTCCCAAGGCTTATTCTCGTCCAATTAGGGTTTTTAACCAATCTTGTGCACCCAATAAGATATTTTGTGTCATTGGTTGAACATTTAGGTCATTTTCGTCCTCCCAAGGCTTATTCTCGTCCAATTAGGGTTTTTAACCAATCTTGTGCATCCAATAAGTGATTTTGTGTCATTGTTTGAACATTTAGGTTATTTTCGTACTCCCAAGACTTATTCTCGTCCAATTAGGGTTTTTAACCAATCTTGTGCATCCAATAAGTACATTTGTGTCATTGGTTGAACATTTAGGTCATTTTCGTCCTCCCAAGGCTTATTCTCGTCCAATTAGGGTTTTTAACCAATCTTATGCATCCAATAAGTGATTTTGTGTCATTGTTTGAACATTTAGGTTATTTTCGTCCTTCCAAGGCTTATTCTTGTCCAATTAGGGTTTTTAACCAATCTTGTGCATCCAATAAGTACATTTGTGTCATTGGTTGAACCTTTAGGTCATTTTCGTCCTCCCAAGGCTTATTCTCGTCCAATTAGGGTTTTTAACCAATCTTGTGTATCCAATAAGTGATTTTGTGTCATTGGTTGAACATTTAGGTCATTTTCATCCTCTAGGGACTTATTCTCGTCCAATTAGGGTTTTTAACCAATCTTGTGCATCCAATAAGTACATTTGTGGCATTGGTTGAACATTTAGGTCATTTTCGTCCTCCCAAGGCTTATTCTCGTCCAATTAGGGTTTTTAACCAATCTTGTGCATCCAATAAGTGATTTTGTGTCATTGGTATAACATTTAGGTCATTTTCGTCCTCTAGGGACTTATTCTCGTCCAATTAGGGTTTTTAATTAATCTTGTGCATCCAATAAGTGATTTTGTGTCATTGTTTGAACATTTAGGTTATTTTCGTCCTTCCAAGGCTTATTCTCGTCCAATTAGGGTTTTTAACCAATCTTGTGCATCCAATAAGTACATTTGTGGCATTGGTTGAACATTTAGGTCATTTTCGTCCTCCCAAGGCTTATTCTCGTCCAATTAGGGTTTTTAACCAATCTTGTGCATCCAATAAGTGATTTTGTGTCATTGGTTGAACATTTAGGTCATATTCATCCTCCCTAGGTGTATTCTCGTCCAATTAGGGTTTTTAACCAATCTTGTGCATCCAATAAGTGATTTTGTGCCATTGGTTGAACATTTAGGTCATTTTCGTCCTCCCAAGGCTTATTCTCGTCCAATTAGGGTTTTTAACCAATCTTGTGCATCCAATAAGTACATTTGTGTCATTGGTTGAACATTTAGGTCATTTTCGTCCTCCCTAGGCTTATTCTCTTCCAATTAGGGGTTTTAACCAATCTTGTGCATCCAATAAGTACATTTGTGTCATTGGTTGAACATTTAGGTCATTTTCGTCCTCGCTAGGCTTATTCTCGTCCAATTAGGGTTTTTAACCAATCTTGTGCATCCAACTAGTACATTTGTGTCATTGGTTGAACATTTAGGTCATTTTCGTCCTCCTAATGCTAATTCTCGTCCAATTAGGGATTTTAACAAATCTTGTGCATCCAATAAGTACATTTGTGTCATTGGTTGAACATTTAGGTCATTTTCGTCCTCCCTAGGCTAATTCTGATCCAATTAGGGTTTTTAACCAATCTTGTGCATCCAATTTGTGATTTTGTGTCATTGGTTGAACATTTAGGTCATTTTCGTCCTCCTAAGGCTTATTCTCGTCCAATTAGGGTTTTTAACCAATCTTGTGCATCCAATAAGTACATTTGTGTCATTGGTTGAACATTTAGGTCATTTTCGTCCTCCCAAGGCTTATTCTGGTCCAATTAGGGTTTTTAACCAATCTTGTGCATCCAATAAGTGATTTTGTGTCATTGGTTGAACATTTAGGTCATTTTCGTCCTCCCTAGTCTTATTCTCGTCCAATTAGGGTTTTTAACCAATCTTGTGCATCCAATACGTGATTTTGTGTCATTGGTTGAACATTTAGGTCATTTTCGTCCTCCCTAGTCTTATTCTCGTCCAATTAGGGTTTTTAACCAATCTTGTGCATCCAATAAGTACATTTGTGTCATTGGTTGAACATTTAGGTCATTTCCGCCCTCCCTAGGCTTATTCTCGTCCAATTACGGTTTTTAACCAATCTTGTGCATCCAATAAGTACATTTGTGTCATTGGTTGAACATTTAGGTCATTCTTGTCCTCCCAATGCTTATTCTCGTCCAATTAGGGTTTTTAACCAATCTTGTGCATCCAATAAGTGATTTTGTGTCATTGGTTGAACATTTAGGTCATTTTCGTCCTCCCAATGCTTATTCTCGTCCAATTAGGGTTTTTAACCAATCTTATGCATCCAATAAGTTAATTTGTGTCATTGGTTGAACATTTAGGTTATTTTCGTTATCCCAAGGCTTATTCTCGTCCAATTAGGGTTTTTAACCAATCTTGTGCATCCAGTAAGTGATTTTGTGTCATTGGTTGAACATTTAGGTCATTTTTGTCCTCCCTAGTCTTATTCTCGTCCAATTAGGGGTTTTAACCAATTTTGGGCATCCAATAAGTACATTTGTGTTATTGGTTGAACATTTAGGTCATTTTCGTCCTCCCAAGGCTTATTCTCGTCCAATTAGGGTTTTTAACCAATCTTATGCATCCAAAAAGTGATTTTGTGTCATTGGTTGAACATTTAGGTGATTTTCGTTCACCCAAGGCTTATTCTTGTCCAACTAGGGTTTTTAACCAATCTTGTGCTTCCAATAAGTGATTTTGTGTCATTTGTTGAACATTTAGGTTATTTTTGTCCTCGCTAGGCTTATTCTCTTCCAATTAGGGTTTTTAACCAATCTTGTGCATCCAATAAGTACATTTGTGTTATTGGTTGAACATTTAGGTGATTTTCGTTCACCCAAGGCTTATTCTTGTCCAACTAGGGTTTTTAACCAATCTTGTGCTTCCAATAAGTGATTTTGTGTCATTTGTTGAACATTTAGGTTATTTTTGTCCTCGCTAGGCTTATTCTCTTCCAATTAGGGTTTTTAACCAATCTTGTGCATCCAATAAGTACATTTGTGTTATTGGTTGAACATTTAGGTGATTTTCGTTCTCCCAAGGCTTATTCTCATCCAATTAGGGTTTTTAACCAATCTTGTGCATCCAATAAGTACATTTGTGTCATTGGTTGAACATTTAGGTCATTTTCATCCTCCCAAGGCTTATTCTCGTCCATTTAGGGTTTTTAACCAATCTTGTGCATCCAATAAGTAATTTTGTGTCATTAGTTGAACATTTAGGTCATTTTCGTCCTCCCAAGGCTTGTTCTCGTCCAATTAGGGTTGTTAACCAATCTTTTGCATCAAATAAGTACATTTGTGTCATTGGTTGAACATTTAGGTCATTTTCGTCCTCCCAAGGCTTATTCACCTCCAATTAGGGTTTTTAACCAATCTTATGCATCCAATAAGTGATTTTGTGTCATTGGTTGAACATTTAGGTTATTTTCGTTCTCCCAAGGCTTATTCTCGTCCAATTAGGGTTTTTAACCAATCTTGTGCATCCAATAAGTACATTTGTGTCATTGGTTGAACATTTAGGTCATTTCCGTCCTCCCTAGGCTTATTCTCGTCCAATTACGGTTTTTAACCAATCTTGTGCATCCAATAAGTACATTTGTGTCATTGGTTGAACATTTAGGTCATTTTTGTCCTCCCAATGCTTATTCTCGTCCAATTAGGGTTTTTAACCAATCTTGTGCATCCAATAAGTGATTTTGTGTCATTGGTTGAACATTTAGGTTATTTTGGTCCTCCCTAGGCTTATTCTCTTCCAATTAGGGTTTTTAACCAATCTTGTGCATCCAATAAGTACATTTGTGTCATTGGTTGAACATTTAGGTCATTTTCGTACTCCCCAGGCTTATTCTCGTCCAATTAGGGTTTTTAACCAATCTTGTGCATCCAATAAGTACATTTGTGTCATTGGTTGAACATTTAGGTCATTTCCGTCCTCCTTAGGCTTATTCTCGTCCAATTAGGGTTTTTAACCAATCTTGTGCATCCAATAAGTACATTTATGTCATTGGTTGAACATTTAGGTCATTTTTGTCCTCCCAAGGCTTATTCTCGTCCAATTAGGGTTTTTAACCAATCTTGTGCATCCAATAAGTGATTTTGTGTCATTGGTTGAACATTTAGGTTATTTTTGTCCTCCCTAGGCTTATTCTCTTCCAATTAGGGTTTTTAACCAATCTTGTGCATCCAATAAGTACATTTTTGTCATTGGTTGAACATTTAGGTGATTTTCGTTCTCCCTAGGCTTATTCTCTTCCAATTAACGTTTCTAACCAATCTTGTGCATCCAATAAGTGATTTTGTGTCATTGGTTGAACATTTAGGTCATTTTCGTCCTCCCATTGCTTATTCTCGTCCAATTAGGTTTTTTAACCAATCTTGTGCATCCAATAAGTACATTTGTGTCATTGGTTGAACATTTAGGTCATTTTCGTCCTCCCTAGGCTTATTCTCGTCCAATTAGAATTTTAACCAATCTTATGCATCCAATAAGTGATTTTGTGTCATTGGTTGAACATTTAGGTTATTTTCGTTCTCCCAAGGCTTATTCTCGTCCAATTAGGGTTTTTAACCAATCTTATGCATCCAAAAAGTGATTTT